>JAIEZT010001368.1:10335125-10890125 GCA_019594935.1 Periophthalmus modestus | reverse complement strand
AGATGCGTAGTGAGTCAGGGGGAACATCAAATGAACAGCTCTTTTTATGGCACACTGGATGTATTGACAATTTATTTTGTTTGTTTTTTGTTTGTATTGTTCTGTATTTTAACAGGGCACTCGTAAAAAGAGAGTCTGAGTGCTCTCATTGTGCTCTTCCTGTATAAATAAAGATAAATAAATTAAATACCTGTAACCTCACCATTCCTCCCCTCTCACTCTCCCCTTCACTCCACGTTTAGACTGGACGCACGCAGAGCCAACCGCAAAACTTTTCCCTTAATAAATGAATAGTTATCGCGTGAACACGTGATCTCGGGCGTGCAGCTTCAAAGGCAGTGACCACAACAGCACAGCAGAGCCTCCAGTTCTCATGTGAGTGTCACACTGGAACTAAACCGGCCCGACACTGGAGTCGCAGCTGGACCGGGTGCAGTGTGAGCGAGGCGTTAGTCTTCCAGGTGCTTCCCAGTTCAGGAGCTCTATTTGTAATGTGGTTCTGACAGGGTTTAGGTGTTTAGTCCCTCTTTAAAGTTAGTCAGCAAATGAATGTAGGCAATGATTGAGCAATTTAAACAATAAGAAACATTTATTAAGGTTACTGAAGAAAACAAAAAGTAATTAGGACTGATGAAATAAAATGTAAAGTAAAGAGTATAAAAGCTAAATTAAGTACTACAGTCAGCAAAACTTTCTTCACTTTCTAACTTGTGTATTTGGAGCAGAATAACAATACATCTCCAATATGTGAGTGCTTGACTGGGCCAAGGCTGTTGTGTCTGTGCAGTAATTTACCTGGCCGTGGCATGAGAAGTCACGATTGTTTATATTCAAGGAGACACCATCTTGAACACGCAGCCCTTTGATTGTTTACTCATCCTGCTTGGGACTCCACACCCGCTGAACCACAACACTGTGCGCACCCGTATTCAGCACAGCGGCCATCAGCAGCCAGATTCTCACCTCTGCGACCTGTGCATACCTCCGATCCATTTGTACCAAAGTAACATTTCACACTTAACGCCATGCAACAAAGTCTTCAGATGGAAACAAAAAACAGTTCATTTTTGGTGATTTACCTCCCAGCCCCTTATATAAGTCATTATTTGTTTTTGTTTGAATCCCGCTGCCAGCATAAAGAGTGCTAGAGCGGTCAGATCCACTAAATCACGTCAGTTCGATCCTAACTCTCTCAGGAGAATACTGCAGTTGTGTCCTCACTCAAAGCAATGTTTAGCAATAATTGGTGGTTTTCACATTCTACAATATGATGATGTTATGCTGCTAGATGTGGGGCAAGGGGCATTATTCCTATTGATAAGGAAAGATTGCAATAAATATTATTGGCCTATAGAATGTAGTGATGTCATCTGAAACCCAGCAATATACATATCTATATAAGACTATGGTGGCCCTCCATAGTCTAATTTTGGCCCCCATAGTTTAAATAATTAGTGCTTTTGTGATTAGAAGAGGCAATAAGTAGCATCTACACTCTATAAATTGTACTAAATAAAATGCTGTTTTTATTATTTTTGGCACCTTGCCCCAACTAAAATACAAAATTCCTGTTTTCAGAACTGTTGATGGAGGTCTGCTTCTAGGTTGACTTGGCATTCTTTCCTCTAAAACCAGTTTTGCCATTTTCTTCTAACCCCTGGTGTGACATGCTTTTTTAGTTTTTCAGATCTCTGCCTTTGAACCCAATAGCTCTGTGGAAAATAGTGAGAAGATTATCACAGCTTCCACCCTCAACATTGCACAAGGCCATGGCACAGAACAAAATGTCTTTCTAAACATGAATAAATGCTAAATTTAGCAAGCCATCCATGTGGTATATGAGATTAGTAACAAGTAAAAGGTACTGGGGGAAAAAAGGAGAAAAAAAAAAGTTAACATGGCTGCAGGATCACTAGTTGATGAGGTCGAGTTCAAGTCAAAGTAAAATTGTATTACATTGCAATTACAACTGATGCAAATGGTTAAATGTGCAGCAAACAGAGCCGGAGTTCGATCTCATTTAGGGGGAGATTATGAAATACAGCGGGTGGTTAAGTTGGAACAGCTTGAAAAACAATTTGTCTAGAGGCGTAGCTCAGTTTAAAAAAAAAAAAAAAATAGCAAGTACAACTGTTGCTTAAGTAGAACAAAAGCCCTTGAAATTAATACCTGGCGACAAGAACGGAGGTAGGCTGCTAAAAGAATAACAAGTGCCAGATTGTCTTTTCCGAAACCACTCTCTCACTAAACAAAATGGTGCAGTGCTATTCCAAACTCTGTGAAACTGATTCTGAGACCTATCCACTGCAGTAAACCCAATTGTGAGTAAGTCGTTGCACTACGTTAAAGATCCTGGAGCCGATTTCTTCTGTATATCTGAGCAAACAAATGTCTTGACCCAGCACAGATATATTGTTTCAGCAGCTCTCGAGGTCAAAATAAGTCTAACTAAAAAGCAACTTATTGTCTGATAATTAGGGAGTCCACTGTTAGCATGCTAGTTGTTGTTAGCATTACAAACTCATCGCTGTGAACAACCAGGAAAAACTTTGGACTACTGCAAACTGTTTAAAATTAACTAATTCTCTTTTTCATGTTTTAAGCCAGTAAACATCAGGCAGAGAATCTTTAAATACAAATATATGTTTGAAAAAGTTATGGAAGCATTCTTTTTTTTTTTTTTTCACAGTGCAACAGAAATGGATGTTTTATATCAGTAACCATCTAGCTCTACATTTGAAATATTATATAAGATCGCTATTCTAAATCTAAGGAACGTATGAGAAGATTAATGCTGTAATCCAAAGGGAGTCCTACAGTGTGACATGAAAAATTGCACATACAAAACACAGTTACACAAAAACTAGAAGGGGCTCAACTGACACTGATGCACCAGTAAAATCTCTGGGGTTAGGGGTTTAAGCTACAGGTCAAAATTAAGTATTATCATGTTTTTATTTTTGAAAAATACAGCTTTTCTGAAAAACTCTGAACATGCGCCAGCTTGATGTCCTGGGGTGTGACAGCTGAATTTTCTTAGAAAAAAAAAATTCTAATTGTTAAAAATATATTCTTGATGACGACAGTTAAATATTAAACTAGTACCACAGATTAATTTATGTGATTTTGACATGAGTATGTATGAGTAATTTACTTGATTTTGATAGGGCATGTTAAAATGTCTAAAATTAAAAGAGTTACACAAAAAAATATGGTATGCTTGTGAAAAGGTTTCCTTCGAATTGTTGTACAACTGATTTGTTTTTGAAATGTCATTTTTTTCCATCTTTTGTGAATAATAATGTTTTAATGTACAGAGAAATTCTAATGTAATTTAAATTGGATACTGTTTCCCAATGTATTAGGCAATGCACACAATGTACAAACCTGGTTCTAGTGGTCAGTATATATCTTTTAATAACAATACGATAACTAGAACAATCACGAAACCCAATAATTAGGTCTGCTTTTGGTGTGAGTTTAATCATGCACAAAATACATCTGGTCTGATCATCAAAGACAACTCATGACATGTGACAGGCATTAATCAATGGATTTTTAAAATTTCGTTGTTTTTGGAGGACAAGAACAGTGGAATTGAAAATAACTCTTTTTCAATCATTCTTGCATTATTTCCCTTGTCAGAACCTGCACAGATGTGAATAATCAGAGAGAACTCACATTACTCACATCAGATGAAACTGGCTGTGGTTACATGTGCACTCTTATAAGAGTTATAAGACTATTAAGATGACATATAAACAGCAAAATCATCTCATTTCAGATTTGGTTTACATGCCACTTAAATAATCTTAAAGGTCCAGAAATCAGATAATGATCATCTTTGGTTGTGCATGTGAACATAGCACTACTGTTTACCTTAAATTTCAATAATCTGATAACTACAGAAATCAGATAATGATTAGAGTTTTGGTGTGCATGAGAACACAGCCGGTGACAAGAGTATCAAGTGTTCCTCCTAAAATTCCCAAGTGCGCTGGATTAGATATGCACTCCATATTCTGCTGTCTGGGAACATGGGGGCGAGTTAATGAAGCTCCGTTGGGTCTTTTCCATGTAAAAGCTCCAATCACAGCAGCTGACATTGTCCTCTTTATAAAGACAAGTCCCATTGTTAATAAGCATGCCATCACTCAATTAGCCAGCCACACGGGCGCTATGTGTAGATACAACTCACTGAAAAAGATCACTGCATAGAATGAATACGATTTATCCTAATATATGTAAGGTTAATACCTCCTTCGAGCAAAGAGGATGATGTAATATTCGCGCATTCCTCTGAGAAATGGCATTAAATGGTAATGTGGGGCAAAAGGTCAAAGAGCTCAAGTTTGAATGTGAAAGCGAGAATAAACATTTAACAAACAAAACTAGTTACAAGTGCAGACGGTATATCCACAAAGATGTTTATTGCCTGGTATTTCTCAACTGAAAGGTCAAACGGATCAAGTCTTAGAGCTATGAGAGGCAAAAGTAATACATCATTATAATAGAATATAAGACAATGTGACAATATTCATTTGGCATGTTACTTAAAGCTACTATCTATAAGTTTATTTGATTTATTTTTTTTTTTTTAACCAGTAGATGACAGGTGTGAAACGTGTTTCCACCTCCTTTCGCACTGCCTGTTCAGCCTCACCTGCTCTGCTCTATTTATGTAGATAGATCCCGTGGTTATACATGAGAGCAATTCAGGGGCAGGTAGGGGAAATCCATATAGAATTCTTTGTACAATCAAATAACTGACAACTATGAATGTTTTGACTTTGACATTACAAAACTATTAATTTTCAACATCACACATCCAGACTAAGTTCGGCAATCACCCACTAATGGCCCAAATTGTGATGCACACCTTAATAAATGCAGGACTCGATGTGCTGTAAAAATGCAAGCTGAGAACTTGATTAACCGCTAGACATTGTCAGATCTCACAGAGGACTATGCTTGGGTTTTTCAGGGAGCTACAAGAAATAATTTAGATGCACAGGGAACATTTATTTTAGAAGAGACTAATTTTGATGAACATCGCGCTTTACCTGAAGGCACATAACAGCTAGCGGGGTGCAGGCTGGGGAGGCTAGAAGCGGCGTGTTTCAAAGCAAGCTAATATTGGGAGGGCTAAAGTTAAAGTGCGGTGTGATAGGCAGAATGGCTCTCATCTGAGAAGAGAAGATTAAAATCAGTGGGACATCACAGTGAGTTAATATGAGGCAGGATGGAAGGAGATCACAACCTCTCTCTTTCACTCTCTCTCTCTCGTTCTCTCTCTTTTTTCCCTCTCTTTCTTTTTCTTCCCCTCTTTCTTTCTTTTTCTTTCTTACTCTATCACTTTTGGCTCAGTCTCATTCTATTCTCTTCTCTCTTGCTTTCCATCTCGCTTTCCCTCTCTATCTCTCTTCCTCTTTCTTTTCTTTCCCTCTTTGTTCTTTCCCTCTCTCTTTCACTCTCTATCTTTCTTTCTCTCTTCCTGTCTTTCTCTCCTTGTGTCTTTCTCCCTTTGTTTCTCTGTCCCTTTTTATCTCCTCTTTTCTTTTTCTTTCTTTCTTTCTTTCTCTCTTTGACTTTATCTCTTTATGTCTTTTCTTTCTCTCTCCCTTTATTTCTCTTCTTTCTTTCTTCCTCTCTTCTTTCTTTCTCTCTCTTCTCTTTTGTTGTCTTTTCTTTTCCATCCTCTTTGTTTTCTCTCTTTCATCCTCTCTTTGTCTCTCCCTCTATCTCTCACACTGATGCACACAATATAGTGGTCCACAACAATAAACCAATTACTTGTTGTTAATATTTAAGGCGGTAATTTCCGTTCGTTTGTGATATATTAAAACTGCGCAGCGATGAGCAGGAAAAGGGCTGACCCTGAGATACTCGCGGTGGGCCGGTCCAACAAAGAGAAATTAAAAACGGGCCGCTTTATTGAGACAAATGTGGCCAGTCTGCGCAAGCAATTTATGCGTCGACACGAAAATGTGGAAAATTGTAGCATTTAAAGCTATACCACAATAGACTAATGTACTGCTTTGTTTAGCCAATCTTTAATGCAGCAAACATAATTTACTTTTCAGAGCCGAGTTCTAGGGTCACAAGGACAATTTGTCGATTACTAAAAAGGGATATAATAAAACACATTTTCTAGTTCACGACAATAGCTAAACAATGAGTTAGCGAGTGTGAGGCCTGGTGTATTTTATTTAAAAGCCAGCCGCATATCCACACGGGAGCTGTCATGTCCAGAGAGATGCTTTCTGAGGCGGGCAAAGGGCCAGATAAGAGAACAGAGCGCAGTGCCATGTCGGTGTAAGGTGAGTCTTGCGGTGAAGAAAAGCAGCGATAAAGACGCAGAGGAAGGCGTCTGCCCCCTCAATAAACACGAAGGGTAATAAACTGCCGCGCACTCAGGGGGAAACACGGAGAACGCATCACGCCCGACTTGCAATGGGCCGACGTGCAACATATCAGAGGCTTATCGGCGTAAACAGAATCCGCGCAGGCAGACTACTCCATGCCGCTTACGATGTCTTACGCGGAGCTTAAACTCATTACACAAAAGCTTCTCATTATTACAGGCTGGAGTGTCTGAAGGCACCACTCACAACACTCGTCTTGGGATCGGGCTCTTTTAAGCGTTCAAAGGTTCAATTACAAGACATATTGTTAGTTAATACAATTTGGAGATTAGGGATATTTCATGAACTCATTTAAGCCATATGAGATGATGAGTGTTGTTTGAAGCAAAAAGACAAGCGACAAGTGACAAATGACATGAAAGTTGTTAATCTAGTACATGTACGTATATAGTTTGACAAATGTGATGGGTTTTTTTTGCTTTTCCGGTGCTACTCAGAGTCCTGTGCAGTTCTCGAGTAAGTTCTAGTTTAAGTAAAATGTGTGGTTATTTTTTTGGCTATATGACAAGGTTTGAGCTGTAAAAGGTTGAATGAATAACTTCTATGACTCATTACAGACGCAAACAAAATACTTAAGTGTTTCATTCTGCTATTTTTTAATGCAGCTCTCATTTAGAATAGTTTTTGTGGTTTAAATCTGCTCTTGGGTTATTGCGTCAGTGTCATAAATTACTTTCAATATTATCGTTTATCATCTATATTTACTTCAGCAATATGTCAAACTTTAAAATTTGCTATCTTGACAGCCTAGGTGCTTGCATTTTCTTTCTGGGCCCGAAAAACATAATCCTCCAGCTAGGTAATCGTGACCAAGATCCCCACTGCTCCTGATAGGCTGCCCTAGGATGCTGGTTAAAAGGATGGGTTAAATCCAGAGGTCAAATTTCCTTTCCTTAAATAAACTTTAAAAAAAGACCTGTTCAAGTTTACGTGTTCACTTGGACTAAAGTAAAGCATACACAAATACAACAAAACTATAACTATAGTCTTCAAGAGCTGGTCCATAATCATTACTGACAGTACTGACAGCTATTTGTATGACTAAACCATTACCCTTCTGGTATTTGACGCTGAAAAAAACAGAAGACAAAAACAGAATAACAGGAGCAGTGTCAACAATGCATTTTAGCTCTCCTCAAATGAGCCCCAAAAAGACTCGCAGTTAAACACCTCAACTGTGCATAGGGGAGGACAAAGCTGTTGAGGTAGATGGGCGCCCACACTGTTCCACACCGTTCCACTGTAGCAGCAGGCAGCCCCGCGATGTGACTGAGAGTATCATGTGAGGTGGCCAACCATGTGTGATGTGTTTGATCTTGTGTCCGGGTCAGTCCTGATGTTAACAGAGTTATTAGGGGACTTATTAGGGAGAGGCAGAGAGGCAGAGAAGCCCCCCCGCTGATCCCACCATTACTGCTGTTGTGGCAGGGTCATTACCGCCCTGCTGCTAGGGCTTTGTAGCAGGGATTGAGAATCTGCTGGTGTGCACAGAGGGGAGAGCCGTGCAGGGGGGAGAGAGGGACGGACGTGGGGGGGTGTAGGTGAGGAAGCCAGGTGTCGATAAGAGGGAAGACTAGGGGAGGATTTGATCAAAGCCCGAGTGAGGGAGGGAATAAGGAGTCCTGGTAGTTTGGTCAAAATGACTCATTTCAGAGTTGGTATTTTAACATGCTATCATCCACAGCCATCATATGTCAATGTATACAACTACTGAGTGTGTTATTTAATTAAAACAAACACAAAAAAAGATTAGAATGAGATTGAGATTGCATTACATCATTAGCCGTACTTAAGTAGTTTTAATTTTACAGTGAGAACAAACATAATACTTCTTCAGTTCATAATTAACACCGTGATAATAAACAACAGTGAAAACTGATTTTTTCTTTCATTAATGCCGTCTAATATGTTACCATTCATCACCAGCTTTATGGAATACAACTTTCTATAAAAAGAAACTGAATGATTACTGTAGCTATGTACAAAAACAAGTAGATAGAAAATGGCAGACTCACCTTCGACATATAAAGTACTTATAAGTTCTATAATATTTAGAAAATGGGCCTTAAACACACCTCAAATTGAATAAACTTCTTGTGCAACAACTGAATGTAGAAGAAACGTATAAGTCACGAGATGTCAGTGTGTAGTTTTAGCAGCTTGGTTGATTTTCGTGAATGTAATACTTTCCGCAGCTGAACAAAAGTATATATCAGATCTCCTTTACAAACCAGCGTGCCATTTCTCTTTGCCCAGATTTATTTAGATCTTGACAGGTGGGCTTGTGTAGACAGTATATTATGACAGTATTCTTGCCCAGGTAATGTTGTTCAACGGCTTCAGAGCTGCAGGGCAGAAATATAAAACTCATGAGGCAAAACATGGACTTAAAAACATGACTTACCACGTACAGCAGTTAGAATAGATAAGAAAAGAAAAAATGGTGGAAGTTTACCAGTTATTTGACTGTATTTCTTCTAAATGAGTAACAGTTACGATATTACGATACCACACTCCAGTTAGCCACTAATTGTAATGCATAACAGGAATGACAACTAGTTTGACCTTTCAACTGACAAGAAGAATTTCCAAAGTATCTGGGGTTGGTAAAAGTGCGTCCCCTCAGGCCTACTTCTCCACAAGCACTTGGCTAATCAAGTCCATTATCTGCCTGGGCATCATTAACACTGAGGCATGCTGGGATATGCAGTCCCGATGACCCTGCTCCGAGCGGCTGGCTGCACTTTGATTTATCCTTCAGGTCGCACATACATCTTCATTACGGACATCTCCCCCTGTACTATATGTAAAGTAATAACTCGGAAAACCGCAGAGTCTACTGTATGCAAATTTATGATCGTTGCTGGTATTAAAAGTATTTTCATGAAGCCTGCACAGACATGAAATATTGCGTCTCCAAGTTTCATACATGATTTATTGATTTTTATTGGAGAATTAAAGCTAAAGTTTGACTTATGTGAAAC
The DNA here is from genome assembly GCA_019594935.1 of Periophthalmus modestus. NCBI lineage: Eukaryota > Metazoa > Chordata > Actinopteri > Gobiiformes > Gobiidae > Periophthalmus > Periophthalmus modestus. Next base: position 10,880,716 of record JAIEZT010001368.1, on the reverse strand, counting down.
TGCCTGATTACCCAACAGTGTATTATGATTTGAATGTTTACTGTACCATTTCAAAGCTGGATGTAAGACGGTTATTTTAAAGCCCTATATTACACAAAATAGACTCTTGTGAGCTTTACGTCATGTTAGAATATTGTTACCTCTTCAAAAACATACCCAGAGTTGTGTTTTGTTTCTTTCACATATATTTGAGTAAAGGTTTAGTCAACTAGTTTGCCGTCATCTCCAAAGCTCAAAATGCTCTGCTCCACCTTGTGAGGTCATGATGTTGTAGTTTTCAAGTTAACAACTACCTTTTAGCAACTGTCAGATTCAGGACTAAAATTATCCAAATAATTCTAGTGAAGGTGTATGGAGTTTAAAAACACAGTGAAGCACTTCCTATATTCTTGTGTTTTCTGTTTGAGAGAAGAAGCCTAAGAAGAAAAAGCCTCAGCCTGAATATACGGGGTTTGTGTGCTAAACATGTGTGTGTATAAAAAAACACAAGTTTGGTACACAGAGATATAGCACAGAGTAAAACTAAATGGTATAAAAAGGAGTAGTGACTCCAGTGGCAAGAGACAACATTGTTGTGAGGGGTGATGGTCAGAGCCTTGCTGCAGTCAGTCTCCCTCAGGACAGCTGTGGCTACAGATGTGGCTTAGTATCACTGGGCCAAGTATGGAGTGAAGGAATAAAAAGTCAAGTGTAGAGCTTTGAGATGATTTGTCATTTTAAGCGCAATATGTTATTATCATTATTATCATTTATTATATTATTATTATTATTACTATTATTACTATTATTATTATTATTATTATTATTATTTATTATTATTATTACTTATTATTATTATTATTATTATTATTATTATTATTATTATTATTATTATTATTATTATTGTTTAAATTATGTAAAATAATTATAATGAGAAATAAGTAGACCTATTTCAAACGTACCATTTAAAATGAAAATGGCCCATAACACATTGTAATTTAAATCAATTTACAACCAGGACTTTTGACCATTCAAAAGGCAAATAATTTTAGTCTGAACTGCTGATTGCTGTGGCAGTGGTTCTGGTTTTCCATCACTCTGAAACTCATGGATACAAGATGCTAGAGTAGAGAAGTGGTCAAACTTTGATAATAAAAGCAAAGAGGAGCCACTGCAGTAAATGTTCTGTAGCTTCTGAAGTAATGAGCAAAACTTTGAGCTTTCAGTTGTTGTTTTTCAACTTGAATCTTGTTTTTATTGTGTTGTTTTTGCTGAGAGGCCAAGAAATCACCATTACAAAGTGGCATGTGCCCTTTTGTCCATCAGCAATTGATGTGGGGCAGCGGAGGAAGCATTTTGGAAGAAAGGGGGTGTGAAGTTTGCCAACATCAATCTCGTTTCAAATTGAACCACAAAGTTCCGGCTGAATGAATTGCCTCTCAAATGCAGCGGGCCATGGCTACACACATTCAATCCCGAAGTGAATCTGATTTGATCCCGAGAGCCGTATACAAAAGGCACAACCCACTGATTGATAAAGCCAAGTAAGGGGAGACGAGGGTAAATGGGAAAAAATGCACAGAGTCAATGGTTGGAGAAAGAGACGAGATGGGGGATACAGGCAAGAAAAGCCGAAAGGATAAGGGAAGAAATGATATAAGCCACACAGCAGGGTGGGGCACTTGTTTAAAGTCTTATAGAAAAGTTTGGAAGGCGTTAAGAAGTGGGGTGGTCAGATTGGCGATGTGGAGCCGAGTGTATATACTGAAGCTTATCTGTGAGTGTAGCCGTATATTTAAGTTTCAGACAGTAAAAGAAACAGCCAGAACATTTATGTTGACTGATCAAATATGCTTTGAAATTTTTATCAATATTACTTGTCTTGTATTATATGTAGGGATGTCAAAAATCAAATGTTTGTATTACATCAAGAAGAAATATCCAGAATTAAATTACTTCTGTTCTTATATACTGTGTGAGTAATTACAATTATCATTTCACCAAAAGTCCACATAGGCCTGTCACCATAATTACAATATCGACTTATCGTTCAATATATAAAAGCTGGAGCTATATTTTTTTGGGGTCAGTATTAATCCTGTGTACAGTCTCTTTGCACTACTGGGAAATCTTTGGTTATTTTTTGGCTGTATGATAAGATTTAAGCCGTAAAAGATTCCATAAATAACTTCTATGACTCATTACAGATGCAAACTAAGTACCAAAGTGTTTCATTCTGCTGTTTATTTACTGCAGCTCATGATTTTTTAACAATATTGTAGATTTAGAATAGTTCTTGTGGTTTAAATGTGCTCTTGAGTTTTTGTGTCAGTGGCATAAATTTGTTTCAATATTATCGTTTATCATCTATATTTACTTCAGTAATATATCACACTTCAAAATGTGTTATAGTGACAGGCCTAAGTCCACATCCTTAAATGTATAGTAGCAGTAGTACTTTGTTAATCTACTAATCATTAAGTACACGTGGCATTAGAAAGTGGTGGAAAAAAAACAATTTGTTCAAAAATGCTTAAATTGCATGATGGCATGATCTCAAGCTCCAGTTTAACCTTTTGATGGACTAAAACCAGAATGTGAAACACAAATCAACTAATAGTATCTTTATATATATACATTTGTAAAAATGTTTCTCATCTGCTACCCTTTCAATCATCAATTATGTTTTCACGACTACTTTTGAGTCCATTACCTCAAAGAAGTCTCCACACTATTTAGCTTGACCCATTATATATGACATTTTCAATGGTATTATTATTCAGAATTTTCAACGGAACTTTTCCATTGACTTCTGTGAACTCTGTGAGCACACAAGTCTTTCAGAGTTTCAGACAAAGTACCGTTTTATTAAAGGTTCAGTCAGGGCTGAGAGCTATCACATAATAAATGACAAAGTAAAGACACTTCGACAAGGTTCAAGTTGAGTTAAAAAAAAAAAAACCTTCTTGATAATCATTTCCTTTCTTTATAAAACTCATTACATAGTGAGACTCATAAAAGCAGCATGGGAGAACACTTGCATGTGTCGTTGTTTTAAAGGCCTCTTCTGAGTGCAAGCGTCACAAAATCGAACACGGTTAAAGTGATTCCCCTCCCCCCTTTTTCCTACAGCTGAAGCGTTGCTTTTCAACGATGCAAGAAACAAGTGAGAATTCCAAAGTAAGTTATCAGATGTCGTTTTACTAGTGGGGAAAGCATTTACACCTGCTTGCCTCATCCTTTGCAATAACCTGGGCCCACACTAGAGAGCGCTATGCTAAATATACATCTTCACATATAGGGGAACATGGAGGCACCAAAAGTGAAATATTTGTTTAGTCAAAAAACAATAATACAACAATAATAAGTTCACCAGTCTGCATAAATTACAGTGTCTGTGTAATCCCTCAGTTGTCTGGGTATGATCCATAGTAGTTAGTTTCAGTGAAGTTAGCTCCTCTCTTCAGATAGATATAAGACAGTGTCCACCAGCAATCTGACCAGAACTGAAGAAGCGACTTGGATGAGCAGTGAAATGTATTCACTCAACAATTTTTCTTTTCCATAAATTACAGAGCTTGATGATTGATGTCAACATTAGCAAAAAGGATAATGGTTGGCCGATAGACCATAAATGTGGAGCTCAAAGTTAAAATTCTATTGGTAATACACTTGAGCTCATGTCAAAACAAACACTGCAAAAAATGAATATCGAGGCTCACGTAAAATAAATACAATTGAATTTTAACATGAATTTGACTAGATTAAATGTTTATGATTGTTTACGTGACATACAGTATTTCACTGATTTCAAGACTTCCAGGATTTATATGATTTTATAAACTAATTTAAGTTAAAATAAGAAATTTGACAATGTAAGTCCAATTTTCTTACCAATTATACAGTTCAATGTGGTACAGCTACCTTGAACAACACCGATCCAATAAATATATAAACTATGTTATATTTTACTCCAACCGTATGAAAGGTAAATAGATGTGTTTTCCACTTATTGTTACACATTGACGACATGGAAGAACAATATTAGTTTAGCAGCTTCCATCCCATAACATCCCATTTGAAAGTACTTCAAAGCCGCTCGCATTGCCTTTCACCAGCCGGGGGTGTGTGGAGAGGGCGGTGTGGGTATCAAACATTAAACAGCATTTTTCATTTATGAGCAAATCATGTTCTGTTTCAACAATGGAAGCAAAAAGAGCTGATTCAGTGCGGTTCCTGTAGGGGTAATTGATAGGGATCCAGCTAAGGTAAGTCCCAGAGGAAATGCTAGATCATGAATTCTTACCCTTCCACTGGGAACGGACAGTCTATGGGGGAGTTCACAGAGCCCAGAGGGTGAGACGGGGATATTTAGTAAGAATCATAAAGGAGATTTACAGCTAAATTCAAGCAATGTGTCCTTTAAGAGGAATATAAAAAAAGGTTGTGTCTTGATGGTCAAAAAATACATGACATGAGCACAATTGGCTTTATATAATTTCATAAAAACAAAATACTAGTTGGTAATGTGCTATCTCTTTACATTAAACCTTACTTCACTTTCTCTTTCACAAAACAACAGCTATAGATCATATAATCATTGTCTTCTCATATAATTCACACCAAAGTGGCAATCCAAAATTGTAGCATAGACATTAAATTGTGTCACAACAAACAAAGTCAGAGTGGGCTATATGCAAAAAAAACCCAAAACATTTCTCAAGCTTCTAGAGCCTTGGTTAGCATTTTGATTTGATCACAATTCATGTAGTTAGTGTCTTTATATGTCATCAAAAGTAAACTAAACTAAAGCTACTTGCAGATTCTGAGAGGTCACCATGGTGGTTAAATCCAGCTGTCACTCACTTAAAAAATGGTGGAGGCAGACCAATAGCAGGATGGGGAAAAGTGTCTGTGGACGTAGGCCTGTCATAATAATTACTATATCGACTTTCTGGTAAATACATGATAGATGCAACAATCAAAATGGTCAAAATGTACCGTGTGTACTTTTTCCATGTACTAGTGGGAAAAGTTTGGTTATTTTTTCTGTAAGATGAGATTTGAGCTGTAGAGGGTTGCATTTTGAACTTCTATAACTCATTATAGATAGATACAAGCTAATTAAGTGTTGTATTCTGTTGTTTATTTATAGTAGTTTGTTAACAATACATTTAGAATACTTTTTGGGGGATAATTCTGCTTTATGGTTTTGTTTCAAGATTATTTTTTCTCTTCTATATTTACTTCAACAATATATCGCACTTCAGAATGTGTTATGGTGAAAGGCTTATGTGGAACAGTGAACACTATTACCAAAATAGCATATAGTCATAGGAATCCAATCAGAATCCGATTTTTATTGCCATATCACCTAGCCTTAATCATATTGTTATGCAACGAAGACTATCTGACATATGCGCCCTGCAAAAATTACCCATAGTGCCCTTACAGTAACTAGGAAGTTCAGGAACAACCTGAGCCATTAAAATACAGTAGGTGTTCACATGCTCTCAAAAGCACAATGTCAGATGCCCCAAAACTACATACCTCAGCATCAGCTTTTTTTTCTCTCTGAGACTAAGCCACATATCACAAAAAGTTGAAATAATTAAACATGAATGTCAAATGTGCCAGGAAGTTTTTCAGTTCTACTTACTTTGGACAGGGAACATGTTAAAATACATTGTCTGACAGGGATTCTCTGGTAAAAGATGAGACAAAAAGTCATATCACTGCTGTGCCCTGCCACTTCATTAAGCCGTGCAACAACTGTTCCTTCCTTCCTCACACTCTCTCACTCCATCTGCATTATGCCAGAACCTCTCCACTGCTATGCCAAATTTGTATCCAGACGAGCCTAGTTTGTCGACCTGGAGAAGAGGAGGAGGAGGTGGGGGCGCTGCTTACATTCTGACTAGTGTCCAAACAAGACAATGGAGGAAGTCGAGTAGGATTTTCGTGTAGTTACGCCCAAGCAGTCTGACATGGATCCAACGGGATTGTTATGAACTTGACAGCACCCCGCTACCATTGCCTGAATTAGAGACAACACACACATGCACTGGCAAAGTAGTAGGAAATTGTCACGGGAAAGAATTCGTCAAGCCTCCTATCACACATATAAAAAAAATATATAAAATAAAAATAAACTTGGTGTTGTTCTCCATCAGTGTGTTAGGTATAGCTTGGGTTATGCATCTCAAAAACAAACTGACTGGGACAAGGAGAAAGAAAGTCACTGGTGTAGTTTCCTTCACAAATGCTTTGCTGCTTTGCCTCTGTGGAGGATTGGCCTACTGGACTGTAAAGAGGCAAGAAGCAAACCAAGCATAACTGCTTCTCTCGGTTCGCCTGAGTTCAAGTTTGTGCACGCACAAAAACACTCATCTAAAACTACTTAATGGGTACACACAAGGAATACAATGCAGCCACAATGCTTGGTTGGCTATTTTAAAGGCAACAGCGGCAGCAGGCAACAAGAGCATTTGTAGCCCTAATTGGCATACACATTTGAATTGTGTGAGTATAAATATTGTGGGGAAAGTGCTGGTGTTAAAAAATAATTAAAATTTCAATGGGAAAATGGTTCTTTAAAGTGCCAGGAGATCAAAGTGGTTTGGCATCTTAGTGTGTGTGCAGAGGCTAAATGAAGCTCATGTGAAGATTCATTAAAGGGACGGGGGCGAGCAGGAGCAGCCTTACCTTTACTGTGAGACGAGAAGCACAGGGAGAGCTGAGCAAATAGGTCAGGATTCTCAAACTTCTCTTCTTTGACTTTGATCCAGAAGCAATTCTCTGCCATTTCCTGAGGCACTATCTGCAATGACACAAGGATTCCATTATCACCACAATCAGAAAGCGCCAATGCACCAAGCTGCCACTCAGAAAGTTCTCCACACTGGAGATGGGCTTTGTAAGGGATTTTGCCCCTTTTTTCAAAGTGTGGACATATACATGCCCTTGTGCAGTCTCAGCAATAGTGGAGCAGAGACAAAACCAAGTGATAAGAATAGTGAGAGAACATTCTGCTTTGTTTACAAGTTCTGCACTGTATAGAGAAAAGGCATGTGTGATTGTAGGCAGGATGGGTATGTGACATTCCAATTAGTAGCCTATTGACATTTTGATATTTTGACATTTAGGTTGTGTTCAAGGTCTAGAATTTGATTAAATCATAATTCCACATGGAGAGGAGGGACCTATATAACTCTATGGGAGAATAACCGTTTTTTAATTCACAAATGTTGAAAGTTATCGTTATTTGGTTGGGATTGGCTCCACAAACTTGCCATACTAATGTTTAAGTCCTTTCAACCAATAACATTTTAATCAGGTATTAGGTGCTGAACATAGCTATAGTAAAAAAAAAAAAAAAAAAAAAAAAATCACTTTAATTTATTTGTAAAGACAATGCTGAACTTTATTTCCATTTTTGTAACATGGACTGACCCAGTAACTACAGAAATTCACATTCTATCAAAGAGTCCTTGCGTTCTCTCCATCTAAACTTTAAACTATAGGAAATCTAACATGCCCCAATGTCATCTGAACGCCACTAAACATAGTCATGGTTCAAATCTTCATCTGAATGCACTTACTGGGAGGTGAATTCCATGTTTTGCACACTTTTGTTTGTTTTGACAATTGTTATACTCGCCATTGGTTATCTGATTGCCATTTTTAAGGAAATTAATTGTATGAAAGACCATTGTTGACCACATATACAGAAATATGAGGTGAGTTAGCAGCTTGAAGCCTCAGAAAACCTGTTCATTCACTGCACCAATAGAAGATGATAGTCAGCCATGGGGGGCTTACAAGCGCCTGCTTTCATTTCCTCTGCGTAGCTCTCCGATAAGGCAGAGTACAGATCATTCCCAGAAGGCATAATGCACTTATTACTGTCTAATAAAGCATAGGACAGCAAATTGCATCTTTTTTATGGGTGGTCACTGAAAATTCATACAGGTTTTTAGTACTGGGCCAAGTTTAGTGGTATTACAATAAAACTATAAAAGGGCCATGTATTTGAGTGAAATTTGCCTTGCCCGAGTACAGATATACTGTGTAAGCAGCTCTTGAGGTCAAACTAAGTCTGCTTTTTAATTATAAAGCGTGTTACTGTCATATAATCAGGAAGTGCATGGTTAGTATACTAGTTGTTGTTAGCTTTACTGTGATGTCAAAAACTCTGTTCTGGTCTCTGAAAGTGGTGAAAAGGGCTTGTAAACTCATTGCAGTGATTAAGTAGGATGCTCAGAATGCATAAGTGAGGATTCACTTTGGAGCACTGCAAACCATTTAAACTGAACTAGTCGTGAAAATCAGGTACAGCGCCTTCAGGGACTCCCAAACAAAAGCTAACCTAAAAATACTGGGTGAATAATATTAATTCTTGAGTCTAATATTTTGATACTCGACAGCTTTGTGTTTAAACGGCATAATGGAGGTTAAAATATAGTTTCAAAGTTCAGTTCAATTTAATTACATCAGATGAAAATAATAAAAAACACAAAGACGTGGTATGAAGGTGTTCGCAATCACATGTTTTCTAACACAACAAAGAGAAATACTTTGACACTTGTTTTGATGAATGTCAAAAAAGAAGATAAAAATTAATAGTTCAGCCTGTTTTTGACAAATAAACTGGGGAAAAAATACACGTGACGTATTAAGTTATTATCGTTTAATACATGACAAATGGAACATGTGTAGCATGTGTACAGTTTCTTTACACTACTGGGAAAATTTGGGGTTTCTCCTTCTCCTTGTCCCAGTCAGTTTGTTTTTGGGGTTGGAGATTTAAGCTATAAAAGGTTAAATTAATAACTCCTATGACTCATTACAGATATAAACTTAGTACCAAAGTGTTTCATTCTGTATTCTTCATTCATTTACAGCAGCTCATTATTTTTTAACAATATTGAAGATTTAGAATAGTTTTTGTGGTTTAAATCTGCTTATGGATTTTTGCGTCAGTGCCATAAATTTGTTTCAATATTTTCTCATTTGCCGTCTATATTTACCTCAGCAATATATTGAACTTCAAAATGTCTTATCGTGACAGGCCTAGTAACGAGCTTTCTTTGGACATGTATGGTGCTAACTGCTTCTGGCACAAGGCTGCCTCCATCTGCTTGCACATAGAGTTGACAGAAGACTCATGTCTCACCTAATCGACATAAGAGACGCAGACTGTTTTTCCTCCGGTGGTTATGAATTTCATTTGCATCTCCAAATTACAAATCCTGGGGAGGCAAGGTTAATTCACCCGCACGTTAGCCTGATTGTAGCTCCTCCAAGACAATGGCTATTTTCACTAGTCTGCAGCATGCAACAATTACACAAGTCAAATAGACAAAATTTGAATAGCATAATGACATCAAATGAAGGATACTTACAATGTTAAACATAGTATTTTGAAAAATGTATTTAAAGTAACCGGGTTAGGCCCTAATAACTATCAGTGTTAAAGCAGACATGTTATGCAACATTGACTTTTTAGAGCTTTTAGCCATGTCATAGTTGTTTCTCCTTCTCATTTCTCCTCTCGAAGCTGTATTTAGAGTGATTTGTGCATCTTTACTACCAGTATACGCCCCTTCATTCTACAATTTTATTCTCTTAGACAGTGACACATGTAGGATTCTGCAGCATTGCATAGTCGTTTTGATAGAAATGAAAAAGCTGCTCTTAGTTATGATGATAGGTACAGCAGTGTCAGAGGCCATTGGTCACCGCAGTTTCCAAGTTATTTCAGATCAATATTTAAATTGCATAAACAATAAAATAATGATCCACGTATCATAGTATGTACCCTCAAAGGTAGTAGTATAACTATACAGCAGACACAAGCACAGTATGTTTTCATTAAAGGAAATAAGACTTTTGGACAATAACATTTCATTACTAACATGGGCTGCATTCAGAATTGTCTGACAGACTGATTGAACATCATATTTGAATATAATGTAAAGTGACATCAAAAGAAGCATTCTCATGTGTTTAGTTGTTGACACTAATTACGTTTGAATACACCAGGACATATAGCGGGAAGCATTAATAAATACAAAGAAACCCGGAGCATAGGATAAATGATCTTTGCTTAGATAGAGCCATCACTAAACAGAATGGCCTGTGGAAACTGCATTCAAAACAGCTGGAGCATAATCCGGTTGTTATTCAGTGAGAAATCCAAGGATATTAGCAGAGCAAATTGTTTACGCTAATACACAATAGTATGGTGTGTGAATACAGTAATGTTTGACAAGAGTGAGATTCCTTTGCATAGGATCATTAACCACCTTTTATTTGCATCACACAGTCTAGGACATCTTTTGTTAACGAATGTATAGAGATGCAATATGAAGCAACAGCATACACAAGAATCAACAATGTAAGGTTCAGAACCAGTTCAGGTGGAGAGAATTAGCTTCTAGATCATAAAGACATTTATCAGTATTTAGTAGAGACTATGTTGCCATGCTCCATTACTGTGTGATGTAGAATCTTCCCTGCTGCAGTCGCTCTGCACAGAGAGTGTAAATCTGCTCAAAAAATAACCAACACTAGCCTCGTCTCCCTGGAGGACATTTACATCAGCCGGAGCAGGAGCAGAGCAAGCCTTCATCATGAATGATCCATCCAGTCCAATATACCTCTCCTCTCACACAAGGCTGCAAAGCATTAAACATACAACAAAGGCACTAATATGTGCTTTCTCACTCACACTCCAAAACTGTGACATACTTACATTTTTAAATATTATTTAATTAGGTGTTTATATATATATATATATATATATATATATATATATATATATATATATATATATATATATATATATATATATATATATATATATATATATATATATAACATTTTCTATTAACTTGGTGGTCTCAATAAAATATCTATTCTGAGATGATAAATTAATGTAGATCTTTTAAACTGATATGAAGGGTTTTTTCTGCAAGATGTACTGAGAACTGTTGTTTGTAAACCATTGGTACTTCGTTGTATTCTGTTGGTACTGCACTGATTGTCCCAATTGTGGTTCATCAGTCCTGGTTTTGACCATACCTAAAAATTAATGTGTGATGATAATAATACGGCTTGTCTTCATCCTCTGACTAAAACTAGGGTTAATGTTTACTCTTAGATATATAGATGGCACTTCATTAAAAAAAAAAAAAAAGAGAATTAAGTAATAATAATTAAAAAAAACGTTATGTTGAAAAAACATTACCTTTGTCCAGTTAACTCTCTTCATCACAGTTTCAGGTTTGTAGACCTTCTTCGGCTCCAGTCCATAAGGCAGTTTGACCACAGGTAGTGAAGGTGGTGGAGGAGGCCCACCCAGGCCACCAAAGGGCGGGGGAGGTGGGATTCCACACCCAGGAGGAGGTGGAGGCGGTGGGGGTCCTCCTCCAGGCGGTGGTGGGGGTGGAGGGGGGATACATGCGTGTCCTGGTGGAGGGGGGGAGGAGGAGGGGGTGGAGGAGGACAGCCACCAGGGGGAGGTGGTGGAGGAGGTGGGGGTGGTGGAGGAGCACCACCCGGGACAGGGGCTGGGGGAACTCCTCCAGCTGCTGGACCTGCAGCAACCTGTAATGACACAGCAACGATGTTACTGAGAGAAATAATAATTAAAAAAGAATAAATAAAATTATACACACACACATATATATAATTTATATATATATACACATATATAATATATATATTTTTATATATATATATATATAATATATATATATATATATATATTTTTATATTATATATATATAATTATATATATATATTATATATATATATATATATATATATATATATATATATATATATATATATATATATATATATATATATATATATATATATATAGCCACATACATTATATATATATGAAGTGATCAGATCAGCCGTCATACTTTTCAAAATGTTAATGCTTTTGTTTTTGTAGTTTATAATGTCTTTACAAAAGATGGCTGTTATGTACTGGACACAGCCTTTGACAAATGTGCAAATACATTGATATGAGCGCCCAGCATGCTTTGACGTGTAACACTATTACATTTTGTTATGAAAGTGTAAATGCAAATGGAACAATTAGAGCCAGCAAAGCCGAGGACGGGTTTGATCTTGGGAGCTGATTAGATGCCAGCTGTTTGGGCAATGTATTTCCACTTACATTTCTCATTTGCCAAGCTCATTCCTCTCAATATTTTTTTCAAGCCGATTGTGTGCATTAAATGTGATTGTCCTGTTATTTAAGGCATTATATATACTGGTGTTTCATTACAAAGTGTCTCTCCAATGCGTTTACTGGGGCTTAAATTTGAAAAGGTATTCTTTGAGGAGCTTCTCACAGATTGCCTAGAGCCTTTCACAGAAAAATCCAAATTCAATGATTACATGTGTGCCAGTCTGCAGCCCTCTGTGGCCAATTTTCTCTTCTTAAGATTAAAATGAAGAGAATAGAAGCAAATTAGCAGGAAAATGAGAGCGAGTTGTTTCCCATATTGAGTCAGTCCTTTTATCTGTCTTTTTTACATATTGTGTCTTACAAAAAAAATAGAACAATTGGATTTTTATTTTTTTTATTTTATGGCAATGGTAGAAACTTCCCATTGTCCACTAACCCTAACCCATTGAAGAGGTGAGCGGTGTTGGCAATTACAAGTAAAACCAAATGCTTGTCTCCATTGGGATGATATTTCTTTACCAAGAATGTTCCACAGTATGCTTTTAAAACTATGTATGAAGCATTTATTTAATTGTGTTTTTTTTATAGCTCAAAAATCACTTGACAAATGTGCATTTTACTTTACACCTTTCCACAGATCTGACTTAAATTGGCCTGATGGCATCACCTGCTTGTTTCCTTGAAGGCTGACATTGTTTATTGCTGTACTGCTATAGGCAAAGCAATAGCATCTCCATGGAAACAAGCTGGGGACATACCCTCCATATATGTTATGTAGCAGCCATTATGTTATATATATGTTATATATACACACACACACACACACACATATATATATATATATATATATATATATATATATATATATATATATATATATATATATATATATATATATATTTTTTTTTTTTTTTTTTTTTTTTTTTTGCAATCAAATGACAATTTATGTACAGTGAGGCAAATAAGTATTTGAACACCCTGTGATTTTCAAAGTTCCCCTTCTTAGAAATCATGTAGGGGTCTGAAATTTTCATCTTAGGTGCATGTCCATGGAAATCACATTGTATGATTTTTAAAATAATTTATTTGTATGTTACTGCTGCAAATAAGTCTTTGAACACCTGTCTATCAGCCAGAATTCTGACCCTCAAAGACCTGTTAGTCCACCTTTAAAAAATCCACCTCCTCTCCACTTATTATCCTAAAATAGAAGCCTGTTTGGTTTCGTTAGCTGCATAAAGACACCTGTCCACCCCATACAATCAGTAAGACTCCAACTACTAACATGGCCAAGACCAAACAACTGTCAAAATACACAAGAGACAAAATTGTAGACCTCCACAAGGCTGGAAGGGCTATGGGGCCATTGCCAAGCAGCTTGGTGAAAAAAGATCCACTGTTGGAACAATTATTAGAAAATGGAAGAAGCTAAACATGACTGTCAATCTCCCTCGGACTGGGGCTCCATGCAAGATCTCACCTCGTGCTCGTGGGGTGTCAATGATCCTAAGAAAGGTGAGGAATCAACCCAGAACTACACGGGAGGAGCTGGTCAATGACCTGAAAAGAGCTGGGACCACCGTTTCCAAGGTTACTGTTGACTGGGGCTATGTATTGCGAGATTTTGGGGAACAACCTACTTCCCTCAGTTAGAGCATTGAAGATGGGTCAAGGCTGGGTCTTCCAACGACTTCCATGACAATGACCCGAAGCACACAGCCGGGATAACCAGGGAGTGGCTTCGAAAGAAGCATATTAAGGTTCTAAAGTGGCCTAGCCAGTCTCCAGACCTAAACCCAATAGAAAATCTTTGGAGGGAGCTCAAACTCCGTGTTTCTCAGCGACATCCCAGAAACCTGACTGATCTAGAAAAGATCTGTGTGGAGGAGTTTAGATTATGTCTCTCACAGTGGACATGCACCTAAGATGAAAATTTCAGACCCCTCCATGATTTCTAAGAAAGAGAACTTGCAAAATCACAAGGTGTTCAAATACTTAGTTGCCTCACTGTATGTGACCTTTATTTCGATGCACTTGTCCAAAGACATTTTACGATCTTATATAAGACACCACCTGAAAACACTATATTATTCAATTCCAGGATTCATTTCAGCCTTCTTCTATTTACCATTACAAAAGATAATAAGCCTAATATAATCCACTGTAAATACAACTATCTCTGAAGTGCACGAAAGCCCCAAGTCGAGTGTGTGGGATCCAACTGATTGACAGCAACTAAGCCAAGGCGACATGCAAAGGGAACACCCACCTTGGCTTCAGATTCCCGGATGAGTTTCTGAGCCTTACTGAGTTGCTCTCTCTCAATAGTTAACTGTACGACACAGACAGGACACACGGCACCAGGCACGCCAGACAGAGGGACACATGTGGGTGGGTTAGATAGACACACACGAATCTCCACAAGGAAACAAGAAGATAGGCCAGATACAAGCAAGAGAACAAGAATGGCCCTTTGCTCAGATGACAGAAGAGAATCTAATTTGGTCTGATTAAGCTATTTGATGTGCAAAGGCAGAATGTGCTGTACCCTTGCACCTAAAAAGAGATGGGATATGTCTTCAAAAGAACATCAGTGGAGAACAGCAACTCCAGGATGAAAGGCACAAGGCAATGACAGTCGCCGCAACACTCAGAAGCATGCGCCCATTGTCACTCGTAAATATATACGGGCAAAAACAAAAAGCTATGGAGGAATGGAGGCTTTGTTTAACATGACTCCATTTTGCATTCACACAAACCTTTGGGGAAAGCAACAGAAAGTGTTTAAAGGTGAAGGGATATAAAAAATTATCAGGCAATATTGATTAAAAATGTTATGTATGAAGGAATTATGGTATTACTATATTACTATATACCATGGAGCTAGTGGGTGATGGAAAGAAATGGAAAGGGCAACAAGACAACAGAAAACCGACAGGAAGAAGTGGGTTTGGGTTTCACTTCAACATGCAAGGCAATTCAACGATTACTGACCATTTCAGGTCTAAAGATTGGCTCTTCAAAGATGTGAATGTTTATAAGAATGTATATCTTTTTATATCAATTATCGGTACAACATGCACACATATGTACACTAGTGCCACTTGTGCCATGCTTTGAGCACTAAAAGCATTCCTTAGCATATAGTAATATTTTTCTCATGTGGTGTCTTGCTCTGTGCTGTCAACTAGACTTCTAAAAGATTTTTTTAAATAAAATGTGCATAGCATGGGTTTACAAATGAACTGGCTTCACCTCATAACAAGTCACATTGCTTCAGAGGCTTTTCACACATTCACCCGTCATTACTATTTCAGGCCAATTCTATCATGTGTAAAAGAGGGAGGCAGGCTGGCAGTGCAGGAGGGAGAGACGTGTAGCACTAGACCTGAGCTCCTCGCGGGGCTCAGCTGGGTCAGCTACAAGACGGCCAGGTTGTTAAAACCTATTAATGGGATGGTGCGCGCTGCTCCGATGTACCTCCGCAGTGCTACATAATTCATCACATCCACAGCCAAGTGAATGAATAGGTTCCTCTTTTTGGCCTTGAATGGTTTGGCTCAAAGGTTTGTGAAGAGGGAAGCTGATTTCCACTTGTGATTTTGTCCTTTGTTGATGTTTACAGACAGGACTTGAACTCGACTTGATTGGAAGGCTAATCAAACAGCCACATCAAATAGGCCGGCTTGTTACCATGCCAAAGTTCCTCTCATTAAATGTGTCGGTACGCAAACAAGGTGAAGAGCTGTGACTCTGACATGCATGCCGTTTAATATCGAAGGAATGGTGTCTGGAAGATGAAAGGTTGTGGTTAAAGCGTAGGATTTTTAGGATCACATAGTAACAGCAGCAAAGCAGCTTTGATGGACAAATTGTATGTAAAGACTTGTGTGGTTCATTAAAAGTCAGCAAAAGGCATGCAGCGTAAACCATTAAAGAAAGACAGAAAGTCATGTAGGATTGATACTGACTGTGAAAAGAGACGCCTACTGTTTTTGTTTTGTGTTTATTTACATCAAGCATTATTTTAAATTGTTTTATTTCTTTTTATGTTGGTTTTATCTGGAACGGAACAAAATAAAAGTATAAAAGTAAAATATTTTAAATAGATTCAGTATCTTATTTATTTATTTTCTATATCATTACAGCAAAGTGCTATCCCTGCACCAAGGCATCACTAAAAGAATTAATACTTTTAGAGACACCTTGGTAATCTGTCATCAGTATACACCTGTAAAGATTTAAGCTTGGAAACATATATAGCGAGTACTTTAAGTGTTGACATTCTATATGCTATATGAATATGGCTAGGGTCACTTAAGTAGTAACCCTTAATGTATATTCCTCTGTACATTTGTACACATAAAGCTTTGGCATATTTGCTTCACCTATAGCCTGTATATATCTCCATAACTGTACAAAAAATGGTTAAGGTTAATGTCTGTTGATATGTGTCTTTCCTCTGTTTGAAGACACATTCAGACAAAGA
This sequence comes from Periophthalmus modestus, assembly GCA_019594935.1. Taxonomy (NCBI): domain Eukaryota; kingdom Metazoa; phylum Chordata; class Actinopteri; order Gobiiformes; family Gobiidae; genus Periophthalmus; species Periophthalmus modestus. The sequence continues at coordinate 10,864,037 of JAIEZT010001368.1, read as the reverse complement.
GATGGCTCCATTCTCCAGAGACTCCGGCCTCTCCACTACCTGTTAATGCACCATCCACTCTTCGCTATTCAAAAGACTGAGCCCTGCCATGGAAGGCTGGGGTAAGGGGTGTTGTGGGGATAAAAAACACTCGGAAAATACAACATAAAAGCCTCAACCAGGGAAAAGAGGCAGGTAAAAGTAACACAGCCTCATGCATGCATTTCTGACAGACGGAGGGGAGAGAGCGCAAGGGAAACAGGCTGACATGGCGGCGGTTTCATTATAATAGGTGGACAGTGGTGTGAAATTGAGTATGCTGTGAACCTGTTAGACTACAAACACAGGAAACAAGTGGCAACACCGCACTCTGGGATATAAGTTATATGAGAAAACTTGATTTGACTTTGTGCAGGACTTTTCCGTAAGTTTGGTAGGTAGATTTATAGGAATGTTGTGGAGTGAGGTATCGCTGTTTTCCGTCTGGGAAATTTTCCAGTGAGGTGGGTGCATTTCATCAGATAGTGGGTGCCAACATGAGGAACAGCAAAAACTGATAAAAGCACTCTAAGATATAAATGTAGCTATAGCGTCTTTCAATGCTGGTTTAGATTAAATTCCCCTAAGCAGAAGACAGCCTGGCCTTTTGTCCCAAGACAGTACTAAAGTGTTTGAAATTGGGTTAAGGGGGAAATAGCAGTCATTTTCCATTCCCTTAAAACGGCAAGCTTTGGCCTGGAAGAAATGATGTGGAGGCCTGAAAAAGGAGATGCAATCCATCTTTGTGATGATAGAATTACATAGGAAACGTTTCAATAGAGCAAATCCCCCATATAAAGAGATACACCGCGAGAAGGAGATTGACCCTTTATTAAATCAAATATTCCTGCATGGATGATAACTCCCACTTACTGGAGCAGTGCATCTCTAAGTGCATTGGAAGGCTATCATCGTGACCGAATCAACCCTTTTTTGCTGACGTTTTCTTCCGATTGCTGCTATGCTGAAGATCTTTCATCACGTTTACAGGTACGGTGCATTTGAGAGCAGCTTTCACACCTTCCTATAAAACCTACAATTGTGTGGTGCCTGTGTGAAGTGCAAGACTTTATGGATTTACCTGAGACTCCAGGGTTTGGATCTTTCCCTCCAACTCTTTGATTTTCTCTTCCTTCTTTTGACATTCGGCCTGAGCCTCCTGCCGCGCACTGAACTCCTCATCAAACTGGAAGAAAGGAGATGAGGGAGAGTGAATACAAGTGTTGTAGATTGCATGTCCACATAGTTACCAATGCACAAAAACACAATGGATACATTGAACTAGGCGTGGCAGGGTGTCTCCGAAGATACATGGCATCTTGCAAGTCATTGGATGGTTCTTATTCCAAGCACTCCATGGCTCTTACAATCCTGTTGGTCTTTGGTTTTATTTTAGACCTGCTTGTCATGTATGTTGAAGGGTCTAACCTTTGCAGAGACCAAAGGATGTCACCCCAATGGAATCACAGTCCCAGCATGATATCCAGGACACTAGAGGGGCTCTTAAGACAAAAAACACCCCAAGGAGGAATGGGAGCAGGTTTACGAATATATTTTTGGTGGAGTCTCCTTGTTGATCTATCTGTTTATTCATAATGATAAGTCAAATATAATAACGATGTTGTGGACAAAATGTTCAGTTATCAGCTAAAAATATTGTGTTATTACTATGGTTCACTAAACACATTCATTAATTTGATTTGAATTGAATGTATCAATTTGATCTAGGACGATGCGTACAAGCCTTTCCTTTAAAAAAGTAAATATGCCATGTAGCCTGATGAAGATGAATGTGAAAAATGCATATAAATAGAATTTACCTGTTTGTACCAAAAAAGTAACCTTGAAACTTGAACCTTCATCTTATATTAATAAAATTCACACATTTGTCCAGTTTATTAGTGCATACAGTTTGTTGTGAGAGTAACTATTGCTTGTGTAAACCTTATAGTTTCTATATGCTATGATCTCATATGGAAGAGGGTTTCAAAGAGTTATTTTATTTTAACAGAGAATAAACACTAGAAGATAAAAATATTGTTTTACTAGTGTTTAGTTTTTTTGAGTTTTTTTGAGTTTTGCTTTCAGAGAAAATTTCATCTTAATTTACTATTTCTGGCAATTGAAAATTCAATTTGGCATGGGGAAAGGAATATTTATTTGCACAAAAAGCTGACCAAAATGATGCTATGGTAACAAGCTATCCTTCACATCACCAATCGTAATGTTGCGATGGTCAAGAGAAATGTCCAATTAGCCTGAGATCTGTGAAAGTATGATTTATGATTCATCACCATCCTTTCACATCTTTTAAATGTGAAACCCTGTTTTAAATTTGAATTCTGAATATCCCAGGAGCTACATGCAAGATACTGCAATCAGTCTTCTAACAGCCAGACGTCATGACATTTGATGGAAAGCAATTTTTCATTTTTGAGCCCCGAAATTTGAGCCTAGCCACTTCAAATAGCCAATCGAAAACGTTATCTTTGTTTTGTACATGACTTCTTTCTTGGATTGTCAGGATAAAGGCTTGCCTTTCCTGGTCTGTTTTTATCACAATTTTGTTGCGGAAATTGATTTTTTTTTTTTTTTCCATTATTAATTGATTTATGGATTGATTGGATAAACCTATTTTGTAATTTTTTGCGAAGCCTGCTGTGAGCTGACCTCTTAAACCTGCTCTACAAATAAAAGCTGCTTACTGACTTTTGCACTGAGCGATATAAAAACCCTTTGGAGTTTAATACAGATGCAGAGAAAGCTCATAACTTTCCTGCCTTCTCAAAATATCTTGAGACAACAATGGGAAGCCGGGCTCAAAAACACCTACACATAACTTTGCTGTATACATCAGACCGGTGGCATTGATCCTTGTAGTGTTGATACGGATCATGTAGCGTCACAGCCAGGTATTGATCAGGGCATCGGACAATCGATAGCTAGTCTGGGATCTCGCAGGCAAAAAAAAAAACTTTCCTGATGGGAGCCGGCAACGTGCAAGGGGCTGTTGGGAGTGATTAATGCCGTACCTTTTTCGAGTACTCGTCAGCTTTCTGCTCGCTCTCCTCCACCCGGGCTTTATCCACGCACTGATCTAAAAGACAAGGCAAACCACAGATACATGTATTTCAATAGAATGCATTTACAAAGCGTGCACAAATAGCTCCGTCTTGCTCATTGATGCATGTAGCAGACACCAGCAACATTATTGACCTATACCTTGCTTAGGGGATGCTGTTGAACATAATAAGTAGAAGTGGTTGGGCAAAAAAATATAATGGGTTGCGTGTGTTGTGCACTTAAAACAAAACACTCCATGGCTAACTTTTAACCTTTTAATGTAAATCAAGCAAATAGAAAAAGTATGGTTAGGCTGAAGTTTGAAGATTTTTTTTTATTTATTTATTTATTTTTTTGCTTAAAGGCCCTGTACCCAATTTTTCCCAGATAACTGTCGGCAAAATTTGTCTTGTCCCACTACAGATATATTATAGAAGCAGCTCTTGAGGTCAAAATATCATGTCTGCAATTATGAAGCGATTTGGTAATCAGGAAGTGCATACTAGCATGCTAGCTGCTGTTACTTTATTGTGACGGCAAAAGTCCGCTTTGAAATTTGTGAAAAGTGCTTAGAAACTCATCACAGCAAATAATTAGGATGCTTGAAATGCATAAGGTAAGTGAGAAATAACTTTGGACTACTGCAAAATGAAATGAACTAGCTCTGTTCTTCACATTTTTAAGACTGTAAAATTAGGTACAGTGCCTTTAAACACAAAAGGAATTCTGGTCTGGAATTGGTATTTATTTGAATATTTGCACACATTTCAGTGATTCGGTGGCAGTTCACTATTTTAAATCTAGCTACAATAGACACCAGTCAGATTAATTTGATTTTAATACACACATGAATGCCAAAGGAAGGCATCAAATACAAGCAGTGTATCCATTGTGAATATCAGATGTGGGAATAAGCATCTCACAACTGTGTTAATTTGCCAAACCAAAATCTCTACTACTCTACTACTACTTTTTTTTTTCAGACCAAATTTAAGTAAAATAAGACACCAACTTCTTCCTCTGTGGATGGGTTTGGAAACTTTTAATGACCCTTTGTTGGTAAGTTACTAAACTGTCACCAGTGCATACTTACACAATGTTATTAGAATTTTTTTTTCTATGTTTGAAGAGAAAACTGCAAAAACCATTGCAGCGTTAAAAGATGGTTTTGACTCCGCTTTGCCTTTTCTTTTTAAGTTCCAATAAGACAAAGTAAAAGTTTTACCGTTGAATTATATCTTATAATAAATCAACGGTAAGACTGTTCTCACTACAGGTGTTTGGCAATGAAACCCTGGGAGTGTGGGAGGATAATGAAAGTCACTGTGACGCATTGAATATCAAATGTATTTTTAGCGTTATTAATGATAAAGCCCCTGCTGATTTAGTGAAATTTCTTTAACAATTTAAAAATATGTTAATTTGAAAAAAAAAAAAAAAGTGTGAACCTATATATTAGAAATTGCATGTGGCTTACCAATTAGATGAGTGAAGTCAACATCCAGTCTTTTACTGTAGCCAAAATCAGGATCCATCCCGCTGCGGTGCAAGACAATCTGAGATGCACATTCTTCTATAACCTTGTAATACTGTGGCCTGCAGGGGTCAAAAAACAAAAAGTCAAACAATTAGACAAGCCTCAGGAGTGTATGATGGACACAAAATCTACCAGGCTAATTAAGCACAAATTATTCTCTTATTTGAACTAGAGGTCACAAAATGCCATGTCAAAAAGGGTAGCCCGTTACATTTCATCACTTGCTTCACACGCGATCATGAAATTAGCAGATTAATAGGCAGCCAAGTCTGTGTTGTCCATTTCAAGGTGACGGACTGCAGCCAATGTTACGGTGAATGCGCCCTCCTTTTCCTAATTTACCATCGTCTTTGCCAATTAGAACTAGCAAAGAGGAAAAAAATCTAAATGTAAATCTAATCAGGGTAATGTGTGTAATTGAAAGCACAATGACTGGAAAAACATGTCAGACAGTTAAGTAGTGTGACAGCCGGGGGAGTCTTACCTCGGTGCCCAGGTTTGTATTTGACCTTTACGCGGTAACATTATCAACTTTAATTGTAAGTGACATTTATCTAATACAATGCCACCTTAAGCAGAGATGCCAGGGGAGAGCGTGGGTATCACAACACTGTCTGTAAGTTAGACTCCTACAGTGTTGTGACAATCTCGTGTGAGTCGGGAGTCATTTTAACTGATTTTTTCTCAATATTTTTAACACATGCAGTAACTTTTTTCCATTAGTAATTCTTGATTGTGAAAGCGGACAGTAAACAAACGTTGTATTAATTAGCCATGGTTGTACTTATTTCTTATAGCCTCTGGGACAAAAAGGAATGTTATGAACTAGTGTCACAATGCAAAAATTTCAAGCTCAATTACTATACCATTGAAACTGTTTTGGTTTTTTTGGTTTTTTTTTGTTGTTTTTTTTATTTGGTTGGGACAAAGCATGTTAATGAACAGACATGACATGACAGACATTAACGTAAACACGCCGGATTATAGCCAAAGGCTAATTTCCACCCGTTGTCCCAAGGGCTGGGGTCACAGAAGGGTCAAAATAAAAATTGCACAATTCTCAGTTTGATACTCTTGACCAAGTTTGACACTGCAATGATAATTAATTAGACAATATAATGTAGTTTTAAAAACAAACTAATCATAGTTTCGTTTATATTTCCATGTGGTCTGACAATAGACTTTATATATAAATGGACATAGCTAACATGCAAGCCACTGCGTTTCAAATAGGAAGTGAGCATGGACACGCTTCGGGCTTCATTGACTCTGGCTCCAATTGACTTTACATTGAGAAATTCTCACCCCTCTCTGTGTTGTCACTGCTGCAGTGAAGCTTGTCTTTAAATGTCCGTATTGACCCGCTCACATTATCCAGATGTTTTTATTTCGCCTCTGTGGCCAGAAATCATAGATAAGAACAATAATAACAGACAAATCAGGGGCCTTCTTTCCCTAAGGTCACTCTCACTAACGTTAGCAACAGGTTTGATTGACAGCTTTGCTAAGCGCCCTCTATAACTGCTAGCCTCGATGAGCTTCATTTGACTGGAGCCTAATGTTATGGGTGACGTCACACCCATTCACTAAGTCCACTTCTTTATAATGGGTCTGACATATGAAAACCAATCCTAAACTATTCAGGAACGGGGCAATTTTGTCATATATATGTCATGTTTTTCAGTATCCATCCTTATTCAAATCATTATCTAATTTTGATACAACTTTTAGAATGGATTAGTATCTGGGTATTGATACTTTTGACAACTCTATTAATAACCAGAATCCAAGTTTATTTTGTGGTTCTAGCCAGCTCCCATTAAAATCAAAAAGTCTGTATATTGGTAGTGGTGGGTGGACAGAACCTACCATGCTGTGAGAAGGAACATGAAAAACAAACATTTTTTCAGCCAAAGCAAATAAAACCAACATCGAGGTGTAGTGTTTTTGAAAGCATAAAATGGTGTACATTAAGCTTTAGCCGTTTTCGCCCACTCCTGGTTGGAACGAGGCGGCGAAAGCTCACACGGCGCCCTGGCACGCTTAAGCACTGTGCCACTCGGCTTACAACTGTCACCAATGTACACTGCATTATTATCTCAATAAGCCGCCCTATTTTTCCTTCGTCCTCGATCCTCCGCCATCGCAGAGCCAGATAGGAGCTGGGTGGAGATAAGTTGCGCTGGAGAGAGTGACCCAAAACTGTCAGCCGGCTCTTCCGCGGTGGGCAGGGCCGGGCTCCCGAAGCAAACATATGTCCCCTGCATCACTACCTTATTTTATTTTTTTTTTTTACATTTCTGCTCGTAGTTCAGCAGAGCAACCGCAGTCACTTGATCCAGGCCTGCTCTACATAGCCAGTGTAATCCCCATATCACCGGGCGCCAAAAGAGCAGATCGGCGCTATATTTATGGGGTGGGTTTGATGTGCTCCCATTCATTAGGCTTGCAGAGAGAGATTAATTATCAAAAATAAACCGAGCCCTGGAGGGGGGGAAACCAGAGCAAATGTTGTGTTGGAGAAATGACACTAGGAGCTAAAGCAGTTTGTTTACTGTAAAGTGCAGCATTGTGCAAACAGCGTTATATTGTTTGTCTGGTTCATTTGACATAAGGTGATTACTTAAGGTGATCAAAATCCCAAAATAAATCTCAGGTTTTTGAGGTGGAACAAGCTTAACAAACACACCCTCTGCATTCTTTGATCACTAAATAAGCTGTCAAGCCTACATACATACAAAATGACATACCGCTCCTTCAACCTGCCTATTCAAATGCTATCTTTTCAAACACACTTTTCTCATTGCACAAGTGCCAGCCGTATCCTATGTTGGCTAAGCAACAAGAAAACAGCATGAAATAAACATGGCTTTTGAGAGCACCACCACTTTTGTCTATTGGTTATTGGCAACATATAGAAACAGGCCCCATCAAAGAGAATGCGTATTTGCAGAATGTGGTGTGGTCTATAAGCAAATCAGAAAGCATTTCATTCCAGGAAATTGTAAGTAATAAAGAAAAATTAAAGAAGCACTCTAACTTTTTTTTTTATGTCTGTTGTCAATGGAGAGGTTGTTGCCTTGCCTGGAACATCCCATGGTACGGCATTAGAATATCTATCATGTATTTATTTCATTATGGGTGTTTTCATTACTCAAAAACACCCTGAGAAATAAGCATTCTTGCTGTGAGCAGGGATGCCTCTTTATGGATCTGATCTGTAAATCTGCCTGGAGGTACCACCTGCTTGTCACCCTGGAGACAGATATGTTTAATGCCATACTGTGGACTACTCCAGGCAAAAAACATCTCCGTGATGTCAAAGGGGTGGCGTACCCTCCACCAGAAAAGTTGCATAGTGAACATTGAAATGAGCATCTGAAAGTCATGCAAGATCTATAAACTGTTGAGCTGCTTCTAGTTTAGTGGCTAATTAATCTTGAATGACCATTTATGATTACACAAGCTAAAGGCTACATGCTAAAAAACATGAAAACTATGAGAGCGAAGCCTTGACTAAAAAGATAGATGGTATGCATTAGGATCAGCTGCATGTACTGCATGTAGTGCAGCACCTCTCCTCCCCACAGAGCTTGGAGCAGTGATGTATGGGAAATAAAGAGCTTCACTTAGACAGCATTTCTGGGGTTAATGTTTGGGTGTGTGCATGTGCTGCCTTCTCTGTGCATTCTCGATGGTGGTGGCAAGAAAAATGTATTTCAAAAACATATCTTTTAAAGAAGCCCATTTTTTATGAGGCCTGATCTCTCATATTGCTGGCTTACAGCGGGGTACATGGACAGCGGAGTTGGGGTGGATGTGCCTGTAGTGGCTGGTTAATGTGAATTCTATTTCTCACTTCCCCCCGAATAGATGAGGAATACATTATTCATAACTCCAAGGGTACAGCAACTTGTCTATGGTAAATTCATCTTCCTGCTCTCATCCTCCCTCCGTCTTCTAACTTTCTTTTTATGTCTTATTTCTGCAAAAAGGTCTGACACAGCAGTAGATTCATCAGTGTCACTCCATTCACAGAAGTGGTTGCATTTCTGCCCAGTGACTGACAGATTCGCTCTTTAGCAAAGTAAGGAGGCTAACCTTTTATTCCAGCAATTGTTCATTATGTAGGCAATGGACAAAATGTATATTTATTCTATACTGTCCACACTTGCAAGCACTAAAAGTTAACTTTTTCAAACTTTATTTTTCACAGTAAACTACCAAACTTTCGTTTATTTACTTTGTATCACCAATTAATATTCTGTAATGGAGTACATTGATACCTCATTCTAGAAACAGCAAGAAAGCAGGTTAGTACCTTGGTCACAACAAAGCTATTTTGATACGTATAGAGGCAAATGGCTTCCATCAGACAAAATGCATATTTTAAATACACCATATAAAAGTTTTATATTGCAAAGAATCAGAATTGGGGAAGTTTTATTGCCATTGTGAACACAAAACAACAAAATTCACAAACTAGGAATTTGCTTCAGCAATATCTGAAAGAAATTCACCATTTATCATTTGCATTGTGAGATTTCCAGATGTCTTTCATTTGGGCTTGATTACACAGTAAAGTATCTTAACAAAACTTCGAATTTTGCGTTTTTGCATGAACATTTTAAAATAACTCCTTATAACACAATAGACCAAACAGAAAACTGTTTTGGTGTTTGTACTTACCTGATGTAATAGTCGTTTCTGATGAGCAGCAGATGCTGAAGAATGGATAGGAAGTACGTTTCAGAGGCTGTGTCTTTGACCATGTTGGACAGGAGATGGTACACCTCATCCATATCAGTGAGGAGGGTGAATTAAGGAAAACAACTGAACAGCATAAGAGTAACAACTTTTTAATACAATACTCACATTAAGACAGTGGTATCTTGATTAGTCGGTGCTTTGAGACTAGTTCATTTCCCCAGTTCCTAACCTCTTTTTTTTCTGACAGCCATCAGCGTACAAAGCAAACAAGCAATGTGACTTGTCTCATCCGTTTTCTCCGGGGGAACATAGCGCACAGTAAACACCTCACAAGAGGAGGTGTATTGGCAATAAAGAACAGTCCCTGCGGTTTACCTGTCAGTCTGTGCCTTTTCCAAGATACAGGAAATTAATTACACGAGTAGCTCAGTAGTTTGAAGATTTAAGGCGAGAATAAAAAGCAGCGGATAAGAAATGTTACCTGTGTTCCTGACTATAACTGAAACTGACCTGAGTACAGAGGGAAGATTCGCATTATTAAATTTGCAAAAGGTATTGATTACATGTCAGGGTTTTCCCAAGAGGACAGAGAGATGGCATTGATGGTTAAAACTGAAAAAATAATAAGTACTATTTCGCTTGTCATTCTAGCAGACATAAACCACTGGTGAGTTATTTTGAACCTTCCAACAACTATGGTATGCTTAAGAAATCAAAGGGTTTAAAACAAGAGGTAGGTAAGCTCAGATCTGATTATTTTTTTATATAAATATAAAAGAGGGATTTCTCTATGGAAGGGCATTGTGGAAACTTTTCAAATGCAAGCTAAAAAGGAAACTAAGGAGACATGTGAGTTGTTAAGACTAGAGAAGATGAATGATGATTAGTATATGATTGGCCTTTAAATAGGAAGTGCAATACTTGGCAAACTTTGCAACAAATGTCATTCATCAGCCTATACTGTTGAAGTGTAAAAAATAATATATCAAAACAATATAACTCAAGTAGAAGTACAAAGTAGTGGTCCAAAAAATACTCAAGTAAGGGTACACAAGTATTTAGGGAAACTATTACTCAAGCAAAAACAACTGTCTGAATATCTGAATAATATATAATTTGAAGATAATGTAACTGGAAAGACAAAACAAATGTTTAAATAATTTAATATTGTCAACATGAATGTTTTTTTTTAGATTTACGCAAGGTGGGGGTGTAACAAATAATTGTACTTAAGAGGTCCATTACAATGGGAAATATCTTACCTATAGTAGAAGTAACAGTAAAAAAAGAAGTACTGTTTTTTCCGGACTACAAGTCCCACTTTTTTTCCTAGTTTGGCGGTGTGACTTATAGTCAGATGGGGTTATACATCAAATTATTAAAATATATAATTTCACATCTTCATTATTGTCACACTGACAACGGCGCAAGGGCACTCTAGGCTTATGTACCAGTATGACAGCCACGCGGAAGTGGTGCTTCATCTACTTCTGGAGTTGAAGAAGTTCAGAAGCGACACGACAATGAAGAATTCAATGAATTTAGTGATTTGGTGTGAGATCAAGAGTAAACTTGTAAGCTTGTTTTTCATGTTTTAGTTATCTGTTTAATTGTTAATATCTTATGTAAACATACCAGACACATATTCTGTTCACTGTCTATGATTCATGTAGCTAAATAAATATATGTTGTATATGTATATATGTTACGTTAACATGCGGTATTGCTATTCAGCCTGTTGTTCTCTATTTTATTGTTATTATTAATTTGCCTTTAAAGATAAAATGTCTGTTCTTAGTCTCGGATTTTGTAAAAACAATTCCCCAAAACATGCGACTTATATATGTTTTCTTCTTCATTATTATGCATTTTTTCGCTGGTGCGACTTATACTCCGGAGTGACGTATAGTCCAGAAAATACGATACAATTACGTTTAAAATGTAACTCAAGTAAATGTAGCCAACTCCACTTGAATTACTGTATTGTATCTAATATCCCAGCCAGTGCATATTTAGAGAACAAAAAGGTGAATGAAAATGCTGTTAATCTGTATGCTGCACCTTTATTCTATTTGTAATACGGTATGTGGTTAACAGACAAACAAGGTTAAACTGTGTATTGATTACCAGTTGTGTCCTAACGTAATTTGTCTATTTCCATCAATCAGGAATTAATACAGGCTTTGTGCAGGAACGTCAATAACTCTTATATTGCAATTCATTTAATTTCCTGGATAAAAGAATCCTCTGCCTAACTCCTTTTCCCCTTCCTCCACTCGTCGTCCACTCCAAACAATCTGTAGCCGCTGCAATTTGAGACGATCAATTCTTTTAAATACTGTTTGACATTTTTCCTATTAATTCCAACAATGTCTGTAATTAAACTCCTATCCCATATCAAATTTCGAGAGCTGAGCGAGGGCTAGGGAATACATGCTTTCTCTAACGTATCATTTCCCTCCTCCTGTATTAGCTGAGTGTGAAGCCTGGGAGAATAACCAATCCTATGAGATTCAATTATAGCCTCACCACAGAAGCATTTGAGAGGACATGAGAAGGCGCGCAGACTGGGAAAGTGTCCAACGAGCTCCATCTATCACTAAGCTGCAGACATGGACCTAATGTGGAATGCCAATCCGAACGATGACATCCACTCCCTCTCTTTCCCTCTCTCTCTCCCTCGGTTGTCTTGGAGTTTCTCTCTCTCTCCAAATAATGAATAAACATGAGTGGCAGTGGAGTATGATGTAGGCCAGTCAGCGGTGGGCTCAATCAATCACCATTGCACAGTCCATTAATATGTATTAGTGGCCCGGAGTCGCCTCCCCAGCACATGGACCTAGACTGGACACAGAGGAGAAGCGCACCTTCAGGTTAATATTTATGAACTTGAAACAAGGCACAAATGCAATGCACATGTGGCTTGGTGGCTAAGAGCATACACACATTGTTTAAGGCTATAGGACTGGTTGAGAAAGAGATATTTTCCCAAGAGCATTTATATTACCTTTAGAGAAATATGTATGCTGTCACCAGTGTGGGTTATTTGTTGGTGTGTTAGCCTGTTAGCAAAATAACTCAAAGCATGTATTGTCGTGTTATGATCATGTTTGTAAGAGAGGGACAAAAAAACAATATTGGTTTGGTTGTTGAATCTAAAACAATGTTTTTATAGGCCCTTGGCTAAAGGAATATCTCAGTCGCAGAGAGAAAACCAACTCCAGCCAAGAAAAGTCAAAACAGAGACAAAAGCTACTTTTCTGTACCACACTGACCAACACGAATATCACGATATCAAATGTTTGTGTTACACCACAATTGTATGATTATTCACAGCTGACACTATGACCAAACAGCATTGAAATTCTTAAATTCATACATTCTCTGACATGTGACCAGCTTTCTGTAACTTGAGTTTCTGTCTGCTTGAGCAAAGTTAGGACAAAAAAACACTATATTTTTTGGAGAACAGATACATTTTTGATTGAAATTCCTTATTTTTGCTCCACAATTATTATTTTCTAGTTGTAATTATATTTTGACTTGAAGAATCACAGTATCAACCCATAAGGGAGAGAACAGACTAAATGAACAAAAAAATTTAGAACAACTATATATTTTTTCTACAACACCATGTGTACACTACACTACACTACTACTACTGAACCTCAAACCAAACCTGTACTAAACCAGGACTATACAAGGACTAGACCCGGACCAAATAAATTCCACATTTGGGGCTAAAATGGCCTCAAATTAGGATCAAATAAGGACAAGTGTGAACGCGCTCTTAGTTTGCAGTTTTAGCGCCCCCCGTCTGCCAAAACAAAGGGGCTCGCCTGGACATTCAAATCATGCTCTTTGATCAATACAGCTTTGCCCTTGGAAACAAACATTAGGCAGTCTCATTTGTGAACCTGCTCAAGCACATCATTAATCCAGGTTGAGTTTTTTCCTCCCCCTTCTCTCACCACTCCTTCCTCCCACACACACACACGTACTCATACACACACACCAATAACCTCCTCTTCGTCACCTACATGTGTCAACACAAACTGTCACTCACTTTTGCTCAAGAACTGTGGGATATGATGGAAAAAAAAAACAGAAGAGAGTTATGGGGAATGAACATCTGCATAACAATGTGAGCTTCTGGTAGGACTGCTCCCAGTGTCAGCCGATCCCACATAGCCCCGGAGAAGAGTAGTGAATTATTAAACGCTCCAACTCCGGGACGCTCCGCAAAGTTCCCCCCAACTTTGGACTCAATTACTTTGAACCTTATTAACTGCGACTCTGCATATTTGGAGCTGAATGGACAAGGGGCTGGAGGAGAGAATTCAACCTGTCTGAAGGAATAGTAAGTAACACTGAGAGTCATAATAGTTAATTAGCGGAGGCCGTATAACATAAAAATGACTGCACATAAATTCATTTAATAGGCCGCTGTTCGTGGTAAGTGCTAGAAGAGAAGGAACTGCAATACAGCTGGGAGGCTAGCAATGTTTGGAAATGTGCCTTTAACTCACTATACAATTGTAGCCCATACAAATAGTGAGGCTACCAATACACATGTATTAAAGTTAACAAAGTGTAGAGAAATAAACTAAGAAAAAAAAAAAAAAATTGTCAGGAAGGGCATGGTATGAAAGTGAATGGGTACTAAGGAGCAGATAGTTTGCTATGACAGTTCCTTTTACCAAAAAAAGAAGAATCTGTCTGTGTTCAGTAGCATCTTATGCATCTCATTTTGCGCTTAAATTACTAGATTGTTCTGATAAAACATGCATGAGATGTGGCATAGTGCAATCATAAGCTCTCAAAATTATTAGGATCTTGCACAAAAACTACTATCTATATAGGGAAGTAATAAAATACTGAAAAGGCAGATTAAACTATTCAGTAACTCCCAAAACTCTAGCTTCTGCTGTTATGCATATGATAGCAACTTCTTATAATGCTAATGAAATATTTAGTTGACAAATAAAAAAAATTGCTCAGCTAAGACACTATCAATCAATGAATCAACCAAAGGACCACGACCCTATAAAGTAGGCATATACCTTTCATGCATTACCTACAACTACTTAACATAGAAGAAAAACATAAGGCCTATATGAGTAGGAGTGGGCATGTGGAAGGTTATGATGACTGAATATTTACCTACACAGACCTGGTCAGAGATAAGGTTCGATAATGCGCTCTGAGACTTCAAATCCTCCGCTAATGAACCAAGTGATGAGGAGCTTACTGTGCAAAGCCTTGGCCAAACTCACAATATATACACTCATCCATACTCAGTGCTAGAGCTGCAGGTCTCCTTTGTCTTTATTCATTCTGTGAGGGGACAAAAGGATATTCCATCTCAGTGCGGATGTCATCGAGCCGGTGAGAGAGTTCGATAGAGTCCTCCTCCTTGTTTTCATTGAAAACCTTCAGCTGAATGTCCAGTTCCTCAGTCTCTTTCAGCTCCTGCGGCCAGAAAATACATCGTTTGCACAATGATTTAGAACAGGGTATACAGTTATAGATTGTACAAGGTCAGTTTTTAGCTATATAGTCTTCGAGGAAACATACATATGCATTGATATACAATACTGATACTAAAATGGGTCAACAGTTCAGGACAAGATATTAGCTAGTCCTTTTTTACAGCTGTCCCGAAAACTGGGATGTGAGACACGGTTGAACCCTCTCTGCAGGCGTCCCAGACAGTACCAATTTCTGCACACCTGTTCTGCCACAAGGGGCTCCGGTAGTGCTCTTTACCAACGCTCGATGAATCACCAGCGGAGCATTTTACAGATGGAGACAGGGCCAAATGTAACCCAATTTCTGCAGGTATCAATCACCTACGGCCGTTTTTTTGGTCTCACCATCTGTCTTGAGCAACCCCGGCTAGAAAGGGAGGTACCTCTATGCCACAACATGAAGAAAAAGGCCACGGTGTGAGCATAGTGAGCCAAATGCATCATCTGAAGTTGAGTTTATCTTTGGCTACACTGACGAGGGAGCGGTATTTGATGAAAGAGTGTCACTTTGAACATTTATAAATGACAGACCTATACCGGAGCGGGCAGATTTTAAGCTAATTAAAGTAATGGTGGTAATAATCAACAGGAGCAGATGGGATGACTTATTAACAAGTGGCTTGGTGACACGTTCGGCCCTCTCACTGCAAATGAGGGGCTGACTGATGAGTCGGAGCTCCCCCTGTGAAGAAGTGTCACTGCGCTGCTAATGATCCCACAAGAACCTGTACAACTGTGACATAAAACACCTGCATATTTGACAGTACTTGACAAGTGAGTGCTACTACTGTTATTCCTTAAGGAGAAGCAAAGAAACAACCTATCAGCCGGTGATGGATGTTTGTTACTGTTACATTGTGATCTCAGAAGTATGTTGATACTATAACCCAGTGAAGGATTTTGAGTGTTCACTAGTCATCTCATCAAAAACTTGAATGTTCAATTTAATATGATAAAGGCATATTTTTATTATCTAGTGAGTGACTGAGGAAAAACTCCATGTGATATGTTTCACAACTAGTTCTAATGCTAATTATGTGGCAATGATTTTATTTTTTTCTCCATTCAATAATATCAGGGAACCATTACGCCGTTTATAGTTTTTAGAAATTAACAGATTTAAGAAAAATAAAGTAACCTATAACCTTCCTATTAAATTGGGCCTAACATAAATCATACTTATACTATATACTGTCTGCATACAAAAACTTCACATGTGCCATTTAATACGATAAAATAAAAAAAATTATTTAAGTCTGAATTCTGCTCCAAACCAAATGCTTTTACTGACTGTTGACCTCTCCATTACAAAAAACACATATCATTGAAATGACTGAACCGATCACAATTAAAACGTGATTGTACAACCCTATTTATAACAGAGATAATGTTGTATTTGTGATCATTAAATATAGGTATTTTAAAAACGTGTGTCTGGTACACAGTGAACTCACCGGCAGGATCTTCTTGAGGCCACATCTTAGGAACTCATTCCGTAAGTGTATCCGGAAGTCGAGGTCATCAGGGGAAGTGACCAGGGCATTGATCAGCTGCATACAGGCGACCTGCGGTGTCAACAGACAGCAACAGAAGACCAGAAATGTTAGAAAAACATCACAACAGCAAGACTCGTTGTCAATTATACATTATGTAATCAATGGTACAGACAAAAGCAATTAGAATTGATTAGAAATGGTGCGATAAAATGCCTGTGGTGCATTATAGATGGATTTAAAGGTAAGACAACAGCTTACATGTGTGTTGGTAGTTGTGTAATTGTGTGTGTGTACCGGTAGAGCAAAATCGCTGATGAATTATAATGAGGTGTAAGGTGTTTCTGTGGAGCACAATGTGGATAAGACACTTTTCCTTTGACAGACAATCGATAAGAGGCTGAGGGATTCCCATAGACCATGTGCAAACCTTGACCCTCTGCTATTGGATTGTGTGGGTTATTTATAAGAGTCACAGAATTCCAGATGGTGTGTGCTTTATAAAATTGTCTTATTTTTTTATTAATATATTCATCAGAGGAGAGTTTATGTAGAAGCTTGTAAATGTTGGAGTTTTTTAAAGATGTTTATTTAATCACCCAAAAATCTAAAGCTAGATAAAAGTTAAGGTACAATTTATTGTCCCTGTATCAAAATGTGTCCTCTGCATTTGACCCATCCTTCAATACCACTGGAAAAACTTGGTGGACCCTTCTCCAGATCTTGAGCTAGGTTTAGTCAGGACTACCTTAACTGGAAGATTTTTACCTATTGAGCATGTGTTGGATTAAATTCGGGAGGATAAAGTCAAGGCAGTTTCCAACGATGCAAATGTGCAAATAGCTGATTGCTCTGTACTGAAGACTTTCACAGTCTTAATAATATATGATCATGGTGCAGCCTTTTTGAGTTTTATGGTAAAATTCATAATAAAAATATACTTGCAGAATAATTTTAAGAGCAGAGCAAGTGTAATAGCAAGTTTCCATTCAAAAGTAGGACATATTCTCCTGGGGAGCCCAGCAGCAGTGAATACGTCACAGCCACTATTTCTAGCCACTAAGTTCTCCATGTTGGAAAAAACAAAATTTCTTCAAGCAAAACCCTAAACATTTTATCGTCCCCACAAGAGCCGTACATAAACAGTGGCTACATAAAGGAACCCCCTATGTCTTCACTGGATTTATGAGAGTGCTGATACAGTGGTGTTCATGAAAAATTCTGTTTGTTCTAGTGCATATAGTTTAGATTGATGTCTACATCAAAAGCACCTGAGTGTATAGGAATGCTCGCAACAGGGCAGAGTCTATTGTATGGGATTGCACAGAGCTTTCCATGGTGCTATAGCTTAAATGTTCTAATTTAAAGTGGCACTGCTGGGAGAGATTTGTCGCATCACCCATTGTACTTTCATCACATTAAAGGGGGGGGTATTACACTTCTATGTAGTAATAATTGTTTAAAACTCACATGTTTAGATCACCATGTTTCCTTTTATTGTTTTGAAAAAGCTATATTTGTCAAAAAACAACAATCTAAGTCACCCCCCCTTCAGAGTGTTACCACAACACAATCAATTAACCCACTGCACATCACATCAGGTTGGTGAAGTTGTAGTGTATTGTTTTGTATCATGCTTTTGTATATTTATGGGAAATGCCCGTGCAGGAGCCTGGTTAACATAGGCTTGTGGGTTGAGCTTGGACACAGAGCCAGATCTAACCTACAGGGGATCCTAAGCAAATAATTGAGTCCTGACTATCAACCAGAAAATGTTGAATACACATTTTCCAGTTTGCTAAAGTGTGATTGCATTTATGGATTCTGTAATGTTATAAAGTCATATGTGGTAGTGCACTGTGCCACATTAGGCCCCTATACAAGCTCTTAGTCTCCAAACATATACTTCAACATAACACTTTGTTTTACTCATTATGGCCGCATTACAAGCCTCTCCATTTCTCTCTCTTTATCACGATGTGAATATACACTGCCATGAAAGTGTTGAAGTTTCACTTTAGGATCACGTCATTTTTGTGTTCAATAAATGGAGGAAGAGATCAAATAACTGTGCAAATAATAAGCAGGTGATTAACCTTATGTGTATGTACGTAAATTTACGTAAAATAGCGCATATCCCATTAATATGCATGAAGACACGAGCGCACTGGCGACTTGTTCACCGATTATTCACTCATCCAGCTAAGGCAAAATGGAAAAGTTTCTCTTATGATCAAGAGTAACCCTTTGCTGAATTCTTGGCATGAGGCAAAGTCAAGAGAACAGACACCAGCATAGTAAACTTACATTATGCTGTCCTAGTGTCCTCCTGCTGTCGCTGAGATGTGTTTATGAGTGAGGAAGGAGGAAGGGGTTGAGGGCAGTGTGCTGTATTATACACATTTAACCAATCAGAAAGTGATATTTAAGGATACAGACAAATCAGGGCCCCATTTTGTCGTAACTACAAGTAGATTGACAGACAGATATGAATGATATAACTATCAGGACTTGGAAGGCGGGGCCCTACACAACTTGCATAGTCTGCGTATAGGAAGATCCAGCTCTGCTTGGACAGGATCGTACTGCTAACTGTAAGGAGGGTCCAAATAGTACCCAGGAGAGATCACAAGATTACTCAAACATGGATGAATTTAAAACCTCTTCAGGCATGGTTTTGTTTTATTTTATTTTATGAGGGAACAACATTATAACATGATGGAAAGCTCCAAAAAGTATAATTTTGCATAATACCTCTTTAAGAAATTAATTTACTGCTCATGTCTGTTTTTGGGTGAAACGTCTAATTTACTCTCTATCATGCACTGGCGACAAGTTTTCATTTAGTTCACAATTAGCAGCTCTTCATTTCATTAAGGGCAAAATTTTAAGGAGAAACAAGTGCCTCCAAATAAAAGAATATCTACGGGACTTTCCGGTTTTCCGCTCGCCTCATCAGTTTCTTTCACAACTTACTTCCCCACTAGTTAAAAAAGCAATTCCTAAAGTAATTTCCTTCCCAAAAACATGTTTAAGTGGTGTTTTGAGGGCAAAGTGTAGTTTTTATCCTCTACTTGAGAAGAATCTTGTTGAAAAAGGGAAGGTACAGTGCTCAAGCTGGCCTTTCACACTAACTCCTCCGGGACCAAACTTGACAGCCGCACAGAGAGGAAAAAAAGGGAATGGAGTTTGTAAAAAAGTGAAGAAAGAGAGTTATAAAAAAGGACAAAAAGCTTAGAGGACATCAACATCTCACAATCGCTTATTATCATTGCTCGGGTGTTCTCAATGGGAAGAGGGGAAGTTCAGTAGAGCTCAATGAACCAGGTGTTTTTTTGATTAAAACGGTAGAGATGAAAACTGTGGGTGCATTTCAAACGCGCGGCAATCGCAAACCAACCCGGCGGAAGAGCGATTGTGGGGCAGGGAAATAGAGGAAGCAAAAGAGCAGAAGAATAGTGCAGGCAAAACAAAGACTTAGACAGAGAGTGAGAGCGACAATGGCCCGCACGGTGCCAATACTAATTTTCCTTGGAATCAAACTGTGCTTTATGAAATTATGGAATTCTGGGTAAGTGCTGGAGGATCGTGGGCAGGTTTCCATCCATTGTGCCTGACAAACAATTCGACTTTGATTTATAGTGCGAACATTTGTGCAGTAGAGAAGCTGGCTTAAAATGCACAACGTACTATCTGTCAATGGTTCCAATTAGGCCGTGTCTGCATCAATACTAAAACGTGTATAATTAACTAAACTTAATTTTTCCCAATTTTTTTAAAACTTTTTGAAACTTCTGAAAGCTCTCTAAAACAAGTTTGTAGGTTTTGTTGTGTGTCAAGGAAAATACATAGAAACAAAACCATTACATTTTTTGTGTTCAAAGATATTTTAAGGAGATGGCTAATTAAAAAAAAAATCATAAGCATCGTTCTGTAATACTAAACAGCACATTTTGGCCAGTTAATAACACTCATAATGGTTGAAATATTGAAAGGTACAGTAAGTAACTTTCTGGAGGTGGCATGTTACCTGTATGATTCCATGGAAATAGAAAGTTAAAACCACACTTCATGGAGATAGATCAGATTTATTCCATACTGCTGAAGATTATAGCCAACATTTTCATGGAAATAAGCAGATGAATGCCCTCCTCCAAGCCAGATAAGAGTCAGGTTTGTGGAAATGCACGCCCGTTCATAATAAGGATTCGTGTTTTCCAAGTTTTTAGCAAAAAAATAATAAATCTATGTTTTTGCTAAAAAGTTGGATACTTTAATAAAAATGTGAAGTTCTAATATATGTACGGATTATTGCATCGATTTGTCCTTTTGCTTACAGCTGAATTGTTGTACCAAAAGAAATCAATGTTATCTATTTTCACAACCACATTGATGATCTGGGATTCTGAGAGGCAATCTAAGCCATCTACAGCCTTGTATTATACTGGCAATGAATTAGTTCTACTTTTTCAGTGTGGTTATTTTCTCTGGTTTGTGGTACCAATGGGAAACAGCTCTATAGATTTATGATATCAGTTGTTGTCACACTATAATGTCAACAAATCTTTTAAGGAAGGTATAGGTGTGTATAGGGACAAACCATATACTGGTTAAGACTAGGGTTTGACACATTCCCTTTGAGAGATAATCTAATGCAGTGGTGAGAGTAATAAGTGCACAGTGAGTTTACATATGAATACATGCAAATGCAGCAGGATGTTTGGGTTATAATTTCTCACCTGAAGCTGTTGGGCCTCGTGGTTTTCAAGTCCTTCCACAATGGAGGCAAATCTCTCTTTATTGTTCCTCTCTGCAGCAATCGTCATGGCAGCGAGAATCTTATCCAAGCTGGAAGAACACATAGAGTGGACAAACACAACTGTCAACAAACAGTTTTATCACCCAGCCAAGAGGACATTTACTCCCAACTTTTAGCCCAAATAACACGCGTCTCTTCTGCCATTGTGCCGTTGTGGGCACTTTGTCTGCCAGCCCATGGCCGCACTGACAAACACACTCCCCATCTTTTTGTATGCAGTCGTCTCCATTATTGCCCCAGCATCCAAATTGACTTAATAGAGCTTGTTACTAAGGTAATGCTAGCTAGACAAAAACTGTTTTGTTTTTTTATTGCAAATGGCTTCTGTGTCAGAGGAGAGATGGTTTGGAGGGAAGAAAGATGGCAGATTATTATCAGGGCTGATGGATTAATGTCCAAACAAAACTATTGTGAAGTTAACAAATGAGAGTTGAGTAACAGCTCAAGGCAATGTAAGTAAAAGGATTGCAGCTTTTAGACAGTAAACTGATGTAAATAGGGCTGTAAAAGACGCAAGATAGTGTCACTTTTGGTCAACAATAATTCTATGTGTGCAAGTTCTGCCCTTCATGAAGCAATCATTTTGACTATGTTGTACACTGTACGTTTTTAGGGAGCTGAAAAATAATGCACAATAATAAATACAATTGGTTACTTAAATGTAGAATTTAATTAACCACAGGAGTGATGATAATTTTGCTCTTTTGTCATAGCAATTCCAAATAATGTGAATAACAATGAGATGCAGACTATTATTTGCTTTTCTTTTATCACAAAATCTAACATGTGCTTAAGAACCCTGGCCTAACAGTGCACCTGGATGGCTGGCATAGAGATGTATGTAGCGTCCAGGTTGTGTGATCAGGGTGAGAGAGTCACAAACAACACAGGAGTTCTAAAGAGCAGCTTTAAAGGCAGTTCAGGCGAGGCTTCAAACAAGCTCAGATAGATCTGCTTAAGTTGTCGCGTTGCCTTTTGATCCTGTCAACTGAAGTGGGTACAGAACACAAGCTGGCAACACAACGTCAAACACCAAAGGCATTTCAGAGCTGCACAAGTGACACCTAAGATGTTTTAGTGGCCCGGTTTTTCTTTTTTCTTTTTTAAAGGAAATGTATATTTTAATAGAAGCCTGTGATCGTGTAAAAGATGCTCATGTCTGCTTCAACTCAGGTCTTTAGTAGTGCGAGTGAAAATGACAGGAGCACTTAAAATAGCAGTGTGCAACTGATAAACAACATTTTGTGTATTTGGCATAAATTATCACAGTGAGGACAATATTATCAGTGAATCCTGCTATAGAATAGTAATAAAAATAAATCTACTAATAGTAAATGGTAACATTTTTATATAGCACTTTTCTACCTTCACTCATTCATACATACACTCACATGATGTTTTTTTTATGTCGAGAGTTAGATTCTGCCAACCTTTGGATCAGTGCAAAAACACTCCACCAACTACGCTACTGTCATCCCAACAGTATATTATTGCAATAATAATATATAGCAATAATGCTCTATATTGTTAACCAATTCTCTAAACTACAAGCTCGTTATTGATATGGTTTAGAGAGCCAGGCTGTAGCAGTAGTCCTTACACTGATCATTGCTACTCACTACTTTAAAAAAAAGCACACTGGAAAGAGAAAGCTCATAGGCTATATATATTTTGGTAACCACTGCAATTCCATTATGGCAGGTTCAGAATGTCGCCAGCTATTGAATTATAAATCATATTATAATAGATGCAACCACCATGTTTTATCTACTTTTGGAAACGGTACATTAAATTGTTGTTGGGATATATTGAATAATTCCACTGTATAATTTGCACTGCTTGATATTCAGAAACTGGAAAATGATTTTAGAAAGCATGGCCTGTCACAGCAAGGGGCAGAACAACAACCATAAAGGCCTATTTAGATGGTCAAATATGTGAGGCGCACCGCTGAACTCCGCTCCTCTGCCACAGCCACCAGCTTTGTTTATTTCCAACATTGCATATGGACTGTCTTTGAAGTGCTATTGTTATTCTACTCTGGCCTTGTGGGAAACAATAAAAACACTCCCCTAAATCCAATTTATAAGCTGTCAGGCCGTCGGTGTGTCAGCAGCAAACTACGCTGGGCTCGTCCGGCGCATTAAACCTGCTAAAGCGTATTGTGTGCACTGTCAGATTCCTATAGCGCCGAGGCGTCACCTGTAGTCCGTATGTTCGCAGTGGGGATAGTGTGTGCATGTGGTGTGGGCTCACTGATAACACATGCTGCACAGTGGGAGGAGACTGCGATTCTAGTGTTTACACAAAGCAGCGGTCTCTTATCCCCCACGTCGCGACACAACATTGCGCAACATTAAACAGAGTGCAGACACATCAGAGCTTCCCATCATTACTTCGGCCTTTTGGAACTAAATTGGGGCTTTGATATTGTGTCCGGAAGCAGCAGTATCAGTGTTTGTTAACTGAACTTTTTTGGCAGTAAACAATCTAACTTTTAATGTGGGCTGCAAAACAGACAGATGAAGTTTATTTTGAATATGAAATTTGTCAGTAGTTATAACACTAAATCCAATTCCTGAAAGGGAATACCATATTTTTTGTAATGTAATAAAGTAAAGCTTGTCTTGCTACAGTACAGATATATTTGTAAAAGCAGCTCTTACAGTCAACAAGTCACTGCGTGTCTTCATCTATTTACAGAGAGTTTTTATCATTTGCACACCAAGAAACTAAGGCTGGAGTGCTATTAACATGCTAGTTGTTGTTGGCATTACTGCTCTGGACTCTGAAAGTTGTGAAATGCACTGTAAACTCTTGGCAGTAAAAATTCAGAATGCTAAGAAAGTGAGGAATAAGTTTGGACTGCTACTAGTTCTGTTTTTCATATTTTTAAGACAGTTAAATTAAGTTTTGGTTCAATTTTTGTTTTGGATTGATCTACAACTGAAGTCCTTTGTTTAATTCCCAAAATGATCACCAAACACAATACCCAAAGAAAAGATGAGTGACAGATTTGAATTAAACATGCAGTGATTGAACTCACATATTCTCCTCGCCGATGATACAGAACGCTGACAGGATTTTGACTATCTCGGTCATCATGTTGGCCTGTTTGGGGTCAATGGCTCGGGCCAGCAGCAGCAAACTGCGCTCGTCTCCCAGGATCCTTTGCAACCCATACTGCAAAGAGAACAGAGATGGCTCTAAAGCTCTGAAAATACGGTATAGTTAGCCTTAATTTGCTTTTTAGAAAGGGACAACAAGGCCATAGGAGAAAACGGAGAGAGAATGATGAATTATTTCAATTGAGGACAGGACTGCTGGGATGAATACTTATGTGTGTCTGTACCTTTTAGTCTAAGTGAAAGAGAAAAAGCGGAAATGTCCACGTGTAGGGATTATCTCAGGGCACCAACATCAAGCGCTTATCTGTCTTTGAAATATGTGCTACTTTTGAAAAATGAGCCAGACTTCCCCCCAAAAAGATAATTAAAAGATCTGAAGCAGTGGGCATGAAATGGTAAAATTAGCTTCCATTTAATGTCCCATTATAGTAGTGCTGTCTCTACCTGATTCAAATGAGCTATGGTCAGTCGGGGCGCAACTGAGCATGAAAAGAAGCTGTGATATTTTTTTTTTTCTTATCTTTTGAACAAAACCCTCTTTTTAAAGCAAATATTTGATTTTGAAATGTGTAATACATTTGTATTAATATTTGGTTCAAAGTGGGTTGTATAAAGCACCACAAGCAGTTACACAATCAACACTACAATTGACCTGAGTAACATTATGTTTGTTATAGCGTGACCATGGCTGACCATGGACAGTCACTGAGGTACTAAAATGTATTTATCCAATGTTTTACTTTCCACAAAATTATCAAAAAAATATATATATATATCATTTTTTTATTAGGTACTAAAGGTCTAGTGTATTGAAGGAATAGTCTTTTATGTATGGCATGTTTTTCTTGCGCTATGCAGCCCTAAAGCAAAATTAATAATGTAGGAACTAGTGCACATTTGCCTAATACAAACCTTATTGTTCATAAAAGCCTTCAAGCACTGAATCAGTTTGTGTTGGTTCCGTTTATCAATTGGTTCTTGCCTGAAAAACAGGAATAGATTTCCATTATTCAAATGTCAACAACATACAGTCATCAACAGACAATATCATTAAACTTACTGTTTCTTGTCCAAAAGCTTCTCCAAGGCTTCAAGAAGAAGACCGAGCCCCTCATGACCGAAGTTGTTCACCCAGCTGGAAAACAGACGCCAAATAATTTAGTCTCTGAACATATTGCATTTGAGCTGGCAAATAAACAATATGCTAACTACTTTATAATAACTTTTGTCGAAATTCCTCATTCGAACTAACACTCCGGGTTCAGCACTCACTTGGATAAATGGACTGTTTGTGCTTTTTAATCCTAACAATGAGCGCTGCAAATCGCGAAACACTTCTGCCCTCCACAATACTGAATACATTGAGCCTACTTAAATTTAAACTGTACCCATTTACAAGCAAATGAACATCCATCCATCTTAACCAGCTCTGCCATGCACTGAGCTTTTCGCCGGCCCCCCTCCACTCTCTCCCTTCCCCATTACGCGCGGCGCTATGTTCCCGGTGCCAAAAGATTAAGCAATGCAAGAAAGATAACACAGTGATCAATAAAGGATCGGGAGAGATAATTGGCTATAAACCACAGCATATTGGGAGATGGCAAATGATCCAGTGCGGATGAGGCTTTTTGTCTGAGCCAGGCCTAGAAAGTGCTAGCGGGGGGTCACAGCTACATTATGTCATTAGCATTACTTGTTTTTCAAGCCTCTGACTGTCAATAATACAAAATGGATAGGCCAATTTGCAAACATTAGACCGTCATATGCTTATGATCTAGCAGCCGCCTTGACAGTCATCTTAAACTGTAATGTGCGCTGTATTAAAGGCATTTGTATTGACTTCATCATGCAGAAGAGACCCTCAATTAGAGATGCATTCAGCCTGGAGCAAAAGAGGAAGGCGATTTAAGTCTATTGATATGACTTAACTAGTACATCGACAACCTACTTTATAACCACTGCTCAAATTGCATTATGTTGAGATTGGGAAAGAAGTGATGTATGCTCTGTCATATTATCTTCAGATTTCTTCAGAAACTATATTTCAAATTCATAAATGCCTGTCGCGGAGATGTTTTTGCTGATGTCTATATAGGAAGTTTATTTTGCCAGTCTACCCCATCAGGCACTTGTGATGCAGAGGAGAATAGCACGTCATGGCTGAGAGAGCATAATTCTGTGAAGCTGAAGTCTCACATTGTTTATGCATTTAAATATTGACAACAAGTCTTTAGAGAGTAGGAAGAACTAATATTCCTGAAATGGAATGTTGTTTATCACGCAGCCAAACAAAAGAAGAGAAAGTTGTGCGACCTTAACCAAGCAGTAGGGGATCACAAACTATAATTTCAAAATTCTAGTAGTTTGTAAATAATAATGTCAATAATGTAAAATATAAGTTCCTTCACAAACCACTGTTATTATGTCCAGTACCGATGAAGAGTTTTAGGGTTAAACTGCCAATGGCTGATAAACTCAGCCATATGATGCAACTTAACAAATACAAGAGTGATACGCAGAAATCCTCTTTGATTAGTCTTTTCTCATAATGTGGGCATGAATCCAAGGATTTCATTAACTTGCGGGAGAACTTGTTCATCTAATATTGATGGCTATAATCCTCTGGTTAAGTGCCACCAAATTGTGTTACTTTCTGCAATCATGTATATTCCGCAGGCAAAATGAAAAATTCATGGCCATTCTGAGGAAGGCAGTTTCATGTTTTATATTTTGTGTTATTACTGCCTGCTAATGCAATTACCCTGTCGTCATGCTAACTGCTGTGAAACTCATGCACGAAAAGCTAATGTCGTCAGCTTTGCTCGAGTATGTTTACTGAAAACACTCATTAAAAGTATATAAACACAAACATAATGTAGTTTTAGCCTTAACAAATGTTAGCAAACAACTTCTGTAGATCCATAATGCTGTCATTTTGCCACAGTGAAACTTACCAACTACATTTTTTTCTCCAGCCTGACTCCATGCATTAAGTCTACATAGCTAAAGGCGCAAAAACACAAAGGAAGCCCAATGAAAAAAAATCAAAGTTCTAAAAACTGATACAACCAGAAGTAGCACAAATCTTCCCTAGGCAATAGTCCCTCACTGAAAATACAGTGCCCACACCTAAACTTAAAATAGTGATTCATGATTTCAGGGGAAAGGATCTGTTCATTCAGTTGCAACTTGTATAGTAAAAAGCCACACAAAATACTTGGATCGGCTTAATAAATTGTATTGAAATGGAAGATAATCATTTCCATAAATGAATCTTACATATTGTATTTCACAGACTTACAACTGTCAACAGTGGCTCCACAGCATTATATGACAAAGCTTACTAGGCATCAGGTCCCGAAATCCAACACTCTTCCATTGCCATGGAAATGACTTACCACAAACACAACGCTACTTTATACTTTGATCAATTCAGTAGCCATAACATTCAATGGGAGAAAATAGAACAGCACTTTTCTTGATGTCATATCTTCAATATAGCAAATGTACTCATTGTGGTGTAGTTTGATTTTTACTGTTAACAAAAGAAAGCTTATGGAAAGTACAAAAATATGATCAATCGATGTGGACAGCAATTACTTCATATTGGCCAATGATAAAAGAAAAAACTAAAAAGCACAATAGGCGACCATAGGTAGCACTAAAATGTTATATTAATGTGAAAAGGCAAGGCAAAGTAATTCAAAGTGCTTTACATAATAAGAAAGACTACAACTGCAATACAAACAAATCAAAACATAAATAATCCTCATAAAATTAACATTAGAAAAGAAGAATGCAGTATAAAAAAATATTCAGTAACACAGCTAAACAGAACTGTTTTGAGCCTGGGTTTAAACATTGTCAAAGTAAATAGTAACACATCAACAGTTATTATGACACGATTATTTCTAACACCTGTGGTAGTAAATTATGATTGAAAGTGTTCAGATGTCTGATTGGAAATGTGTAACTGATACTGTATTAACGGGCTGAGATAGAAATGGGCTGATATGCTTGGGTCTTTTTAATCATGAGGTCTATTTTCAATCCTTTGTTAGTAAAAGCATGTGGTTTGGAGCAAAATTTTGACTTTGTGTCAAATTATACTGGTTAAAAGAATATAATGATTATGTTTGGGAAGTTAATATCAATGGCCATTTTTTATTTGTTTATAAGAAAAAAAAAGTGAAAATCAAGATTGATCAATATGAGAAAAATGTGAAAACATGATAAATTTGTTTTTGTCATATCCCTAGGCCTGTCATGATAATCACCATATTGTCTTTTCTTTCAATATATGGAGCTGGAACAATATGTTTTGGGCCTCAATATTTATGGTGAGCACTTTTTCTTTGTAAAAGTGGGAGATTTGGGGTATTTTTATTGTAATAGGATAAAATTTGAGCTCTAGCGGGGTGAATTTGAGCCTTTTATGGCTAATTGTTGGTACATTCTGATATTTATTTGTTGCAGCTCATGTCTTTTAATGAACCAGTCTATTTAAAAATGGTTTACTGGGATTCTCTTGCATTATTCAAATTTTAATTAGTGGCATAAAAAATCTCAATATTATCATTTATAGCAACATTTCTCTGTAGCAATATATTGTGCTTTAAAATGCGTTACCATGGCAGGTCTACATTTCCCTGAGCACGATTGTGTCTCAGTAATTTGAAATAGTAAAATGCAAAAACAAAACAGATTTTCTACTTGACCAGTGTGAATATTGTGCAATTAAGGCTTTGTGTCCCAGAGCGCGGACTATGAGAGCTGGGGTTTTCCTGGAGGTGAACAGATGGCGTCATAAACTGTAATAAAGACAAATCTTAAAATATACCCGACCTGGAGGACACTTATGTGTGCCAAAATGTTTTCACTGCCTTTAAGGACGAGGATGTCAGTGAATCCCAAGTTACAAATCAGTAGGTCTCCGGAAATGCCTAAAAGATGGAGTCATAATATTTGCAGTATATTAAAGGGGCACTACATAACTTTTCTGGTGGAGGGCCTGTCACCAGCTGGTCTCCATGGAGGTGTTATTGCATTGCTTGGAATGTTCCACAGTATGGCATTGCTCTCCACTGAGGTGGCACCACAAAGCAAATTCACCAGTCAGGTCTGTGGAGAAGCGACTCCCCCCACAATAACAATGAGTGTTTTTCAAGGTATTTTTTTGCAATAAAAACACCAGCAAGATAAAAGCAAGTTAAATATGTTTAATGTCATACTGTGGAACATTCCTGGAAAAGCACTAACATCTCCATGGAGACACAAGTGGCAGACTCTTTACTAGAAAAGTTACATAGTACACCTTTAAACTCTGAGTAAAAGCTTTGCTAAAGGTGACTGATAGTACAAAGCAGACATGACACACGTGTAAGCTTTAGAATTTATATCTTTCAACTGAGAACATGAAGCGTTAATCTTGACAAAGTCATTAGTCTTTTTCGTTTCTCCTTGACGATTGACAGAGCAGCGACCTGGATGTCACCTTAGATTCTACCATTTTAGATACACACCAGCCGTTTATAGTTTGCAAAAATTACCTCCACTTTGACTGGAGCCACATCCTCAATATATTTCAGGGTCTTGTCAGGTTAAGGTTTTTGGACATCTTGTGCCTTTTCCTGCTTCCTCCTATCTGTACCTGCAGGATGTCAAATCTTGCACGCCATGGTAGTAAATCAAATGGCCATTTTTCCATTACCGCTCCTAGTAATGGAATGAAATGAAATAGCGATTCAGACAGTTGGGAGGCTGCGAGAATTTCCTATAATTTGTTGCTCTGTGAGGAATGGAGGTACTAATAGGTAGGCTTATATATACTGTGTGGCTAAAAATCATCATGACGATATTTGAATTCTTGAATTAGAGGTTAGTGTTGTCACAATACTAAAATTTCAAATCCAATTTCGATACTAAGGAATAGCCTCAATACCATTTCTGATACCATGATGACAATACAAAACAGCCTTGATTTAGACAACAGAATGTCATTTTCAACAATGTAGTACGGTACTTTATTTTATATTACTGTACGGCCTTATATCTTTGTAATCCCTTGGTCATCCAGTTATGTCCCATAGTGGTCCGTGGGCATATACTAGTCTATGTGTCTTATACTTGTTCTGATACAGCTCAAGGTCATTTAAAAGCTGTTCAGAAAAGGTTCATTTCTGTCCTGTGAATGTGACTTTTTTAGTATCGATACCCGCTCAAATGAGCATCTAGTTTCGATACTAGTTTCAGTATCAATTAGCATCTGATTTTCAATACTTCTGACAACCTTATTAGAGGTATGCAAATCTCTAACACAGTGTTGATAAATTAGGCACAAAAATAAGCACAGATGGATATGTTCCTTGGAGTATCTGTTTAATTGACAGAGCTGACAGAAGAGATAAGGACTTCATCACATGCCAGAAAGGTCTGTAATAAAGAGCGTTTTTCTCCATATTCTAATTAATGCCGTAAAGTGTATGCATATGGACGGAGTGACACCTTTTTGTAGAGGAGCCCGCAGATACGAGATGTAATTTGGCACCAAAATCTGCACGGGAGACGATCTTGACTGTTGTTTGCAAGCTTGTCAACGGAACATTTTTTCAAGTCAATCACTTTTTTTTCTAAGAAACAAAATGTGAATATGCCATATGCGCCATCTGCATAAATTTATTAATGACTCTGTTGTATTGGAATAACTGTAAAATTATTTGTACTCTAACTTTATTATGTGGTTTTGCAAAAAGCTTAAGGTTGCGGTCCAGACAGTTGTAAAAATTTAATTGGGGTAGATATGGATTTTTTTTTTTTTTTTTTTCTTCCTTTCTTCCATGACTTCCATTACCATGACCCACAAATTAAAATTCAGTTCACAAATTATTATTTAACTATGGGATAATAAACAATTCTCTAACATAATTTGTTGTCTTTAAAATAACTGTGATAACATCAACCACCTCTTTAGATTCATTGCTCCTCTATCTCTATTTTAAAAAAGAAAAAAATATCTGTCAAATATATCACCAAATGATTCAATTAGTGATCTAAGAAAAAAATCCCCCGTTATCACTGATTCCGATTAGCATCTTATACCAACATTTAATTACGACATAAGGATATGCCAGAAGGTACTGACAACAACCATAAGGGTCGTTAGTTTTAGTTAATTCTTCATATTGAAACTATTTCTAACTCCAGAACACTGTAAGTAGAAGTTGCGACTGCACCATTTCATTTTGCTTAATTATATCAATAATGCCTGGAATAATAGATCTGTAATGTTCATTGCTCAGTGCAGGGCAACAATTGTGAGTACTTTCCACTGTTTTGTTCTGCGCTTTTATCACGCTGTGCATTTGGACAGACATTCAAAAGGACAAGCAGCAGGCATAGTGACTTCAAAGCCCATAAAAAGCTCATTAATATTGTTCCATGGGCCCCGCATGCTCTGCTACAAGCACTTAACAGCAAAACAGGTGAAAGCCGTGGTGCAACACAAGAACATAAGGGCTACAGCTGGACCAGACAAAAAGAACCAAAGTCGGCTGTCAGAGAATGTACTGGGCTGCCTTCAACACATTTTACAACATCCCACATAGAAAAAGACCCTGCGTGGAGCCTGTCGGACTGGAGCCATGAAGATAATGAAAAGTTAGGTGTCCAGTACAGTTTTATTTAAAAGTGTGCGAGCGATCGGAGAGCAGCCAGGTCTATATATGAGAGGCACTTGAGAGATTTGGAGTCCTGGTGTATAACGGCAGAATAAACTTGGAGAATATAAGATCTGTGGCCAAGTGTGCTCAGCTGCAGAAAGTACTTTGCTTTTACAAACTGGAATATCTAGAGAAGGCAGCTGAATAAAGAGAGGGATGTTAGCTGTAATGAGAGTAAATGACACTCAAGTGAATGGAGATTTAGTAGATGCATTACTGCTTTTGTGTTGAAGTTAAACTGCACAGGCCTTAGATGTTCTCCCAGTAAATGAGAAAATAAGAGGGGTTTAATTTTCTGTAAGTTGGCATCTCACTTAATGTCAGAGTGAGAAATTAATGAAAAGTGTCGACTCAATCTGACACTTTGAAATTAAGAAGCGACATTCCAAATGACAAAATTAAAAAGGGGAAAATGAAGTTGAGGATAAATAATTGACTTGGGAAATTTGGACAGAAAGAAGTGGAGAAGAGTGAGCCGAAGCTGCAGGCACTGCCATCTGTGGGTGGACCTGCCACACACCTGTGTGGGACTGCCGGGAGATAAGACCCGCTGAGCACTGGCCCCAGGCCACCTGTGCCGCAGCCAGGTGCACAGCCCAGCCAATTAAACTATTAGACAAACACAGGCCGCTGGGAGCAAATTAGCCCGCTGCCCAAACATCACAACTCCAAAAGCACTGCTAAGCACTCACTCTGCATGACTACACACTGACAGGGAGACTTTTGTTAAGATGAGGAGGATTATTTAAAGATCCACTTAAAGTCTTAAAAAAACATTTTGTCAAATCTAAATATCTAGAATCTATGAGATTGGTATCTGCAGCGTTTTCATCATTTTCAGTGCATACCTTACAAACATTAATTAACAGATTTACTGATTCCTGAAAAATTAAAGCAGCATTACATTTTGAAATGTCAACAGTTGAACCCCAGAGGAGTCATGTGAGCCGTGAGATGAGACAAAGCAGCACTGCCTCAACTTCCTGATTATTTCCCTGTGTAAGATAACATACAAAAGGTTGCATTAACATAGCACAGTCAGAGCACCGGCAAACCAAGTGTGGTTTTCCTGTGTGATGTGATCCATGACAATTAAGTGCATTCATATTAATTAGAAGTAACCTTCTCCATGCCACAGGAACATAATCACGTCTTTTCTCTGGAGAGGAGTGATAGAGACACAGAGATGAGCAGAGGTTAGTGCTAGCTCACACTCCTACACTCTCCAGAGTGCCCACCCATGGGTGCCCTCTCCCAGGTTGAATGAAACCATCCGTGGAGTTGACTCCCTAATAAAACACTGGTGCTCTACCAGCTGGCCAAAGATTCACCCATTTGCAAACACCCAGAGGGCAGCACTGGCCTCACTTACATCCCACAGCAACTCGTGACCTTTCTGAGTGAAGGGGCTGACTTGACTTCCCGTAGCTAACAACCATTTTACATCTCTCCAGTCACTACTGGAATAATTATTGGAGAGCTGGAACATGCATTTGTTGGATAAAGCTCAAATCATTTGAGCAATATAATATGATAAGATCTACTCAGTCAAAACAAGAAACATAACAGTATCAAATTTTCTTTGACATGGATAGCTTACAGATGCTTTATATCATGTATAATCGACTCCATGGTTAGTATATAAATTGTATAAGAGAAAAGCCAGAACATAGTTCATTCTTTGAATTGCATGAGCCCAATAATTAAATAAATGTCCTATATTATCACGTTGGCAGGCGTCAAAGTCAGAATCCAGCCAACTAAAAATAGAATGGTGACAATTTTATATGCACCATTCATTGATTCACATTACGACACATCTCTTCAACTAGGTTGGTTAATAATTGAGAGGATCTGCTGTCAACGAGGACTCCTTTGCACTGGTAGCACCAAAGTAAAATAGGAATATGCTATTTACATGACACTTTCAGTATACAACTATAACAATTTATATTTAATTAAATATTGCAGTTGTATTTAGCTCAAATTAGTTACAGTTATAATAATTCTAAACAAGCAGTACTGTTTTCTTTTTTTATAGTGTTCAGAAAATTTCAAGACACAGCTAACAGTGTGGGGGAAAGTCTTATATTACTAACCTGACAGGATTGCTAGTGAGAGACACTCTAAGGGACTCCAGGCAATTAAGCAGCTTTTCCTCAGTGATGCCAGAACGCAGCTCGTGGACATATTCTTGGGATGAAAGGGTACACTCGTGCTTGCTGTTCCTCAGTCCACCCTGCAAACAGAAAGACAACAGGGGGGTTATTAGGGAGAAGGCACACTGCGACCCCAACATGTCAGAGGCACTTGATAAATGAGCAAATGTGTGAGGAGACAAAAGACCCTAAGAAGATGAAAAACTACAATGATGGTTTCAAAAAGGGGTCTATGGAGGTATTACCGGATAGAATTGTGTATTAATAGTGCACACAAACTTAAGATTTACTTCAAGAGACTTTTTTGTCTTGCTGCAGTACAGATATATTGTACAAGCAGCTCTTGAGGTCAAAATAAGACAGCTGTGTTCCATCTGCATCTACTTATGAGGCGTTTTATTGTCCAAAAATCAGGAAGTGCCTATTATCATGCTAGTTGTTGTTAGCATTACAGTGACGGGGAAAGAAATGTCTATCCCTCTCATTCACATCTATTTCGACCAAGGCAATGGAGACATAAAATACTGTTATCAGATTCAATAACAAACTGATGTTTTGCTCCTCTAATTAGAATCTTGCATTTTTCCATTTGCAGTTCCAGCTCCGTCAATAGGACAAAAATTAAAAATTGATTTGTTATCTATACAACTGTGTTCAAATTTCATTGCACCTGTCTAATCATGCAGCCCTCAGGAAAGCTGGCCCAAATTATTAAGGACCTTTGTATAAAACATAAAAGAATTAGGAGGCATATTTTGTCCTGCTAAAAAGTAAAACAACACAATGATGTTTAAAAAGAAATGTATTCTGACATTTATGGAGTTATACATCTATTTGAATTAATGTTCTGATTCTGAAACATTCACTACTTCCCAATCAGCCATAACTGTAATAATATACAGTCCTGACAAAGAGCCAAACACAGACTTTATGTGGTATCTGAGGCAGCTCATAATCACTGTAAATGGATTCTTGTGCATAATCTCCTGTGAGGGCTCTCGGGATATGCCTACACAATCAGTTTACCTATTTGAAGCAATATGCACGCTCATATCAACACTCGTGTGACACAAACACAAGTTACCACAGGATTATATTCAGCCCGGGCTTGATTTCAAACTACCCGAGTGACTGAATCTATTACTGTCAAACACGCCGTCCATGTGGTCCGCAAATCAACATAAATCTTCTCGAGCACAAATCAAACCAATTTGCATAATACAATTGTACTGTTTTATTTCCTGCCCCGGTTGGCGCTTCAAAACTACACTTGAGCTAAATTAGTCATTTCTAAGGTTCTGTTGTCAAAATGAGCTATATTTCAGGTAGGGGTTGAGTCTGGGCGCCATACGCAACAGAACAGGGGCAGTGCGGCGCGGTAAATGCGGCATCAAATATGCCTGGAAGAGATTGCTAGTCAAAACTCATCTGTGTTGGTCCCCTAGGCTGCCGCTTCCCCACAAAGTGCACTGTGCTAATAGGCAGTTTGGGAGGTAATAAGCTAGCTCATTTGTCTAGAGGAAAGAGAAGGCCCGCTGATCTTCTGCAATGCGCAGTCGACATGAAACAATCAGGTTCTATATTTAAGAAAGTGAAAAGAAACTAGGCAGCTTCAATGCTGGACATTCATTTTCCCAGTAACGATGGGCCACAAAAAGGCAACGGACATTAATCATGGAATATGTTGTTCATATTTTAGTTTTTCTGCAGATAGTATATAAGATTTGTAGGTCAGTTCGAGTTTGGGTGGAAGAATAATGATTAAATGTAAAATAATTTATAGCTGAGGAGTTTCAATGCATTTTATTATTATTATTATTTTATTTTATTTGGTTGGGACAGTGCATGTTGATGAACAGACATGACATGACAGACATGAACGTAAACACGTCCGGGTTATAGCCAGAGGCTAATTTCCACCTGTTGTCCCAAGGGCTGGGGTAGGTGGGTTAAGTGTCTTGCCCAAGGACACAACGACAGCATTCATCTGTGAGGGCTGGAATTGCACCGCCAACCTTCGAGTCAGTGGATCTAACCACTCAACCAATGATGTTTATGTAGAGAGCGTGGGATTTGAACCGCCAACCTTCGGATCAGTGGACAAACACTCAACCTACTGAGCTACTGTTTGTTAATACAAAACTCATAATGGCTCTATTCTGCGATACTTGCCGTTGTATTACTTGGCATCAGATAGAAATAAAAATCACACATTGCTCATCCCTAGTTTATTCTAAGATGATTAAGACAATAAAGCAATACAAAAATCAACAATTTTAGCATTTGACAGTTGTAAAGCATAGAGAACCATATAGAAGCAACCGCCAAGGACAGAGAACTTCCCCCTATCATTGACATTGTAGGATGAGGACCACAAGGAAACAACTACCTGTGAGTGACTATCACAGAACGTTATTTCTCTGTCATGGTTCAACATCAGAGTGAGAGAAGTGACTAAGTGGATGTTTGTTTTAGGGATTTAATTTTTTTTTTTTTTTTTTCTGAAACATGTTCTTTACTCATAGTTCCAAATTGGACACCTGCCCTTTAATGTAATATACTCTATGTATGTAATGTACTTTTAAGTGCAGGTGCTGAAATGTTACTAGAAGTATTTTTATGTAATTTATGAGAATGTTTTACAAATACAGCACAACAAACAAAAATGCCTGACTTGATGCAAAGCACATCCCAGCAGTAAAGTAGACCTTGCCTGAACATTTTTCTGACTTTTTTCCTCTATGTGCTAATCTATACAACACTGCAGTCATTTATCTTTCTCATCTGCTGCTGGTGGATGTGGAGGAGTGACTGGCTGCAGTTTTATTTGACTGGAGGCGCCTATTAGACCAGAGGGAGGAAAATCAGAATATCTTTTCCAACATTTTCTGCGCATGCTTTGAACAATACATTTCCAGAAACAATAGCAAGACAGATGTGAGAAAAAGAGCGAATCAACTATTGCGAAGAATTTAGAAGTCTTAACAAGTTAAATCCAAGGCACCAAATTGCATCGTGAGCCTTTGTACTACAAGACATATTTTCTCCCTGTACTATTTCAGTTGTTGCTTAAGGAGTTCTGTTCCTATTGTACAAGTGGTTATTTCAAACAGAAAAAGACGTGGTTGGCACAATGAATCTGCGGTGCACTATTTTTCTCTTTTTCACATACTAAAATTACTGAAGTAAGAGTTGCTATTGATGACAAAAGCTTAATAGAACCAGGTGATATAGAGCATCTTTCATTGTGGAATTCTGTATTCATCAAAAGTATTTTGTAATCAAGACTTTTAGAAGTACATTTGGACACCATAGTAATAATATTTGATGAGATATAACTTGAAAAAAAAACAAACATAAAATAATAATAATAATAAAATAAAATCAGCTTCCAAATATATAAATCGATATACTAAGACTACTTCCTGGTGTTAGTTGGCCCAGAAAATGTCATTTTTTACACAGTTGTTGTGTAGTTGAGGGATATATAACAGCTACATAACACATTTGTATCAGTTTTGTCTTACATTAGTTTTGTTTAAAGAAAATAAAAGGCGATACCGGGTATTAGCAGATACTTTAAGCTAATAGTGTCAAAATCGGTATTGCTGAACTGAAAAACTGAACAGAAAAAGCCTATTCCATATTTCCATTTAAAACACAACCGATTAAGCCAATAAAAAATATGTCTTCCCAGGGTTGAATGGAAAAAAGAAAAAGATAGCCACTTTTTATTTATTTCCTCTGCGCACAGTAGTTCCCAGCAGGCAGCCCACTTTGCCCAGAAACGTCGGAGCTCTAGTTTCACCGCAAGCTCTGACCTCCAAGAAACCAGAGCCACTGACCATAAACTGCTTTTTCATGACCCTCGCCCAAATGAATGGAATGCTTTTGGAGATAATATCATCATTACACCACTACACAGAGAAACAAAGAGGCGACGAGGGACTTTTGCTTCTTCCTGGCTCCAAAAAATGGCCCCAAATGAAGGCAATGAGCAAAACAAGACCCTTGGGGAATGGAATGCAAGGTGGGTCAAGGGATGTTTTTGCGGTACGGGATGAGCTAGTAAGTGGTATGTGGGGAGGAAAAGGGTAGGGAAAATAAGATTGGGGGAGACAGTGCAACCTCCAACCATATAGAGGACAGAGACAGCCTTTTGACCACGGCCGCCAGCCTCATCTCCTGCGCGTTTATTGAATCTCCTATTTGTCGATAACAGTATTTCCTGCCAAAGAAAATAGTGCTGGGAGCAATTACTTCAGCGAGCCTGTCAATTTTGCTGGGAGGGGTGGGGTTAAGGGAGGGAGAGAGGCTGATTCGCACCTTTTTTTTTTTTTTTTTTTTTAACTCCACCACCTCTGTCTGAGAAATCCCTTTGCCTTTGCCATGGGGAGTGAAAGAGTGGCTTCTACACACCGGGGCAGGGTACAGCAGGAGAGACAAAGCCACTGCGGCCGGGGCACGTCCGCATGTCATCTCCAGTGGTAATGAGACCATAACAGGTTGGCAGCTTGCTCAGTGCCCACTGCTCAGCTGGAGAACTGATATGTATTATTCAGCTTCTTTGTCAGCTTCCTGGAGAATCACATGGTGGCAATGTGTCGAGGAATTGAGAGGCCTTCAAGCTGTTTTTGCAATCAGAAAAAAATACTGGTTTGAGAAAGTACAATTAGGAAGTGATGCGCAAACAGAGAAGAAACACTATGTTGGCAATTCATCACAGTGTGACCTAAGCATACAGCAGTTTCCATTCTTCGGAAGGCAAGCATGAAAGTCTTGTTTCATTCAAAGCTTGGGTGATCGCTTGAGTGCGCTTCACTTTACTGAAAAGCTCCTGCCTGTGCTGACTGCTTTCAAGTGCGCAGCTCACCGGATAACTAAGGTCATGTATGCTGATTGGACAAATGCACGCTTTAGCTTGACAAGGTCAACAAGAGTTCACCTACAAACAAGCAAATAATGGAACTAGCTAAAGTCGGATTCTAAAGCCTTGAACTTCAATGTATATTAACATTAAAATGAATAAAATAGGCACAGCTATATGGACAGAATTACAATTTGTGAGTAAAATATTGTAAGTTGTCTCTACAGATACGGAGCTATACTAAGAGTTGCTAAGTAAATATAATGGAAAATGAATTAGTTGTACTATTGCCTGTGAAGTCAAGCTTTAGGCTTTATGTATTTGAATGAAGCATAAGGTTATGCATTATTAAGTAAAGTGCTAAAATTGGAAATCCAATTATCCTTTCCATAAATGTAATTAAAAGACAAGTACAGCCCCCTATTGTGCAAAAATAATACAGATACAATCTGTTCAATTAGAGCATATCAAACTCTATGATAGTCACGTTATAAGTTAATTTCCTGCTCATTAGAGGCAGATAGATCAGTTGAAAAAAATACTAATGCATGAATTTGTGTAACAATGGTCACAACGTAGTCTTGAAATTAATGTCCTATTCAGTGAAAATATTGTTAGCACCTGCCAAGTCCAAGCTACATCATATGAAGGCTTGTACAGAGACCTTAACACTTAGATTTAACACATTGTAAAGTTGTAACATGTTTTCTATGGCAGCGATGGGAAAAGGTCAACGGGAACATGGATCAGTTGAGATGCTGCTTGCTTGGACAATGAGTTTTTCCTAGCCCTACTTAAAGGACAGAGCCCTGCTGCCGCTAGATAAGACATTTCATCTTACCACCGGGGCAGGGCTGGCGGCTCTGTGGGGGATTTCCCACCAGACCATGTGGCCGAACATTTCACCGTTCCCCCCTCCTCCCTCACGCTCGACCCCATATTCTCCCATCCTATCCACAGCCTGTCTCTCACTTCTTTAAACCCTGGGTGACAGCTACAAAGAAATCTGTGTATGCCCGTACATACCAGGGGATTTGCTTCTTTCCTATTCCTTTCCTTCTATCTTGTGTGTAAAAAAAAAATAAAAAAATAAAACATCTTGAGACAGCTTTATACCCTCACGTCTATGCAACTACTTGCTGATAACATGGGCACAATTAGGCTTTAAACACTAGCAGTAATTAGGAGGGTGGCATTACATCTTTTGTCCAGAAGAGACCAACAGGGTGACACACCGCGGGGAAAACAAAAAGAAACAATAAGGTAAAAGCCAGTAAACAGCTTGAAAATAACTGCGCTTTTTTAGCAAGGACATGGCACAATTGGAGGCATCATGTTGAGATCGTGTTTTGTGAAAAGTCCCTTGGTTTTCGACGCCAACAGCAATCATGAGCCCTTGGTATTAGAACAATCCTATTTAGTTTCTTTATGTATACAGCCATGATTGCTCAGGGAAAGGTAATTAAATTAAAAAAAGCAGGGTAGGCAGTTTCCAAAGTCCAGCAAATTGAAAGGTCAGTGAAAGGATATAGCGGGCCAACTCAGCCGTTAGGTTGAATAAAAATCAGATTTATTTATTCAAGACTTGATACAAGGATTTGTTTTGATTACAGAAAGGCCATGTTCTTAGAAATTGATTTTTAAACTTTCAAGAAAGAGACAAGTGCTTTTATTGTTTAGGAAGTCATGTAGCAGAAAATAAAGGAATGCTCTCCTTGGAAAAAAAAAAAAAAAAAATGGTAGCTACCAGGGCTGCCTGAATTTTGAAAAACTGAATCATGATCATTTGAAACAATTATTTTTGTACTGATGAAAGTTAACCTGCGCATAATGACTTATTATTAGTAATATTTTGTGATTGTTATTTGACAAGTGACTTTGCTCCAGGTTTTGAGGGGCAGCGTCCTGAACTATTATTCAGGACAGAATGACATAAATTGCTTTAATGATTAGAATCAGAATTACATTTATTCATTCTTAAGGGGAAATTATTTTTGTTAAAGCCATGCAACCAATAAGCAAAAGAAATTGAGTTTGTTTTGTTTTGAACTTACTTACCAACTTAACTTATAAAATATAGTACCCTCACAACATATTTACATATTTATACACAATTTTACAACAGTGAGATAATGAATATTGTAGTCGGACATTATAAAGACTCTTTTACAGTACAGATTTCAGGAGTTTGATAGCAACAAGTAGGAACTTCTCAGAAAATCTTAACAGTTGTAATCATGTCACTGTGTTAAATTGTACATCCCTAGTTGCGACATTATAGTAGTATTCCAGTGAACTATATCGTTTAAAAATGTATGCAATACATTTTCTATTTGTCCTTCAAACTATTTCCTATGAAAGACAGTTCAAAGTCGTGTTGCTTGGACCACCTTGACCTGTTACCACACTAACAAGATGTTTACCCCACTATAAGGGTTCACTTGTACAGCTTGACCTATACACTAGACACTTCTTTGAGGAACACAAAATTGCCAACTGGCTCTGACCCAGATGTGGACATAAGGGAGCCAATAAAGCCACTGCCTCAGCAACATTTCCTGGCATTAATCCCTGAAAATACAACCCAGCTACAATGGATTACAATGCAGTACTTTTTAATGCGGTGTCCCGAGGATTGTGACCATAAAAAAACACATCAATCAAAACTGGTAGCAATGTTATTTAAATAAAGAAGCCATGAGTGCCACTTTAAATGCTGAACTAGAGTATTTGATTCCATAAGAGATGCTTACAACATCTTAGGCTGCTTTGCGATATTGCTGCAGGCATTTCAGTTTAATATCTGCTGTTGACCTGAGACTCTAGAAATGCTTACTCATTTTTTTTCGATTACATTTTTTGGTTGAACCTTGGAATTTTCCTGCAACATCAACTAGCCTGGAACAATTTAGAAGAAGAGCAGAGAATGGCCAAGAACGTCACAACATGATATGGATCTAATACAGGATCTATCATACAGGCATTAGAGCCTAAAAACGGTCTTAAGAGCGAACCCAAATTCTGCTTTCCTAACGCGAGATAAAAACACAATGACCTTAATATCAGAACACAATTGATTTATGAATAACTCACTACTTCAGCTCGGCACATTCAGTCTTACAGTGGTAGTCATCTCTGTATCTATATGCGTAGACCCAAGAGGTTTCTCACAATATATTGCCATATCGGTATCAAGTACAGTCCTAGCCAAGTGCAGAGTCAAATACTATAATAATGCCACAGTCTTCCACATCAGCACCTCCAAGAGAGTTAGAGTTAGTCATTTCTACACGCTAAACTATTTACCAGCAGATTTTTACACTGGTTTATCCTCACCGCTTTTGCCAAAACCTGAGCAACTATCTCTTCAGACATCGACACTGTTCTTGTGTGGAACAGACTATTGTGACATTTATTGTGGTGATAATCCTCTGTAAAATGTCCTGGCAGAGAGGTAGGTGCTTTCTGTGCGCATGTTTTTCCTCCAGTGCTGTTTTTTTGTCAAGCCACTCAAGAACTTCACACAATTTATGACAAAAGACTTATAATAATAATAATAATAATATAAGTATTACAGCAAGTTTTTCTTATTTTCAGTATATAAGCTGTATAAGCTCAGAACATCCAGAATTCACTCACTGAGCTGCAGACGCTACACTAGCACTGAGTCCTGATTGGCTGCAGGTGCTGGGTTTTAGGTAGTGAGGATTCAAATCAGAGAGAGTCCTTTTAGGTTAAAACCAGCTGCATTTCAGCACTAAAACTGGCAACCCAAATGGCTCATGTGAGGCCCACTCTGCTTTCTGATTGGACAATCGTACTGAGAACCAAAACAGAAAATTATAACCTTAACAGCTGGACCATCATGCCCAATGTTTTCGTAATTAAGAATAAATCTGCATCAGAACTGCTATCAGTAAGAGCTATAATTAATCTAAACATGTCTACCTCGTATCTGGGGACATAGATAGGTCATGTCCATAAAATTGGAGATCTAAATCTTACATACTTAGTTAAAGGGCCAAATATGATAAAAAAAAATATATATATATATATATATACTTCTAGGTTTGTTTAATAGTCTTGACTTTATCTTTGACAAAGGTTCACCGCTTTACATCCAAGCCTCTGCCCCGAGACATTTTTATTTTGTGGTCAGCTTGGAGCATAAAACCATGGTAAATCAAAGTATGTCAAAAATTGAAAGTTGCAGGGAGTATGTGCAGCATGTGGTCTAAAACAGTCGACTGAGAGCGTGAAGCATATTGTCTGCAGCCACTTAGGATCCAAACTTTGGCCTTGCTGTATTGATTT
This sequence comes from Periophthalmus modestus, assembly GCA_019594935.1. Classification (NCBI taxonomy): domain Eukaryota; kingdom Metazoa; phylum Chordata; class Actinopteri; order Gobiiformes; family Gobiidae; genus Periophthalmus; species Periophthalmus modestus. The sequence continues at coordinate 10,820,680 of JAIEZT010001368.1, read as the reverse complement.
CCATAGAGCTGGAACAGTTTGCTTGGACAATTCTACTAACATGCACAAAGTCTCACCCCACTGAACGTGCTGTGGGAGTCAAGCAGGAGTTAAACATTAGGCACTGTATGCGCATCTAGCTTTGGGCCAATGAGAGTACTGCTACGTTATGCATGACAATCATAAGGACAGGCTTGATCATTTTTAGCACATATTATAAAGAATGCTTATTATGGAAAATTTACTTTTTTTAAGCTTTTAACCAGGTTATAATGTTGTCTCCTTATCAAAAACATATCTGGAGTTGTATTTTTGCTTTATTCACATTTGATTCATTAATTCATTATCCAAAGTCTTCTGAGCACTCACAATTTGTGTTGTGATGGCACAAAAACTTCAAACTCCATTTCAATACTAAGGAAAAGCCTCGAAACTCAATACCTATTCTGATACCACAGTGATATTGAAATAGACAATAGAATTTGAGTTTCAACATGAAAGAGAACTTTCTTACCATGTGGTCTTATATATATGTAATCCCTCAGTCATCCGGTCATGTTCCATAGGGGTTCATGGGCATATACTAGTCTATGTGCTCTTATACTTGTTCTGATACAGCTCAAGATCACTTTAAAGCTATGCAGGAAATGTTCATTTCTGTCTTGTGAATGTGACATTTTTGGGATTGATACCTACTCAATTTATATCTCGATATAATCGATACTAGCTTTAGTTTCAATTGGTATTTGATTTTTGATACTTTTGACAACCCTACTCACAATTGCTCAGTTTGCATATTGGCCATTTAACTGCATCATAGATAAAACTGACGTAAAATAAAACAAACTTTGTCTGTGCAGTTTTTAAGCCCAAACCATCAACGGACTCCATGGTCAAATTGTGTCAACACAGGGCTCTATTAGCATAGCATTCACATGGGATAAGGACTTAATTTGTTTACTAATCCATTGTTCATTCCTGTTGCTGACAGCAGAGGAAGCTCAAACACCTAAATGTGTTATTGGAAAAAGTATTTTCCAAATATGGACATTATTTTAGGGTTAGGAAACGTGAAGTACTAATCCCAAGGTGACAAAAAAAAGCATGTTTAAAAGGCAATTAAAGACAACAATTCATAATGTGTGCTTTGTAAGTTGTGAATGACAATCTTTGCACGTCAGACTGGGATTAATTCTGTATGTACACGCCAGCTTGGCAGTGTGCATTTTATTTGCTGGGATGGGGGATGTTTGTGTGTGGTGCCGAATATTCCTCTAAGCACTTCGCCTTGTGCTTTGCAGGACTCATGTCTGCACTGAATTTCAATGACACCTCTATAAAGATAGGAGCAGATGTCAGGCAGCTCACTGAAAGTCAGGAAGAAGAAGGTGGGAAAAATAGCATAAGTAAAAAATGAGTGCACAACTTGCTGCAGTGAGAAGTCTTACTTTATGAGTGTCTATTTGCAGCAGTGTAGGACAAGAGAAAAACAAGCTTGCTGTAAAGATGCAACATCAAAGAAAGAGTGTCCTCAAATGAAAGATAAACCAGGCACAAAGATTGTTGATGCATGGTAAAATAGCAACAGTGAGATGATTTCATAGACTCAAGTTTTTTGTTGTTTTTTCTTGGTCAAACACGCACACTACACAGCCTGCTTTCAAACTAATGTACCAAACGTTGGCTATTTGTTATTTGTTCCAAGGTCAGCAAATGATGCAATGCAATGCAACTCATAATATTTTTGTAAAGATGTACTATGGCCATATTTACAATATAATGTGAACCAAATACTAGTTTTTGTATCTCATTTAATATCTCCTCTAAGAAACTGAATGCATCTGCAATTGTATTAGAAAGAGCTAAATTGTGTTGAGTAGAATTAGACCCTACAGTTAGAAAACCTGTAGGCCTGTGCAATTAAATACATTTGGAGACTGTAAATGTCTTAGAGGAACAATCTTCTTGTTGTAGCTGTTTTATATGAGATGACTACTTTTACGATGATTTAATTATTCTGATTGGATGATGTGTAGTCATGATCATGTTTGATGATTGTGAATTACACTGCCTCTTGGCCAGGACATTCTTGGAAAAGAGATTTTTATCTCAATGAGGCCAATGATCAACTTGTCTTAATCTTAAGTCTCTTTAAGTGAGTGGTCTGTAGTTATTTTATTGTGTCTTGATCATATTCCTGAAATTAAAACTGAAAGGCAATTTATGTGTAAATAACAAAAATACAAATCAAATGGAAAATCAAGATTTACAAATATGAGGACATTACCTTCTCCAATGCTTGTTAGTACCTATCAAGTGGTCCAATCAAGAAACAGAGGTAAGCTGGCCGTAGGATATGCACTTGATTAACTCGCTCAAAAAACAACACCATATTAAAAAATATTTTAAAAATTAATTAGAAAGATTCCAAAACACTAGTAAATTTTTTCATTACAAGTTATCCCCTAACACCAAACAACACCAATAACTGACAAATACTGTTACACCCAAGTCTTCTTTTTGCTGTATTTATTCAAGTTTTGAATGCAAGCCACACCACCAAAACAGGACCTGAAGTCAAAAGTATGTCACGATGTTTTCTGAGCACTAGTTTGCCCCACATGCCCCCAGTGTCGCCGTAGAGAGGTGTTAGAACGTGGGCCGTTAAGCAGGTAGAGTCACCCAGGATCTCATTTAGCTTTTCACTCCGGTCTCTGTTGCATTGATTGCGATGTGAAGGCCTAATGAACTCTGGTGCTCATGTCTCTAGCTCTGGGAGTCTGGGTACGAAGCCAAGAGCTGCAACACCTCACTAAAAGTTTCGGGAAAGGATTACAGAAAACAAGTACAGACATCGCTGTTGTAATGTGTGCCATTTTATTTTATTTATTTAAGTATTTATTTGTTGTGGATTTTTTTCCTAGCCTTGCGCTCCATATGGGACTGACCTTGATGAATCATACATAGCACAAACACGCTATAGGGGCAAAAGGTCCACAATTTCCCCAAGTGAATCTCTGGAATAACAAAAGCAATAGAACAAAGAATAGACTATTTAATTATGTTGTTGAAGTCACATCTGTTTGGAGAATTTTGTTGACAAACGTATGAACAGGTATGTTTGTTCAATTCAGAATATCTTTTGCTGCTAAAAGGTAATAGCTCTAGTGGATACTGTTGAATGGCTTCTTAAAATGTTAGTCTAACAGCACAGGATTTTTTTTTCCTTGTTGAGAATGGTTTTGGCCTTTCAGGGTTTTGTATTTCCATTCTGGCACAAGTATTCTTTTTTTTTTTTTTTTTTTTTAAATAGGGTTGATTTGTAAAAAATAGATATATAAAAAATATTTTTAAACTTGATGCTAAAATAGTAATTTAGCTATATTTACAGAACAACAATTATATTCCTTATTTCTTCTTCTGCACTATTTAACTCAAAAAGAATCAGTGAACAATGGCTGTTGGGTTTTCTAAAAAAAAAAACAAAAAACTAATTCATACTGAAACTAGTATTAAAACTAGTATTGATACTGGGAAAAAATTACATAATTAGGACATCTGCCCTTTCCTGAATAGTACTAGAATGAGAGAAGACCAGATGGCAATACTCAATTACTCAATTTATCTAGTTTAGTTAGAAAATCGCATGTTTTATTAAAATGTTGTGGTATATGTGGAAATTAGTATTGTGTATCAAGGCTATTTCTTAGTATCAAAATCACGTTTGAAATGTTAGCATTGTAACAACACTTATCTGTATGACTTAACTACAAACAGCATCTTTTGTTCTTAACTTCTTGCCCTTGCAGCACATGCCTTATACCAATTCAACTCGCAAACCCTACAACTTCTCTCACCATTCTCTCTAACCTGCGAACAAACTGCCAAGAATGTGTTATAAATAACAAAGAAGGCAAAAAGACGGGCAAAATGAGTAAGGATAAAAAGTGGGCGCAGGTAAACATGATTTGGCTGGGACCGTAATGGTGTCCATGCAGTGCCTACACAGGTTCACTGAGCAGATGCTGATAGAGGGGACAAGTATGATTTACGACAATGGTAGTCTGGGGAGAACTGAGACGGGCCCTGCCAAAAAGCCAAAGAGCCTCTAGCCATGGTTTGTTGTATCCCGACTTGGACAGGACTGGACTTGTGTATGTATTAGTGGTTAAACAGACAGGCACTGACGAAGCAGAAAAAGAAGCTCACAGCTATGAGCAGTGGGTGGGAGACATCGGATTTAGTTATTATTTCCTGAGCGGTCAGCTTTGATCTCCCTCTCGTGTCTGTATTGGGGTCGTCTCATCTCTAATAACCGCAGATATATTTCCTACGCTCTTCCCTGTTAGCCAGATAAATAGGATTTTAAATTGTCTGCCGCAACCACATCAGAAAGGGGAAAATGTGATCTATGAAATATCTTCATGAAAACTCCTTACTGAGAGATTATCTTCCTATCAAACAGACAGGCACGTTCAGGCACAGGGTGAGAGGGGAACTGTATCCACTGTATTTGAGTGTATCCAATGCTGTTGCCAAAATTGTTCCATGACCTTTGCTGTAGAAAACCAATACAACGCAATGATGTCCACTTTGAATGTCAGGTAAGGACAACCAGTAAAATGAGGACAAGAATAGCATACTGAAGAAGTAGTAAAAAAAAAAAAAAAAAACCACAAAGAACAACAAATTTGTTTTAAATTATAAAAAAAAATTATAAGAATTGTAAAACTACTGCAATGAAAATAATATAACATAAATTCTGATTTTGAAACACTGCACTGAACTCTCAGGTTAAAAAGCTTTGTATGTTATTAGGATATTTATATTAGATTTATAAGACATTTTTGGCCTTTTGTGTTTTCTACTGTAAAGAATTAGAAAAAAAGCCATTGTTTTGGCCTCATTTAGTACTCTGCTTGGTAAAGTACATTTTGCTTAACTATTGCAAGTCAAAGAGGCGATAAGAGCAAACGTTGCTCCATGCCTAGTTGCTGCCCCACTCACAGTAGCAGTACACAACTAATCATAAAGACATCTGTGTCCACACCTTGGTTTCTAACAGACTGTGAGATCTTTAACCAAACATAAATTAAATCTCCAAACTTGAGAGAAAGCACTTGCATCAGCAGACTAATGGCTAACGAACTCTCTCCCAGGTTGAGCTTGACTACTCCAACAAAGCAAGATTAATTTGCCTATTGAATTGAGAGCGATGCCCCAGCCATGGCACAGTGCCTGGAAGAAGTTGAGGTGTGCAGGTCCCTCTTGCTCATCAGAAACTGTATTATGTTGTAGAAAGAGAGAAATAAAATACAGAGAATTGAATTGAACGCCTACATCTGCTTTCAATGTCATATAAAAATTGAAATAATGATCACGTGATATTACAAATCACCTGAATATATGGGTTGTTAAAGATAAATCATTAAAATACGCTTGACAAGAAATGTTTGATAGCATTTTGTATCAGATGGTATAGACTGCTGTTGTTAAAAAAAAAAATGCTTGGGCTAGTGGAACAATATTCTAAAGCATTGCCTTCACCAATCATAAAGTAGTCAATAAGCATCACTGCAGCAATACAAAAGCCATTGTTGCCATGGTTTGTCATTAGGTGAAAGTTGTGCATCCTCAAGACTTGAGTGCTAAACCCAAAAAGAACAGGGTAGCAAGCTCTTGATTTTACCATAGTGTTATATCAACTTACAGGAAATGCCAGGAAATATAAATAGACAAGAAGGCACAGGCTACAAAATGCAACATCCAGAGTGAATTAATTCTATAACAGAACCAGCAGCAGTGACAGATTTAGGTGAGGCTGAAATGAGGAGGAAAAATAATTATTTTAATAGGCATGGCTTTGCCTGCCATTTTGAACCCCCACCTCTGACAGGTGTGACCTTTCAGCTGCTCTGCCACTGGCCACTCTCGCCTGCAGACAGTAGGCCTGGATTAGTCACCATCTCTGAGGACCAGGGCTCCACTGTGTATGTGAGGCCTCTCCAGCGCGGCTGAAGGGCCTGCTGTGAAAAATAGAACACCTAATGCCTAAAGAAGGAGACATTCATCAAAAAGCAAAGCCCTGCCTGCGCCCTGCTCTGTGCACTGTTCTTCGGCTTATTCTCTATTCAGACGCAAGATGCAGAAACAACTCACTTATTGGATGGTCATAAAAGAAAGATAGGATGGTGTATTATTATTGCTCAAAGAATATAATATTATTTTAGGCCTATTCTAGTCCATAAGAGCCCATGAAGTCGGGGAAGAAAACAGATAGAGCTACTTCATAAGAGCAGACATCTATAGAGGCATGTGCCATACAGACTAAAGCAGTGGTGCCTGTGATATGAATGGCGAATAACAGGGTGAGGGGCTATGGAGGGAATACCCCGGGAAATGGTAGCCATGCCAACTGTTGCTGAGCAGCCAGACCAGTTAACCTCTGCAGTGAACTGCTAAACCCTGAGGTATGACTTGATAATGACATCCCATGCAGCACATCTTGGCTATATCTCCACTGATCGTTGGAAATCGCAGTGGAATTCTGTGATACATTGCTCCGCCTCATGTGCGATCTCAAATACGACACAATGTATTCAAATTCCACTCCACCAACAAGGAGGTAGCGTGATGCTAGAAGTGGGATAGTGGTTGGGAAATATCAAAGCAAAAAGGTTCTGTATCGTGGGAGTTTTCAAGATTGCCTGGAAGACATGGTAATGAGAGCAAACTTGTGGAGCAAATATGACAGCTCAGTGACCTAGGGCATAGCTTTGCATATGGGCTGCCTACACCAGGCGCAGCATATGTAATAGAGAATAAACCAATGAGCCAGTGGCAACGTAGTTGAAAGCGATAACCTCCTGGCTCTCTATAATGTCACCAGTATAAACTATGCAGAGAGTATAGCAGGTTGAGGTGAAACGACACGCATGTTTTATTAAGTTAGGAGATGGAACATGACTCTTGATCTAGACTAATATGTACAATTTACTGCTAACTTCCTCAAGTAGCACTTTAAACTCACCATAACATCAGCTTTTACCTGTATCTCATTTCTCTAACTTTCTGAATAAAATCCATTTGGAAGAAAATGCTTCATAGTGACCAATCTAAATAGCAAACTTGCCTCGAAGAGTTGCTGTAAACCATCCATGAAGGGAAGCTGAGTGAGCAAGGATTTACTAATAAGTGGGAAGTCTTTGCAATGCGGTTTCATTTACCCAAATGTGCCAGTTTGCTCAAGTGACTGCACATTGCATCAGGCATGTAGATTCTGTTTGTGTGAGGGTACGTGCCTTTGTGCCAGCTCATGTGTGCATTCTCGCCCACTGCCAAGGGCCTCTCACACGTGGGGGTTAAATCGTTCTTTGAGAATGGGGTTTAGTAACACACAAGCAGCTATGGCATCGTTGCTTCAAAGCAGAACCTGACACAAATTTGTCTGTGAGCAAGCGTGGGTAACTGTGATTAGGCCCAAATATGAGCCACATTTCACAATGAAAAAAAAAAAATCCAATGATCTTAGGAGGAGCTGTCCAGGGTACTATGTGTATTTGAACAAAGTGTTGACTTGACTTAGACACTAGTGTGTAATGAACATACTGCTTGCCTAAATTTAATCTTTATTCAAGTTTGTCTTTTCAACAAATTGTCTTTATCGATCTATCTGCCAGACAACAAACCAAGCAGCCAGGTAAGATGATTTTTTTTTTTTTTTTAATGAGTTGTCAAAAATATCAAGAGACCGTATTTCGAGACTTTAAGTGACAAGTTTCTGATGGGTAAAAAAAGAAAAGATGGCATGTATCAAGATGTTACCAGAAAAAATACAGCTTTAAGTCTTTGACCAGAGGACAAGCAAGAAAAGAAAAGAAAAGAAAAGAATGCATGTGCAAACATCCCTTAGAACTAGCATTAGCTTGTTGAGATATGCACTTTATGTAATTGTAAGCTACTGGCAGTTTAGCCCTGCATTAGTGTCATTGTTTACAGGTCACCAGAGACATAGCATAATAAAACCATGCACAAAATCTATTAATGAGAGAAGACAAGGAGCAAGTATAGCAAGAGAAAGCCAGGGTATGAGCCTCTTCCTGTCTCTATTTGCCTCGGTGGGTGAGCAAGGCCATGCTGGAGATTAGGTTTCAAGAGAAATGTGGTGAGTGAGTATGACTTACCTGTCAGTGCATCTACAAACACCTTGGAGAGTTGTCACAATAATGGATTTTTTGTTTTGTGGGTGGTGGCAACAAAGGGGCCCGAGCACAGAGATAAACAAGGATGTAGGCTAGGCTGTCGCTCTCGATGCAAATCAGACCAGTATTATCAAATCTAATTCCACTTCAGTGAAGACGATGCCACCAACGTTTAATCAATGTCGCAACCATTGGTGAGTTAAAACTTTTTTCCTGTTAACACTTTAGATTAAACAGCACAGTGACAAAAAGGCTCCATGCTCTGTACATTAAAGCATCAGAAAAAAAGAAAGCTTCCTTCAGCTCAACACAATTTAATTTTGAACTAAATCCTGCCATAGTGACTGATTGTGGCATCAAAAATACTTCAGTTTGTGTAACAGAAATGGTTGTAAAAATGCCTGTTCCCTTTCAGCTCAAGTATAAGACATGGATGATTTACCATGCACAGGTGCTTTCAAGTTGCTATGCATGACTGACAGCAATAATGTCTCGCTGCGGATGCAATGTCCAAGTGGATTAAACACTCACAAGAAGAGAAAGAACATCCTTAGTCTGAGCAGCATAAGCTCTGTCAAGACAAGAATCACATTCATGTATCAACAATGGAATCAAGTATGGCTAAATGTGCCTGTATGAGCCCTATAAAACACTGAAGATACTGCACAACTGATTAGTGCAGGCATAATTAGGTTCACAGCATTGTACACGATTGCTTTTCTTGATTAGAGGCAACAAATGTTCTTGTGTAGCAAGTGTGAAACTATACAGGAATATGAGGTAGGTACTAAATATGTAAACTTAATCCAACACAAAAAGATTTATACACTTGCTTTAAGTCCATTCTCCAATCAAATGTTAAGAACCTATTGGCTCCTCACACCTTTTTGTTTGGCATGGACAAATTTAGTATTTTTTTAATGATGACTTCCCTGATTCAGTGGGATCTGAGAGGCTCACTGCTTCCCCTGATGAGGGCTAGAAGCCAATATGTGTAAAGTGAATGCTGTTTACCAAGTAGCAACCTGAGAACGTACTTGGACTCTTGATGTAGACAACGGACGGGAACAATGAACTGTCTACTATCCTGGAGACTTTTTCAGACACTGAAAACCACTTCTGAAATATTTACCACCAGATGTACTTGTGAGTGCATATTAATATTATACCTTGTAGACTCTGCCATGGCAACGCTCAAGAAATATCCAGGGCAATTAGTTGAAGTACAGGACTTGACCTTCACAGTGCTTTCACTGTTAGTTTGTTGACAAAAACAAGGACAAATTTGCTCTTCTGAGATTAGAAAGCTGTGGAGAAAAACTCATGTCTAGAAAAAAAACTGTTACCAATCCTATCTAATATACAAAAAGAGAGACAAGGAAATCGACCATGTTTTGTGATGCATTTTTGAGCCAAATAACTATGCATGCCTGACAGTGACACGTCATTACAGTTGTCATTCACTAGTATTATATGACAATCTTGACGTGTTATTGGCTGAAGGCTCATATATGACAAGATGGATTCAATAATACCAATGTAGACGATAATACTTCCCCCATTGGGATATCCTGTTTTCAAACTTCGAGAAACAAATGCTCGATTTGTGGTGCATTCAAACAACTTAATCAAGGAAGACAGATTGTAAATACTTATTTGCACATTTACTTTGCTACTTGCCTTTTCTTTTATGTGAAAATGACTTGCCATTAGTCTGCAAGTGTATAAATATAAATGTGTGATTTTATTTAAACATAGAAAAATCAAAATCAACAAAATATCCTTCTACATACGGTTTAACGGTTTATTTTTCATAACCGTTGTGGGACGAATTGAAGCAAAGGAATATATTTTCACCCATGATCAATTGTGCCACAACCTCTGTAATCTTTTTGAATACAGTGTGAGGGTATTATACATTACAATGCATAGACTATAAAGAAGAGGACTAAGGGAGTGTAACATCACCCATAGCGTTCGGCTTCAGTCAAATGAAGCTCATCAAGGGTAGCAGTTATAGGGACCAATTTGGAGCCGAGTTCCATATTTGGAATTTCGACCGCGAGTATCATAGCAACTAAAGAGCCAATCTGGAGCAGAGCTGTTGAAGGTAACTCCCCTTCCCACCCGCACTGATGAATTGGCAGGGGGTGGGCGCTTAGCAACACTGTCAATCAAACCTGTGGCTAAAGAACGCAGCTGATTTGTCTGTTATTTGTATGTTATGTTCATATCTTCAGTCATGGATGTAATAGCGCAATAAAAATACCAGCAGCATTTACAGAGAGAAGGGCGACAGTTTTCTAATGTAAAGTGAATTGAAGCCAGAGTCGATCGACTTCCTGGACTGCGAGGCGGATAGCAGGGTAGTTATGTTCATTTATATATACAGTCTATTGTACAGTGATAACAGTTGTGTTTTCCTTCTTAGTTTGAGCACTGTCACTTAAACAAACTGATGTTATTTGACTCCAAAACAGTGCTAAGGTGTTAAGGCAATAAAGAGACAACAGCAATATGGCTAATGACTAAAAAAAAGTGGAGGAAATGAACCCTTTAAGTTTAATGACTATGACAGCCATCTGTAAGTGGCTTTCAACTTGAGCTCCCCTCTTTACATCATGTGCAACAGCATGACTAGCTTTCCCAGTATAGTGGCACTTTTTTAGACAAAAGTGCAGGGTGCGCCTCTGAAAGGATGACAGGTGGTAGGGAGGTAGTAGATCTTCAGAGACTTGTCAAAATGTTCCAGTTTATGGGCCAATGACAGGAGACACACACCCAACCACATCAAAGTTTATTACAGTTCATCACCTCCCCACCTGCAGCGTAATGACATTTAGCCAATCCTATAAAAATCCCGAGAAACCTGCAGGTATAAATCAATGCTTTTTCACCTCTCCAGCTGCTCGCATCCATTATTAAAGCATCCACATCATAGTCGATAAGAGCCTGAGAGCGCGCCTATGACAACCGCGTGTACATGAGCGTATTTATGCCTGCTTTCTCCTAAACCTGCGCCGGAAATAACAAATAAACCGACAAGAATTTGCACACGGCGCGCAAACACAGGCACACATGCAACACAACATACTGTAGCAAGTCCCAAAAGCCCCCAGCCCCGTGGAAAAAAGGATCAGTGTATCTCTGCTGACAAGCCGTTTACATAAAATCCTATTCGTTTCATCTAGACAGCCACGGTAAGTGTATGGTGTGCTCCAACCTGTACAACACAGCACAAGCTCCACCTGTTTGGGAATGGGGTTTATCTGCTTTTTTAAAACAGAATACTAACAACGGAAAATTGTCCTATTCCTCAAAGACTTCCTCTAATGCCTAATCAGATGCAGATAGATAAGAGACCAAAATACAAGCTAAGGGAGGATGGTTTGTACGTGATGATATGAGCACCTGCAAGTACAATGTGTGAAAGAGTAAGCTTGTCTGAGGGCAGCGTAGAAAACCAGCGCTCATGATGCAGTCAATGGCTACCCTCTGCAGGCGGCATAAGTGTACACCACCCTGCCAACATCATAACACAAACAAATGTGAAACAGGCTCATACGGAATATTACCATAATCAAATATTATGGTTTGTTTTCATTGTCATTACATTTATCTACTGTAGCCCTCGGAACAATTGTGCTTCCTGCATTTTTTTCCCTAAAAAATGAATTCTCGTAGCCATTTCTCTAATTGATGACCTTCACGCTGAGCTTTGACTAAATGATGGCTATAATTTTAAAATGAGTCATCACCGCATCAAAAAGAAAACATGTTATCACTGTATTAGCATTGCCTACAAACAAGTACTTTCTCATGGTAAAATGCTATGTAGTAATTGTGGTATTATTTTTACTGTATGCGCTGCACATAATGGTGTAAATATCACAACCCAAACATAATTATCTGTGAAAAATATTTCTCAGTAAGAGTACTGGGAGCAAATGAAAAGAGACATAGGTTGAATGTATGCAATAATGGCTGTGATAACAACACTGTAACGACATAATGGCAGTTTCAAGGACCAAATTAAGTGACATAACAAATTTAGTTGTGTATGCGTATTGCACAACAAATTTCTGTTTTCTAAAGGATGGTTCAATTTGCATGAGAGACGTAAAAACATTAACGCCGTGGAAAGTACAGAGGAGAACGCAAGACCCGTCAGTGAGTCTGTAAGGTACCAGGCAGCAATTTTGATTTTGCAGTTCTCTGAAGACGGGAGGTACATGAGGTTCCCCATTCCTCGTAGGTTAAACAACGGCAGTCGAAGGCACCTTGTCGCTGCGCATCAAAACACAATGTACCGCGCAAGTCGTTTGAATGAGCTGTTGAAATAAAACAACTGCTTTCCTGTCAGGGCCCTGAAATTATTAGCATTATTTACAGCTCCGACGCACCGGGGTAGGGGCGGAAGGAGGAAACCGTAAGTGTCTGAAGCTTGCGTTTAGACATGAAATAGTATATTGGCTATTGTGAGAATGCATGTTCAAAGACATGTGTAAGATGAAGAGTTCGTAATGAATGCAAGAATGATTGCATGGTTGAAATGTGTGTTGTCTCTGCTATACGGCGTCCAATACTGACAGAAAAGAAAAGAAAAAAAAAAACTATTCAAAACTTCCACAGGAAATGTATTTGGTATACACTACAATAATCAAAAGTTTGGACACACCAATTTTAATTTTATTTTTTTTGTTTATTTTCATCGTTATTTATGTTGTAGATTCTCACTGAAGACATCAAAACTATGAATGAACACATATGGAAGGTAGTAAACAAAAATTATCCCCAAAATAACTCAAAACTCCACTGCTTTGGACACTTGGCATTTCCTGACTCTGACAAGCCACTTACATGAGCAATTTGCTTATTTGCTACATAATTCCACATATCTTGCCTCATATTTTTGATGTCTTCTGTGTGTATCTAAATTACTATTGTCTTCTGAATGTGACAGGAGAAAAAATCTGAAATATGTTTATTTCTGACATTTTAGTCCAGTGCCTTGGTCTTTCACACATGGTAGTATGGAGGTCAGCCAGATGCAATGGGGTCTCTCTGCTCTGGTAAAAAAGTAGTATCAGCTTATTAAAAAGTGAACTCAAGAGGACGCATCTACGCTCTAGCTCCCACTCCAGCTAAGCTAATTAGCTACGAGGGCCAGTTGCCGGTGTCAGAGGAAGAAACAACATATTTCACCCTGTCAGCTTGTACCCTGACCCCGGGTGAACCCCGGATGCATTATTAAAGTAGAAGTCTTGCAGTGTCACGGCGGCTGTATGAAAATTTGTTTCTACTTATAACTCCGGGTCACTGCTGTCGATTCGATTAGCACAATGTTTTAAATACTTAAGGTCAATGGGCACTTTACCAGTGCAAGTATTGTTTTGGGATTACGTGTGAGAAGATTCAAGGAGTTCTATGATAATTCCCAAGCAGATTAAACTAGTAAGAAAAAGCTGAAGTGTACTAGCAAACATCTTGTTTGTGTTGGGAAAGTACAGAGCACCCGGACAGTGCACTAAAGGGAAAGAGGGGTAGTGACTCGGGAGAAAGACCTGCTGTCACCACAGATGGGCTAGTCTACTACACAGTTTCATCTAACTGGAAAGTCTTAATGTAGACTCGGGTATGGAAGTTGTATTAGCCATAGCACTGTAATAAGAAACATCCAATGAAGAGAAGTTTTCAGAGGGTTCAAACCATTACTTACTTTGTTTTCTATACAGGTTATATGAACTATTTTAGTTTGAGTATGTGGAGCTATCTTTTTGCTATTATTATTGCTATTTTATTTATTAAGGATAAAGCAAATTAAGTACAATATCAAGCAAAAAGGAATGCTGAATCTTATTTTACCAATATAATTGTAAATTCCAGGGTTGAGATGAACTTTGATATTTTTCGTTCTAATGTTTGATAATTATGCACATTAGCAGTTTAATGGATTAGTGGCTGCTGGTGAAGTTCTGGAGTCTGGTATTTTTTCATATCTGCTAGTTAATAATTAAAGATGCAAATAGCAAATTAGGCCTACATTTTTCCTTATTCTTCTAAGTACAAGCATCAAGTCTATGAAAATTCAATGCAGTGAAAGCTTCAACAGTGGTCAAGTGGAAATCTTCTCTACACTGAGAGATCACTGCCTCGTTTCTATGAAAATTTTTCAATATTTCCAAATGATCGCTTAATGATCACTTAATGACCTCTTCCTAGATTTGACTTTTGGCATGGCAGCAGGGATCTTTGATTAGAAGAGACTCCCACATAATCACAAGTGTATGATTATGGCATTAAGTCGGATTCTTCACATCAGAATTTGCTATCAAGAAATTGGCATGAGGGATCAATACACTGCATCACCTCATCTGAAGGCGGAGAGGTGGACTGTGTTGTGTGTTTGTATATGTGCGTATGTGTATGTGAGGGGGGGGGGGGGGGGGGGGGGGCAGCTTAGGATCAATTAGGTATCGGCTGCCACGTCCAGACATTACTTTTAATCTTCTAATGCATCGGTGCAAAGGCGTGGGCTCCGGCGTTTGTCAGCTTGGAAGGAGCGAGAATCGATTCCTTCTGCACATCTGTGACGCTGCTCCGGCCTGTGCTGTTTCAACAAGCATCCCTGGCATAATGAAAGGGAAGAGCAGAAATCCGCTTACGCTGCCTGAGTGAAAGAACTGTATTTGATGTCACACTTTAGGTGAGGCTAAAACATTTTAATCCTTTCAAATAGTTTCTAATACATCTGAATACCTGGGTAATCTCTGTGATGCACTGTGCTGTACTGTAGACAGCCTGCTGTGCTGACATTCTGTTTTATCGGGCTGATGAGTCCAACAATCACAGCTACAGAAGTTGAGTGAACAATTGAATCCTGCAACCAAATGTTTTTGCTAAATGTTTTTGAGCATTACTTCTCAAACTCAACAGTTTGCAGAGATTTAGGTACCACTGTATAATACACTTAATTTATGCAGGTAACTACTTAATTAATGCTCTAATCCTAACTCCTACCCCTTACTACTAATAATAATGCATTAGTCTTATCTTATCTTTCTCAGACGCTCAAAGTTGTTTTACAATTTTGTGCGCTATTCATTCACTCCACTATTCACTATAGTGCTATAAAGCTATTATTGTAGCCACAGCTGCCCTAGGGTAGACTGATGAAAGCAAGGCTGCCAATCTACCCCTCAAACACCACCAACGCTCACACACACCACATTCATACAAGGCAATATAGGTGAAGTGTCTTGCCTAAGGATACAATGACAGTTTTTGCCACTGGCGCCTCTCTGTGGCACCTGGTATTCCCAACAGTCTCCCATCCAAGCACTAACCTGTCTTGGCCCTGCTTCTAAACCCAAATCTTCCTTGATAAACTAATGTGTTCATTATGAATTAAGTCTTTGCTCATGCTTTATTAAGACAAATTAAGGTGTAGTTATAATAAAGTGGCACCAAGATTTATTGTTTGATGAAATGTTTCAAGTTGTAATTGTACTCCGTGGGTCATATGGAGTCTTTATCAGCCAAGTCCATGTGGAGTGTGTGGCTCATTCAATTAATCAGTCGTCATTTAAACCAACGGGCTGGGTGACAGGGGACCCAATCACAGATGAAAAAAGCCATTCCCAACATTCCCCCGCCATGTCCCCTTACACTAATGCACTGTGGCAACCTTCTAAATATCCAATTCCACTGGCAAACCCCCGTGGTTTACACATACCCTATATATGCTGCTTCCTAGTTTCCTCATTGTGGTTTCACTTTCATTAGAGCCCACACCTATCGGATGGAGAATTAAGTGGGAGGGTGGGCGGTGGGCACAGCTCTATCTCGTGTCACAAACTGCCCCCTAACAAGAATGGGGGGAGATAGCACTGAGAGGGGAGTGGAAATGAGAATGGGGAATGGAGCCAGGAAAAGGGAGGAAGAACCTGGAAGCTACCCAGAATTCCAATCCGGAGGTGTTGTACACGGGAAAAGGATGACAGAGAGAACTTGACAAACTGTAAACTTGCAGATTAAACAAATTAAAATACACATCAAATAAAAGTGTAAGGCTAATTTTATTCACTAATTGAAATGCAGAGCTATGAATGGTCCCTTTTTACAAGATTGCAACAATAAAACTCAAAATAAAGTGGTCAAAAAACACTTTAAATGTGTAAACATGGAAAATGGGTGATCACGTTTAGTTGTCTTAATAGAATTCTGCATTGTAAGGGCCAAATATACTAACACCACTCTCAATTAAGGAACTTCAGTAGATTCTCTATGAGAGACACATAGAGAAGCCAACATACCCAAGAAGACAGAGTTTAGCCACTTTCTAAATCATGAGTCTAGTCTCTTTGAATGTTTCAAGTTCACACTGCATTTGTCCTTAATAATTGATGATTGACATAGCATGTGTAAAGCATAGCAATATCTATATAATTGGAACTATAACTTCAAATCAAAGTCAAAAACTCGCTAAGGAAGAAAAGTTAACCTCCTAATCAAGGGCAAAAATAATGAATATTTTATTTCATTTTTTCCTGACCAAAAACATGAAAAATGATTTAATTATTAATTTCATGAAAATAAATGTATATAACCAGAAAAAGGTCTAAATTTTCCCTCCGAAGTCTGAACTTAGCATCAAATGACCAAATGCTTTTACTGAAAAAAACACTGACAATCATTGACAAGCTGAAAGAATTAAATCTCAATTCTACTCAAATTTGATTTATTGCACATCCTAAGATTGTTCAGAAATCTCCAAATCACAGTCAGCTGTCAGAAAGACAAACAACCTAATACCTGCAAAAGTCTCTGAAAGCTAAAAGATGCCCCAGCTGTGTATTAGCTTGAGCTGTTTTTATGCACTTAGGTGTTAGACTCTTCCACAACCTGCATGTCTGACTACCCAACAGTGAAGGGAAACTGGCCCTGCAGACAGATCTGGAGTCTGACCCCGAAACTGACCCTGAGCAGCAGCAGCCCATGTAGAGAAAGATGGACAGGCTAGCGGGACACCTTAGCTTGCCAACATCTTCTCTTTTCCTAGCACACCCTGTGACCACCAAAGCTTTAAAGGTGCTGTGGATAAGCCAGCCCAGGTACACGGCTCCTACTCCCCCACACACACCTGAGCACCAAAACATGAACTGACCTGCCTGGAGAAAGTTGTGGCTAAAATATTCAAGAGGGTGATATTTGAAAAGAAAAGTTATCAATTGTTTATAGCAACTTTTTGAATGTTTTGAATGTTACTCAGTGTCCACTGTTATGTGAGTTCACTTCAGAAGCTTTTTTTTTTTTTTTCATGACTTTATTTTAAATATTGTACATTTTCTATTTAGCTGATCATATTCCAACAATAACATCTTGTTAAACATCTGTTCTGTATTTATCTCCATTATGTTCATTTACTCAGTCTTGGCTCTTATCCTTTTTTTTCAGGGGCTAGACTCTTTCAGTTGTTCTGACTTGAAGAAAGACCCCCATTTGAGATGAAAAGATGAGGCAGCAGATAAGTCGAATTGAACTTGCACAGTGAATTGCATACTATAATTTATTATAGAAGCTTTGCTAACTCCAGCACTTTCTATCATAGGAATTTTCCGATATGCTCACCAGTTATTTGAACAGGGCATGTTTCTCCTTTTTTATAGGAGTAATTACTCTTCCTTTTTGGACATTCAACAAACTCTCAATCATATCTTCTTATTCGTGCTTTAAGCAGATGTCTTGAATGGGTTCTTTTGAAAAGAACAAGGCAAGAGACAATTACCATCTTATTCCCAAGATGGTTGTAATAAGTCATTTTGATTGGATTGTTCTAAAATGAAAAACAGAAAAAGATTGTCAATTTAGACTTCACTGTTTTATCGTTGTTGCCATAATAAGGTAGATACAAAAACTAAAACCACTGTCAATATAATTATAAATAATACTCAAAACTGTTGATATTTCTATTGGTGAAAATGTAAAACAACCGGTTGTAAGCATAATTTTTTAAGTATTTTATTATTAACGAAGAACAAACTGAAGTAAAAAAATATGATTGCTATTCAGGTAAGCAATCACATTATTTAACCACCTGAATGTGGCAAATGCATCATTAATCTAGTGCCTGTCGTGCAGACTGATGCAACACAAAAACAATCAGAAAGCTTTAGCCTATCTGGAGGAGCTGTGCCTCTGCAATCTCCACTCACACCATGCATATGGATGCACGGCTGCATGTCAGCACACAGCACACAGCATTGTGTAGGGAAGACACTTAACTGTGTGTCAGCTCACATTAGGCCGCAGGTAAAAACAGCCAGTTGCGGCAGAAAGTGGTCGACTTGGGGATATGTGTGGCTGCCTGACTGGATTTTCACCTACTGCCAACAACCGAGTTTGAAGTTAACGAGGTTGCTGCTTTAGCTGCTTGGTCCCATCACTTCCAACCTCGGTGTCCTCTAGCAAGCTATATTTCCTCATTTCCTACAGCATCATCATGGAGTCTGCTGCCTGCCAATTTCAGTGAAAAAGGAGACAGCAGCGTACATCTGGCAGACCGAAGGTGAGGTCGTTCTATGTTCATAAACACAAGCTTGGAGCAAAAATGGACGCAAGTACAGCTGCGTAGACCAAGCGCCATCATGCATCATATTCTGTCAGAACAGATGCATCAACTACAGTATATATAATCGCTTTGTGTGTCCGGAAATCAACTTCAAGAACAACAACATGACACAAAGTCACCTAGTGTCCTTCCTCATCACATGATTGAAACAAAAACGACACTTTATGAGTCTGCACACTTCCATCAAGGTCCAAAAAGTCCTGTAATACAATCACACGTCATGTCTCTCAAACTTAAGAAAAGTTTTTTAAAATCCAGACTATACTTCTGATTAAATCTAATGTCTTTGTCCTTGATTTGTACCCTTCCACTCCATTAAGTCTAAAATACACAAAGGTTAGCAAGAATAAGGTTACCAAGTACGTATAGGTTACAATAAGGAATTTCAAGGCAGAATTGTCAGATGTCTGCTTCTGTCTAGAACATTAACATAATAAAAAATAAAGTTCTGAAGTGCAGGTAAAAAAAAAAAAACAGCTCACCCTTCAAACTAAATCAATTCATTCAAAAGTGCCAACAGACTTTTTGGTTGACATACATTTTTCCTTGTCATGTACAGTATGTGGGTGGACTGGAAAAGTGCTTATAGTCTCCCTGCAACTGTTACTATAGTAATACATTGTATAAATTATTAAGTCTGAGTTACAATGGCCTAACCTCATCCAATCATTGCGGTGTGATCTATAATTCAACAAGGGCTGCTGAGGTTCCCTTATTATTATCAACACGCTAGAATTCCAAATGAGTTCCCTGCTCTGCCTTGTTCTCTGTCAGTGCATCCGTCTCTCTCACTCTTTCTCTTTGTCGCTCTTGTCTATCTCCGACTCTGGCGCTCTCTGAACTTGACAACTTTCCCTAAATTTATCACTTGCAGAGCATTTCTTTATTGTCATGCATGGGAATGGTCATTAGCGGCCACTCTGCACAATAAAAATTTTAATGCAGCAATGCTATTAGTGTTGGTCCAATCAGCTTGAGAGAAGAAGAGGGAGCGAATGTCGAAACAGAGCCCATTTGATCATCTTCCTAATTATGTCGATAACAATACCCAAGTTGTTTTGCTCAGAATACGCAGGAGAATATGCAAATAGGCACCAATGCACCGCACTGGTGTGTTAAGCCTAGGCAAAAGAAAAAGTGCACTGTGGCGCTTTCTTGTTTTGAATTTCAAAAGCCAAGTGACAAACTATTCCAGGAATTCAATTTCTAACCCTGGGCATTAATTCTGCATATTACAATCAATTATAGAGATCTGAATGGTAAATGTATCTATGGAGAGAACATCTGGAGAGGAGGACTTCAATAAGACTATTGTATCAAAAAGGACTGGAGCTGAGACACTTGGCTGTAATCAAAGACAGGGAGATGGCTAGGGCTACAATTAGCACATGCAACTCCCTGATTGAGTCTGATGCATATGCACAAATATACTGCTAAGATAGTACTGGCAGCCCAGGAGGGACACTTGGGCATACACATAAACACATACAATAGACAGCCTTGTATCTCAGTTATAAAACGTACACTGAAATATGTGCTACATAAAGTGAGTTTCATTATATCTCCCAACAGCACTGTTCCAGTTTAGTACACACTTTATATGATAACAGAAAAGAACATGCAAGATTAGATACAATAGATCCGATGTGTTATCTCATGTTTCATTCCTTACTATGCTCAAGGTGATATGTTGTATAAGCCCTGCAAGGCAACAATAAGAGAAACAGTGGTGCTCTTTGTGTAGCTTCGGAGCACTAGTCTCTTCTGCTGCAGTGCTGTAGGTGTGTGCATGAATGAAATGGCAGACAGTTAAAGTCACTACACAACACAACACTAAACCATTTTTATTTTTTTTTAATACTCAATTATGTATATGGTGTTTTAATAGCATTGTTCCAAAAATGTTCCAACTCATTTTTGGTAATTTCAGTGCAAACTAGACACTGCTTTCTTCAGAAACTGAAAAACTGAATGTGTGCAATGTCACGTACTTGGTGACATCACGTAGGACTGCCCTGATTGCAGCCAGGTGTTTGTTGTCAGAAACACCTGGCTGCAAGCTAGAGTTTGAAGTGTGGATACCTGTTAGGTCAATCACACCGTTCCTCACATGTCCAGTCCCCCCCTCCTCCCCCATCACTGTCTTCCGTAGTCCTACAGTCACTGCCCACTTTAGCAGCTGTATTTGAAATATGGGAGGAGTTTAGATCTTTAGTCCCATTATAAAGACAATTACACATTTGTCTTAAGTCCACCCTGGCACCGTGGTCCCTCCTGGTCTTCAATAATTAACCCAGGTCCAGGCTAGGTATCCACTGAGACACAGGTGTATGCATTAGGCAAAGCTTTTAGCACTGCCGAGCCCAAGTGAGAGGTGAACTTTTGCCCAAAACAGGAAACAGGGGGTTAGACAGGGCCCCCAAGAGTGCGCAGAGGAATGGTCAGATCACGGCTACAGTCAGGCAGAATTGACTTCTCTCTCCCCGCATGTCAGCTCCCCGGTGGTGTAAATGCTAGGCAGTGCAGCAGGTTTACAGCAGGATGATGGAGTGGCTGGAATGTCTAGAAGCTTGGGTGGGGAGGTAAAAAAAAGTTCAAAACGTGCACATATCTTTTTATGTATGCAGCATGTGCACAAAGGAGTACACAGGCATAGGTCCCATCAGAGGCGTTACCGAGATGATGCAAATGTTAAAGCAAGAGTCTGGGATCAAAGGTTAGAATATCACACTGAGGCTGTTACATCACCTCTTAATATTGGATTACCTCTTTAAAGGTTTCTATAGTTTGATCTTGGCAATGCAATTGAGTTGGTGACAATTTAATCATTTAGGATTTAGACTTATTTACGATTGTAAAGACTTAGGTAAAGAGTGTAACAACTACAGCCAATTTCTTATAGTCCTCCACTCAGTCTTAATGGATCTGTTTGTTGGTATATCACAATATACATTTTTTGTGTTACAATTATTCTGAGAAAAAAATATTTTAAAACTATTCACAATTATTGACACCATGACCAAAAACTGTACTGACATCTAATTCACAGCATCTAATGGGTCACCATTCCTCTCAAATGTGCTGCATGACAATAATAATGATAATGCATTAGTCTTATATAGCACTTTTCTAGTTGCTTTACAATTTCATGCATTATTTAAGCACTCCATACTCAGTGGTGGCAAGCTACTATTTCAGCCACAGCTGCCCTGGGGCGAACTGATGGAAGAGTGGCTGCCAATCTGCGCAATCAGCCCCTTCGGCCACGACCTCAACACTCACGCACACACCGCTTTCATATTTACTAATGTGGATGACGTGTCTAACCAAAGGACGCAACACAAGTTTTTGCAACTGGCGCCTGACCCAGCAGTCTCCAAGATCAGGCTTAGACAAGATAGTTTGTCCACAATAATAAAGCGTAAACACAGACAAAAACAGACATAGGTAATTGGTGTACAGATTGAAAAAATGACTTATCTCTGTGCTGTGTGTTCCGAATTTAAAGATAGACCGTTTTTTTAGAAGTCCTGGGATGTAGATGTCCTACAATTTCCAAAACAACATTTTTTTTCTTAACCATTAATAAAAATAGAACATAATCTTTTGTCTTCCATATAGTTAACCAACAACAAAACTAACATGTTCAAGGTCACCGCAGTTACCCCCCCCCCCCCAAAAAGCACAACCCCGCCTTCCTAAATGCATGAGCAAATGCCAATCACTAATTAAAGTCTAATGAATTTTAATGACACTAAAGCGTATCCGAAGTGAAAGTATGCACAAAGTGGGTGACATGCCAGCACAGGCGAACACACGACTGCCGGAGCGGGCTTGCCATCCCTCTGCGGACAGGAGGAACAGTGCCGCCACATCATCTCACAGTGCTTTTCATCACACTGTGACAACATGTCAGCTCCAGTCCCCGTCACCGCGCCACGTAGCATTGATATTCACCAACTGTGCGGCAGCCTGGGACACAATACAACCATGCCAAAAATATGACACAAGAAGAACACGCACATACGCACACATATGAGAAGATCTAGACTTAGACTTGTTCCGTTTGTGTCCTTGGATTTTGATCTATTTTTTTTGTTGTGGTGGCTAATAAAGTACAGCTTTTGTATGACTTGGGGAGCTCCATCCAAATGTCAACAAGGCAGACTCGGGATATTGACTGACAGACTGACACTGCCAGTTCTGCATATACACGGCCTAAACCAGTCCAAGAAGATACGAGCTAAAAAAAATTATTATTCAGCACCCACTCGCATTTACACCCCTGAGGCAAAGACGTGCAGGCTAGGGGTGAAGGAGGTTGAGATAGAATGGGGATGCATGTGTGTGTGCGGGAGCATATTCAGTTCTAATGTATGTGCTGGAGGTGTGCTGAGGTTCGGCAGTTATTTCATTATTCACATGTCATTTGGTGAAAAAAAAAAGAGAGAAAGCTATAATGAAACAATGATTTGACGTTGTAGACATGAAAACAACAGCCGACTTGTAAACTGTTTTATTATTGTGCCACAACACTGCGATATTATAATTTTATGAGCGCATACATTGCGGTGTAAATCATTGATGATGTGTGTTGACGTGGATGAATGTGACGAGGAATCAAATGAGCGATGCATCCTGCGGTGGCGGAACACTAGGTGAGTGTGTAATGAAATTTCAAGTGTGGTGGTGTGATTCTGCTCAAGAGTATGATTATATACCCACTGCCTTGACGGTTAGTATCTGCAGCACAGAGAGAAGTGGGAATAAAAAGAAAACATAGTCTGGGGAGATGCATTGAGCAGAGCAATTAAGTGCCCCCACGTGTCTGCATACACAACATCACCTAAATGGGACTCTACAGGTACCCTCCAGTGTGGAATAATCCTCAGTGTGCCGGTGCTGGATGGCCACTCCACCAGCAGGTCTACTCTGCTTGTTAAACTTGATTTATTAGGCCTATGTTTACTCAGGCTTTCCCAGGCAAGGCAAGGTCAACAATAATGTTCTTCTGAATGGAAATAAATCTCCACCTAGCTGCATGGTGCAGACTGGCCGGCAACCTTTCATGGCATACGAGATCACACCGCCCACCAGCAGCCCTCGCTCAGCGCACATCCCATCGCCTTAGTAACCAAGGTGTCACTTGAGAGCATTTGAAAATTGGTGCCCCTTCTGTTCATTTTTTTCTCCCCTGCTCACCCACTTACAGCTCTGCTTGATGCTACAAATGTTCAAGCATGTGGGAGTGCACAAGCATTAAATCAATTAAGGGATTCATATTTTACATAGCCCGGGGTAGCAGCGAAAACAGGGAGACAAAAGAGCCAACACGGCTGCCACAAAGTCAGTCGGCTAACAAGGTGCATGTTCATATGGGCAGGGTAAACCACAGCTTGTTTACGTAGCCCTTGTTTTTCTTAAGTGGTTGGACAAAATGGTTCTCATTGCCCAAGTAACTGTACAAAATTTGAATAGATAACTAAATAAAAAAGGTATTTAGACTCATCCATTCTCGTCATTGCAAAATTAAAATGTCAAACGAAAAGAACAAAAATACTATACAAAGATCACAGACAGTAAAGGTAAAAACATAAAACAGCTCTCATACAATACAACGACTGGGCAGCTCATCTGACCCAAACTGCCACTTTTTTAAGACAAAAAACAATTAATCACATTAGTCACATGCTGCAGCAACCGTTGGAAATCAGAATCCTAAATGAGAAACGGTGTGTAACTTGTCATTCATCACAACATGCAATGTAAACATGCTTGACAACAAAATTACTCCACCACAGCTGCACTTGGTCTCGCATCAGGCGTAAAAGTGTATAATAAGAAGGGAAGGCGGCAATTTTCACACTTTTCAACATTAAAGGCACTGGCAGAACATTTATTAGAAAAAATATATACAATTCGGAGGTCAGAGAAGTAGCAACTAATAGATGGTTTCAAACAGACTACATATAGCTGTGGTTCTTCCCAAGGACAACACTTCAAGAACCTAGTATGCACTACAGATATGAAAAGTGCAGTACAAATACAACTGAATTAATAGGGGACATCTTACCCTCTAAAAAAGGTAGTTCACCTTCTGCTAATTATCTAGCTATTACTCAAAGCTGTTAAAGGAGAAATTATAAGGCAAGAATAAAAGTCGTCCCATCTTGCCCATTAATCTACATATTTAACTATCCTTGTAAAAAACCTGAGTCATGTCATGTGTTATGTGTCACCATCCGAGTTACTGCAAAGGGAGGGAGTGTCTATTTAAAGTACTCATTCAGTATGGCTGGGTTTTAATTTGGGAACATCCATTACACGCGCTGTAGCAGGATGTAAAGATTAAGAGACAAATTCAAGTATTTTTAAAACATGAGAAACTGAGAGCTCATTTCACTGTCTGTCGATTATATTACCTTCAAAAGTTAAAAAAGAGAAAAAAAAGTCAAGATGTTCCAACAGTAAATTAGTGGCAAACTACCAGTGCCCCCTTTGGGTATGGGACTAGCTTCAACCTTTTGGAAATGTCATCCACCTCCTCTTTTTCTACATTTGTCACTTTTAGCACAATATCTAATGAAGCACAGAGGAAGAAAATACCCCAAATTCTGCCTCAGCGGTTTGTCAAAATGGTGACACGTCGCACTGGAGTTCAACACCTAGTGCCTTAATGCAGTCATTAGTTTCTCTGTATAAAGTTGGCAAAAGGCAAAAAAAAAAAACTTCAGGCAAGTTTAAAAGAACAGAATACCCACTGCTCCTTGATCAAATGGCAAAGTGATGCAGTTAATAACAAACAAGGACCTATTTAATATTGCCAAAGGCACAAGAACGTTTAGGTAAAACCCATGGGACACATTGACCAGATTTCCGTAATGTTCTGTAACAATATGCTTACTTTCATTTGAAGAAATGTACTCTTGCCCACAGCGTTCCTTTGAGCTCAAATGCACTGAATGCCAATGCATAAGCCCCCGAGCTAATTCATTTTGCTTCTAACTAAAATCTTACTGCTATCTTAAATACTCCTCTGAGAAAATTGTGAACAAATGTACATATTTTGCTCAAACTTAATAATTTCTGACTTAAAAAAAAAAAAAAAAAGTGGTGAAATAGGTCATTAAAGGGTCTAGACTACGATAGAAGACAAATGTAATTCAAAAATGTCGTATGAAACAATTCTAAAAGAAATTAATTAAACAATATTCTGCAGAAAATTGTATAAAATCAACAACTGGAGAAGGCAGTAGAGCTTTACTCTCTTTACAACCATTTCAAAACGTGCGAATTTGAATATAGTCAAATTGAGCACATGGTTGCATCCTTGTCGTTAATTACTAGACATTTAAACATTCGGTTTTAGTGTATATATAACCTAATTTATAACCTAAGGAATGTAATTGTATAGCGAGATTAAAGCATAGTTAAAAAAGGTAGGATATGCTGTGATGCCATTAACACAGAAGAACAGAGCCTCAAGAGGGCTATTAACTTAAGTTGTTAGGATGGCTATTCCTCCAGACAATGTTATGAGTGCATTAGCAGCAGTTCTGTATCCATAACATCTAAAGTCTCACCTGCTGCGTACTATAATAAAGGGTGTGTGAAGTGAATGTTCAAACCAAACTCTCAGTGTCGCCTTCAACTCAAACCGACACTTTTCACGCGAGTACAATGAAGTCGTGAGGCCACTACGACACAAGCATCATTCCAGTCATTAGATCAGGCAAAACTACGGCTCTTGAAGTGAAGCGTTTAAATGCTCCACTCGGTCTACTGATTTGATGAGGCCTTTGATATCCCCTCAGTCCATTAAGCAGTCAAAGTGAATATAGCAGCATATAAAGAAGACATTCACTCAACTTAATTTCATCTCTGTAATGTCAGCAGTTGCCATATATAGATTTAGTGGGCAAATCTGACTCTGCTTTTTTATTGTTCTTTGCCGTACAGAGGCCAATGAATAAACTGACTGGGTTTGACAGTGAGCAAACACATGATGTTTTCTATGAAGGACATATTATGGATCGCTTGTATTGTTATTAGCTTTATTCATTAGATTTGATGTTTGTTTCTATGAGCACTCAAATATTCTCCATTTGCATTTTGTCCAGATTGTTGCATCACAGGTAAAAATTGAGACTTCTCCGCCGCAGTTTTTCAGCCCATAAAATATCACCAGACTCATCTGATATCAAATTGTGTTGACAACGAACACATGGCTCTATTAGTACAGCTGTTGTGTTCCTCAAAAGCTTCATTTGTTTATTTCACATTGTTCTTTCCCGTTGCAAACAGCAGAGGGAGCCTAAATACATTGAAAATTGAGGTGTAGTACACCTCCATATACAATACAATACATACAATACATATGTATTTGAAAATATACAAAGTATATTTTCAAAATCATGTTGTCACAATAGAAATGAATCAGAATAATCACATATTCCTTTGAAGTCATGTGGTTGGACTTTGTTTTTGAATGCTATATAATTTATGTGCTGTTCAGGCATTCTTAATCTGATTATAAATCAAAATTATTATCACAACCTTTTTTTGTTTTATTAACATTTACAGTAGCGCATATGAGACACTCAGAACAGGTTCTACAATTGCCTAATCTTCCTATGTAAGTCGGCAGTTATCTTATCACTTATAGATAAGGCCCTGATGAAAAAGGGAAAAGTAGTTAGCTTGGAGCATGAAAAGCTGCAGATAAGAACATACAGTCAAACATGAATCTAGATGTACGATGAATGTCAATCGCTAAGGGAGGAACTACGCCTTTAATATAAGGAAATTAACTTGAGTTACTTGGTTGGACGTGGGTGCCGATCTTAATTTTTCTTAATGCTGTTATCAATCTTGTAATTTGGATGTTATTAGCTCCAGGGAGATCAGCGCAGCAAGCCAGCCCCAATAAGTTTATCAGGCTCTTGTGCAGAAATTGGATAACATCTCAACGCAACATGTTAGGAGCTTTATTGGCTCTTTGCCCCGGAGATGCTGTGCCTCTGCAGCTGCAATGGAAAATCCAAGTTTACACTAGGGATAGGATAATATGAATAAATATCGATAAACGATATTATTGTTTAACAAAAAGTGAAAACAGTAATCATTCAGGGAACATTTTATATAATCGTGATAATCGCCATTACGTCACCAGAATGTGCTAAAAAAAAAAAAAAAATGTTGAAAAAACTGTATCCATAATGTTCTCGGCTAGATCATGTTGCTTTCACTGAAAGTACAATTATATAAAAGTTGTTAAAACGTTGAAACTTGGATGGAAATTAATAATTATTACTATAATTAACATTTAAAATTTTCAGCAACTTCAATCATTACCATTATATTTTGGCCATGATAATATTGTCCCATGCCTTGTTTACATACGTTTTTACCTAAGTTTCTATTCACTTTTGCAAAAAAAAATAATCTAACATACAAAACACGCAAGTACTTTGTATATATGAAAAAGAAGAAATAAAATATATCTTGCATTATAAGTTCCATAAAGCTATTTTTTTTATTTAAAGTGTGGTTTTGAGCATACATAATTATCAACATTGTATTTGATCTGTTTAATATACATACATAGGCCTAGATAAAACAAAAGATCAATGATATGTCTTCAAAGTTCTATTTTTTAATTGTGTAATTTGTAACTGAACATGAAGCAAACACATGGCGTTATACATGACTTTCCTTGTGAAGTTAATTAGGGATACAACCAGGTGGGCTGTGGCCATTTGGCTTAAAAAAGAAGCTCTCCTGTTTCTTTGTAAATAATTAGATTTTCTGCCACAATGATTCCTTCCCTGGCCCACATTGGAAACAAAGGGCCATTTCTTCCTGGAAACCTAATCTATCTAAAAAGATGAAAAGAGATTGTTATTATCCAATTAATCCTGCTCATGGCCTGAGGTTATTTAATGTGTTGAAAGGCCATTAAAAACCCTGCATGCGACAAATAAAATAATGAGGATCTTAATTTGCTCCATTTGGGGAAAGGATAGCCATAAACAAAAGGTGGCAAAATCAGAGCCAAAAGACAGGCCAGGATATTTACACAAATTAGGCAAATGATGCATGCTGTGAACCTTTCCATATTTAATATTTGACATCAATGACGGTAATTTACCTATGAGGTCTAGACGATGCTCTGTAAATCCGAGAAACAAAGCAGAGAAAGATTCATTATATTGAACTACCTATCAATAGTGGATCAAGGATTTTGGTTTAGGAACTGTGTCAATTATGCCAACAGAGAAAGGTAAAGATTTTGGTCAAAGAGGGATTAACAATGGGGAAAATCATGCTTGGTCAGAGTAAAGGATAAGAATGAGTCTTTAGTGACAAGAAATGATCTGAGACGGGAGCGTTGCAACAATTTAAAAACTAGTTCAACTGAAGGGCCAAGAATGAAGGCCGTGACAAAAGTGCACTGATGGAGAAAAAGATTGGCAGTGCTAGTGTCTTGTTCAATGTAATGGAAGCAATTGAGACATTACAAAGAAAACAGAAAATGCAGGTAGCAAACTTGTGCCCTACCTCAAAAAGCTACAAGACCTCAAATATTATTCTGACTATGCTCAGATCCATCTTCTCCCAGTAGATGTGGCATCAGAAGGGCAGTGCAAAATGTGTTATCTTAAAAATCGATCTGGAGTATAAATTAATTCTTTCGTTTTGTGAAACCAGCGGCCGGTCGATAACGACTAGGCACTACTTGAGGAATGTCACAGATACCACTATGATAATTTTGAATATTAAGCCTCACTTTATCTGCAAATGCCATCCAAGCCGTAACCACCATCAATAATCCTTAGGCGCCACAGCGACAAGATTCATGTTTTCTAATAAAAGCGCCATATCCCAGCCCTGGTCAGGCCCGCTGCCTACCAATAATGTCATTCATGGAAGTGTTTATTGAACGCAGAGAAGGATGGCACTAACTAAAAAAAAAAATGACAATAAAGAAGAACACTGAATTCAAACTACTATTCCAAGGAAGAACACAATTCTATAAGGCTGATTTAGAGATTACTTGGTTCAGTGTTTATTCAAATAGCCAGCAGGAGGTCTGATCAGCATATTAAAAAAGAAAAGTGTATATTCACTGGATAATGAACCAAAGCTTTCTAGAATGTTACTTAATTCCCAGAGTTACTTCTCCCTGTTTCCCCTCTTTTTGCTCTGCAAGTTGGCAAGCTCAAATCCCATTTTGTCTGTCTGCATTGTGCACACACTGATCTCAGTGTGGCATGAACTGCATTCCTAGGGCTTTCTTAAGCTTTGTGGGGAAAAACTAATAAATCTAAAATGCCTACCCCTCTTTCCCCATACTGGGGATTACACCTCGATAACAACCATGGTTTTACATGGAGCAAGGATAATAGCATGGAAATAGAACCTTGTTTCTGCTACATCTTGAGCAACTATTGATCAAACAATGTTGAAAGTGAGTTCCTGGTATCTCTGTAGCTGTAAGATGTAGGGGAGACTTTAGGGGGACTTCTATCTGGAGCAGACCCTATGAATAGGTTAAGGTCTTGTTTTGTAAACTATGAAAGAAAGTAATTGGCCATCCATTTTCTCTCATCCTGAATATTCTAAAAACACATCTTGATGAAAACAAGGAGCCCTCTGAACTTTTTTTAAGGTGGCTTGTGCTTTGGTTTACCCCATAACAAATTGTAACAACATTTCTGCAATGTTGTCCCATTTCCCATTTTAGATTCTGGAGGAAAATACCAAACTCTTCCTCCTTTCATAAAGTTTACAGTTCCCCAGTTATGTAGCTATAGGCCTGTGCTGCCTATGGGACCTCCCATGAAGCTCAGAGCACCTTTACTTTCTTGTGCTCTGTGTTTATTGCATGTCTGTGACTTTAAGCTCTGTCTCCATCAGCAAAGGGTTCTTCTATTTGTCTATAGGCATCTGTTCAAACACTTACTGATGTGCTGCTACTGGCCTATGCTGTGTGCTATTCTGGAAACTTTATGGCAGCAGGTTGGTCATGTTTTAAGGACTAAAGACTGATAATCTTACAATGTGTAAACAGACAACTAAACTAATTCATTAGTTATGAAATTTAACTATTGTGTTTCAATGAAATACATGCAAAGTGTAATATATTCAGTGTTGGGAAGAATACCTGTAAATGTATTTAGTTACAGAGTATTGAATACTTGCATTAAAATGTGTTTAGTAATGTATTCTGTTACATGATCCAGTCAAAGTACTGTATTATGAATACTTTAAAAAAAAAAAGACATAGGATTAAAACAGATTGATGGTAGTTGCACCTTTGTAATGCATTTATTTATCGCAAATTAGAGGAAAAGTTGTATAAGCACTACAACCATCTGAAACTAAATATCCAAAGAGCTGCTGAGGCATGTGGGAGTTAGCTGCAGCTAAACCCACTCCGATGTGTTCATCAGGGAAAAGGTAGAGACTGTGCTTTAAATGAAGATACTCCTAGAAATACTTTTACTGTAATAGCAAAACTGCAGTAGTGGGGCCTTTCTTTGTTATATATAGCAACAGCAGGGAATGCTAATATTTTGGGGCATCAATAGTAAAAAATAAAAATTCAGTTCTGACATACGTACATTCTGAATACAGAATTTAATTTTTCTTTTACTATAGATCATACCTGAACGACTGTGGGATTACATAGGCAGTCAAATATAAAATTATACAAAAAGCTCACTTCAATACAGATTATCAAATTACGCATCATGTAACTTTTTTACAAAATAATACAGCTGGTTGAAAACAGAAGGGTTGCAGAAAGTACTTTAACAAAATAGCAACACAGATCCGTATTATGTGCCTTGCTTGTTTGCAGTGCGTTGCTCATGCTGTAGCAAGTGCAGCTACAGAGGTGAAACAATTACTTCCCTCCCCCTCAAGTGATGTCTGCCACCTCACCATGCCACGCTACCTCAATGTCTCTGAGCTCGTCCCCCTTTAAACACTAAAGATGGGTCTCCGTGCTCACGAGCACTTACCTACTTTAAG
Source organism: Periophthalmus modestus (assembly GCA_019594935.1). Taxonomy (NCBI): domain Eukaryota; kingdom Metazoa; phylum Chordata; class Actinopteri; order Gobiiformes; family Gobiidae; genus Periophthalmus; species Periophthalmus modestus. Next base: position 10,788,832 of record JAIEZT010001368.1, on the reverse strand, counting down.
GTGATGCAAACGCCAAAGCGTTCACTACAAAGTACATAAGTTTCAGACAGAGACGCATGCTCTCAACAGAGAGCAGGGAAGAAAGTGTTGGTGGAGGAGGAAGAGGTGACAGGCATGTGAGGAACACCTTCTGAAGTGTCAAAAGATGGGCTCTGCTGATGAAAGAGTGTAGGAGAGGGGAAGGGAGCGGGGGAGGCGGGGGAGAGGGAGACAGAACAAGCTGATGTCACATCTGAGCCTCTGCTCAGGCTTTCAAGTCAGGAGCATTGGCTCTGTATTCCACTGGAGCCTCCCGCATGAGTTTAAGGTCTGAGCATGTATGTGCATTTATGTGAGCAGGGAAACAGTTCACACTTTACTGTTTACTATAAAACAAATGGGACATGCTTGTACAGTGTAAGGATACAAAGAGGGCTATACTTTAAATGGTAATGTCTCACTCTGCACCCAAGCCATTAATTGCACACTTCTCAAGTGCCTGAGATCAGATGTTAGGAGAGTAATGATTAACAGTAATATAAACATAAGACCACCACTTCTAAAACCTGCAGAATCAATACAACAGCCTGGACCTGCATCGAAAAGTGCTGCAGAACAATCAATCCTCTTAAGGTTTTGAGAATCCAGTCGGGTAGCTTAGCCTCAAGGAGCAGAGACAGGGGCATCAATGTGGGCACAGGGGAGCCCGCGCAAGACAAAGCCCTGTCAATAGTACTTGCTTTTCCATCAACTCTCTTGCTTAATCACCTTGGTCTTAATGTGCCTTTCTATCCGACTGGAATGCTCCCGTTCCAATATATCCAGCATGAACTCGCCCTAAACAAACACCCACCTGCCTCTAACTCACTCGCTCTCAAAGAGGGCCCCATCCATCTCGGCCAATAGTAAAGGTCTTCATTACAGGCTGTGTAGTGAAAGTGTTCAGGGAGATTTGTCCGTATTGATGGTGTCTCTATTGTCTATTCCTGTTGAAAAAAGCACCTTTGTAGTAATTACCTTCCACTCTACCTTAGGGTCAAGTCAGAGTTAGTTTAGGCCCCAACAAAGGCAGCAACAAAACAAGAGCTACCATGAAGTTACCCTGGAGTGATTAATAATAAGCACCAATGAAGAAAGCAATACATTATAATAGAAATCCTAGGGAAAATGTTATGAGCATTATAACAGCAGCTGTGGCAATAGGAAACACAATTACTCAACTGCCCAAGTTAGTTAATGTTTAATAATCCTAAAAACAATTTGTATTACACAAGTTACCAAGTGGGCAAGCAGGTACAACACAAATTGCCTATAAAATACATTGTACAATACAAAGTAATCAGCATGCAGCTGTAAAAAAGAGTTGGCATGAAGACACAAGTATGTAAGCTCATGTACCTGAGCATTACTTAAGACAACGTTAGCACAAAGCTCATCTTCATTGAGTTAATTAGCATCACGCAACAGTCAGTAGCTTGCAGTCGAGGGTAGGAGGAGGACCCAAGGGAGCATGCACTGGCTTGGTGTCGATTGGAGTAAAATGGCTGGCCTCCCTGATGAGCACCCATTATCCCTCAGTACCTCCCGCAGCCGCGTCCCGCTAGTTGCTAATTACTGGAAAGGCAAACACTTGCTTTCCTAAAACCTACAGATGTGTTTTATTTTATTTATGTCCATAGGTGGCTTTTAAATAATGATAATATAAAGAAATAATATATATAATATATTTAGTTTTATTCAATGAATCTAAATAAAACTAAATATATTATCTTTGGGAATAGAAAAATTGATTGCCCAACTAATATTAAATTAATGACATTGAAATTGAACGAGTTACTGCGACCAAATTCTTAGGTATCTATATTGATGAAAAAATTAATTAGAAAATGCACATTAGTTTTCTTCAGACAAAGCTAGCTAAAATTGCTGCCATAATGAGTAAAATGAAATTTTTGTTGAGTCAGATTTCACTTAAATTATTATATAATAGTCTATTCTTACCATATTTAAATTACTGTGTAGAAATCTGGGGTAATACTTATAAATCTAATATACAATCAATTTTTCTACTCCAAAAGAAGGCTGTCAGAATAGTTAATCAAGCAGACTATTTCGCACCAACAAATCCAATTTTTGTTAAGTTAAAATTAGTAAAACTATTTGATCTTGTTGATTTGAGCACAGCCGTAATAATGTATAAGGTATATTATCATAAGCTCCCCCCTTCACTACAGATGTTATTCAAACAGAGAGACAGTCAATATCATTTTAGAAGTGCAGGTTTATTCAAAAAAATTAAAACTAGAACCAGTAAAAAACGTCATTGTATTTCTGTCCGAGGGGTCACTGTGTGGAACAACCTTAATGATAAATTAAAAACCTCCTGCACAATAAAAGCATTTAAAAAGCAGTATAAAACATCACTTTTCGAAAATTACAGGACTTTGGAATAATCGATGTGAACTGTCGTGGTTTGCAGTCTTTTTTCTGTGTTTACAATATGCTGCAAAACTGATTCCTGCTGCTATCTTTTGAATTTCTATGTGTTACTAAAATGGGTGAGGCATTATAAGTAAATTTTACTTCAGCCTATACCCTTTCGGTCATGATGTAAAAGTTGAATTATGTTTGATAAATGTTGAATAATGTTTGATTTTTGAATGTAATGACCGAATAAAATACCTATCTACCTAAAAAAAAATAAATAAATATGCGTGAGAAATATTTCTTAAACTAAACCTGTTGCTCCTAATTAAGACTTGTTGCTGAGCAGTTTCAAAACAATCTGAAAAGATTTGAATTACCTAATTTAGAGAACAAATCTAAGCATCATTTAAAGGTGGACTATGTACATTTTCTGGTGAAGAGTCCAGCAACTGTATGTCTCCATGGAGATGTTATTGCTTTGCCTGGAATGTTCACCTGTATGGCATTAAACTTGACATCCTCCATGGAGACAAAAGGGCAACACATTAAGTCCAACCTGTGGAAAGGCAAGCCTGCTCATTGTAAGTGACTTGCAAGAATAAATACAAGAAAGATAAGCTTTGATGCCATACAGTAGAACATTTCAGTTTCACTGTATGGCATCAAAGTAATAACAACATAACATTTCAGTGAAGGCAAACAGTAGTGGTGGCCTCGCCAACAGAGAGATTATATAGTGCCCCGTTAAAGGAAATAATGGTATGTGTTAATATTGTATTTTAAATAGAACATGTTAATTATTATATATTCAGGTGCAAATGTTTTATGCTTCACTACAATAACAATCTTTTTTGCACTCCCACATCAACATTTAAAAAGCTATACTGCCAAGTGTGACCAAATTAATTTGCTTGTGCTCTCATTTGCTTGGCGCCTAATGACTGTTCAGTATAATTGTATCACATGGCATCACTTCATTAGAGACATGTGCAACTGAACGGTGTTACCATTGATACAACGGAGGTTACACAAATTTGCATTCAGCTGCACCATATGGAATGATATTTAAAGATATAGAGAATAATTACAACTGTCTTCCGCCTTGCCCACTTTTGTTGTAGATCTTACCAAACCGTGCTTTCTTCGTGGTGGCACTTCCGGTTAAGCCGAAATCCCATTCAATTCCCAAGTGTTGACGCTAAAATTTGATTTAAAGTAGATTGACTTGTGAAAAAGGTTCTACGCTGACGTTTACCAACAAGTCACCACTGCACCGATTCTCTGGGAGGCTTTAAAAAACAGCTGTGTAGTCCATAAATAAAAAATACAATACCCAAGTGGCGATGGTGGCACCCATGGCAACTTCTGGAATAAGGTGAATATTCAAATTAAACTTTCAATAAAGCTACATTACCCACCTTTTCTCTTACACACAAATAAAATTTGTCATAAAGTTAAAATGTTAACATGCACTGTCCCAATCAAATAAATAAATAAAAATCAGGTGTTAATGTGCTGTTATTGTAATAGTTAGTTTAAAAGTGAGTACTGGTTCACATTTTTACCATGACACATGTTCACTTTGTTCACTTTTTATGGCCAAACTTTTAATAATAAATAAAAAATAGATGTTTGTGTCTCGCTCATAATAATCCAATGAAAAGTTAAAGTAGATAGAGGTTATTTGCTTTGTAAAAGACATAACCTTTACCTAAGAAGAGGGGCAGGGTGAAAAGATAGCTGAAATACTGAAATGAAAATCTGTGTGTAAGTATTAATATGCCATACAATACTGGAGATGTTTGATAAAAGGAGAAAGCACCCAGCGAATATGTGTGGGGTGGTAGAAAAGGGAAGAATCAAAAGAGAGAGACGGAAGAGTACTCAAAAACCCATCAGGAATTGCAGGGCTTACACTTCTATTTATAAAGGCGGGGCGGGAGCGTGATACTGACATCCATTCATGTTAGCAACATAAATAAACAATACAGAATACATTTTAATACAGCTCAAAAATATTCAGTCTCTGGTAAAAGTACACTGCAAAAGTTGTAAACAGCTCACTATAAAGTGCCTGTACTTGATTTTAATTTATTCTTGTCAAGATAAATGAGTTTAACATCATGCATTGTTTGGTAAAAGCTGCAAGATAAGAAAACAAATTGAGACTATAAAATATAAACTATTAATTTTACAAAGCATTTTCTCAGTTAATAACTTATACATAAGCTACTGAAAGGGGCACCTATTTTTTTTCCAATTAGACACATTGTTATTAAAAATCATGGAAAACAGCCTGCCTGACACTATACCAGACACTTGTATATCATGGTACATTTGCAAGAGTGATCAAAATGCAAACAGTAGACCGAGTTTCAGAAACTATAAGGAAAGAACTGCATGACATAGTGACAGAAATGACTGTGGGTTCAAACTAAGTTCAAACTAAAACATGTTCCTGAATGGTGGTTTGAAACCAGGTAGAGGTCCTTCAATGAGGAAGTATGTGTGAGGTAGTGAATAGCAGTTAACAAGTCAGAAGGAACACTAACAAAAATCTGCAGATACCTGGAGCATGTTAACAGCAAGAAACAGGTGTCCCATTTCCCCTAGATGCATATGGTGGCGGCACTAGTTCAGCATTTCTATCAATTAGTTCATATCTCCAATTCATGAGGTGGAGCAAAGCAACATAGTGTAGCCTACAAGCTTACACACCATGGACATTGATAATCTTAGCATATATCATGTTCATGATTCCGCACAACAATTTAGGAAGTGCTGTTTTGGCTATTAATTAGATCAAATTAGGTCAAATTTAGCAAGGCTCAGATTTGCATTTTCGAAAACTTTGACCCAAACCAGGTCCAGAGCACTCAGGACACCAGTCAATGATTATTCACAGCTTATTTTGAGAGCAAACTGAAAAGTAATAGCATGACTGTTATGACAGATATACTATGATGGTAAAGAAATGTCAACCGTAATTAGAAAATGCCTCTTTTTAATAACAAACAATGGCAATTAATGGCAGTTATACATTTTTGTACTTTGTGTGCCAACATTATATTGCACATGGCACTCAAGGTGAAGAGGCATGCCATGTGTTGAGAACCAAAATAACATTAGCAAAAGCAATTTTAAAAAAAAGTAATATTCTTCAAGGTTAGTGAAATTCATTTTGGACACAAATTGAATAAAAAAGGAGATTTTAAAGTGTTATGTCACTGCCCCAAACGTTTTTACCATATTGAATGCAGTGTGTTCAATTACCATCCACTTTAATATTTTTCATTTTGATCCTCATTTGGCTAGTGAAATTACAATGTGTATCTTTTGTGTTGTCATATTAGGGAGAAGGTGATGTGTGATATTAGTTAAAGGTTGCCTCTGAGGAAACGCTGAGTTAAGAAGCTTAGCCCCACAAGCGGATCCAACTAGCTGTGCCCTGCTGGTCGTCCCCGGGCCCACCTTCATGCTCTCATTATCCTCCTGACTCTCTCAGTTCAGTCCTCCAGCTCTCGGTAAGGCTAATCCAGACAATAACAAAAAAGTCTGCAATATTATCTATAATGATATTTACTGAAAGATAAGTGAAAGACCTACTATGTATGTCTTTTTTGATACAAACGAACACTTAATACCACAATGACAAACACTCTTTTACAGTAGAATGTACATCTCAATACAAAAAAAAAGATAAATTTATTTTCTATTAGTATCTGGATATTAATATTTTTATAACCCTACAACGAAATAAGAAATACCATGTATGGTAACTAATTTTAAAATAAATCTGAGCAAGAAATTTGGAAAGGGAATCATAGGGGAGCAACAGTTGACCTACAGTGGTTGTGTGGGACTCCTGAGCCCCCCAATGGCTAGTAAGGCTCGCTTTTGGGATCTCATCTGGTATTTCATGTGAATATAGAGCCCGGGGCTATTCCACAGTGTATCAATCAGTGTGACTGAGGTTTGAAGATGCATGAAACAAACCTGTGGGGAGCTGTGGAAGGGGTCAGCACTTTTCTCCTAAAGCATGGAGGTCAGCAAAAACAAACCATTCTCTTTCCCTTGTTGCCATGCAAAAAGCCTTGTGTCAACAGACCTGCACCATCTGGCTCGTTATTTACCACATCGTTGTTATTCTGACACGCCAAACTTGACTTCATGTCGGCAGTGAAAAGCTGCATATATGAATATCCAGTGTGTGATTGGCATGGTTTCAATCTAACACGGGAGAAAACTTTGGAAACTATTAACTTCAGGACTAAGTGAATGATATATTGGAATATCAAGTAAACTTATAGAACTACACATTAACTCTTTCACTACCAGTCCTTTATGTAAAAACAAACTACAGCCTGCTAGAAGTCATTTTCTACAACTTTGCAATCCCACAGGAAAATAAATTATGCCAGATTAAAATGTAAATGTGTCAGCCAAAGTAAAGATCTAAATTGCTGCTTTCATTAAAAATAAAATAACCTGAACAACATCAGTTTTCATTAAAAGCTGAGATAAATGCACTTTTATTATGAAACATATGAAAATATATGATTTATTTTTTTCATTTTATGTTTTCATTTACTGTATCTGTCTCACATGTGACTCTAATGTACAAGTCAACATGAGCACCGGGACCCCGATGAGTTCTTAACATGGACATTTTTGTCCTTGGCAGGCAAAGAGTTAATTAAAACACCAGTCACTAAATTACATGAATACTGTACATAGACTTATATACACATGCTTTCCTACACAAAAAATCTAAAGAGTTAAGAGCATGGCCAAAATCACCAGAGAATACCTTCAGCACCATGGACAGCGAACTACAGTACAAGTTGGGAGCAGACTATCTGCTGTTCTGAAGGGTAAAAAACATCTGCTAGACTCTAGCATTTTTAGTGCATTCTCTAGCAGCTAGAGAATGCACTAAAAATTAGTCTAAAATGATTGTAAATGGGAAGCATTTTGTCACAGTATCAAGTTGCCAAAGTTTAGTTAGAAGTGGCTTACCCTAAAAAAGTAGTAGATGAAAACACATAGATAACATTTAATAAAACAGTAAGATCGAGGCAATGACTCCAATACAGCATTTCTTTTTTCTTTTCAATTCCTCAGCTCTTCGTATTACATTTCCTTGAATTAAAAGATAAGCATTGTAAGCAAGTGATAGCTTTCTCAACCACTAATGCTAAGGTTCCTAAGGTCTACATTAAAGGCATGTTCCCCTTCAGCATTTGACTGATATAGGTGAAGGCTAAATGAAAGAGTAACTTAAGTGATTAAAGTAGAGACCACAAAATACGCTGTGCTAATCATGCATGACGTAAGGGCCTCACACCTTAAGTGAGGGCATTGTCTTTAATCAGAGGGTAATTTATTGAGTTCCATTTACAAAGCCATAATACTAGTGATCAAGCCCTTCGACCGTAAAATGCAATAAACTGGGGAAGTGTTTGTGAGCAAAGGCAAATAACAAGGCCCCACACATCATTTAGTTTTCATCATATCCCATTAGCCCAGAGCCAAATGGGTTTTAGGTTAAGAAAGGCACGTCATTTTCAACTGGGTTCACTGAGGGGGAAATGTCACCATTCATTATCATCATTATGCTTCACTATTGTCATATCTATCCACATGTTATGAATACATTATCGTTACATGTAGTTGACTAAGCAGACAGGACCATTCCCTGAATATCTGGGATAAGTAGCTAGACACTATCAGAAACGGTACATCCCCATTTTACTTCACCTGAAGCAGAAAATTGTCTGGCAGTACTGGGGAGCCATTACCATCCTTTCTCTCCTTGCATTTCCGCAAGTTATTCGTCTCAACAGAGGCACAAATACTTGTCCATCAGGGAGAACAAAGCCATGTAATTGGCTGCTTCCTCACTTCAGCCCTGGATAGCACCATGTTAATAACAAACTGATGAGAAATTCATTAAGGCTCCAAATAAAAACAATCTCTCCTCGATAACAGACGAGTACATTATAATTAAACTGATGCCTCTCCTTTTTCATTAGGCCTTGGAGCCTGAAAAACCTGGAGACAAAGCCACTGAGATGGATGCAATTAAGCGTTATTGTTTTACTGCACATAAGTCCAAGATATAAAAAAGCAATGGCAGAAACCTATTGGGATGGGTTTTGGTAGAGCGGGAAGAAAGATACTGTTTAAGAGCCAGGTAGGAAACAAAATGACCACATGAGAACTCAATGCAAAGGCAAGGAGTTTGTTTTCTCATCTCTATTCTTGACATCAAAATTCAGGGTCTCTCCTTTGTCTTTTCTTTGAATTCTTTCAAAATGAATGTGGAATGTGCCCACAGCGTCACATAAAATACAAGAAAGCTGACTTCCAGATGGAGCGAGGGGTGGGAAACAAAGGTTGAGACGCACAGATTCCCATCTACTTCCGAAAGCTCTGAACCAGTTTGTGGCAGGGGATGGGAAGTGTTTGTATCCCTGCTGTCAGCCATACCCCACCTAAGCCACCGCGGTCTACAGAAACAGCTCAACCCAAGACCAAAGACTGAGCTCCGGATTCAAAATACTCCATTCTTCCGGTCGCATCGCCAGTATCACATGCACATTCTGGCAATCTATGCAAAGACACAGGGGCTAACCGCTCAAATATGTGCAGAAAAATGAAAGCCTTGACCAGAGAGAAAATATGAATGAGTGCACACTGTATCACCGACTGCTGCGACTCTGAATGGAGAATAGTGTTGATGTTTTGACTATAAAGCACACAATAGCAAATATCCTTGCTACAGAAAATCCTTGCTTTTACGGGCAAGGTAACGGGTTGACAAACTGATATCCTTTCTCTTGGGAACGGGAACATAATGTCAAGCTATTGGCAAACATTTCGCTTAGAGCCACTATGCCATTTGTGAGGGAAAAGCTATTTTGTGCTGTGACATTATAGGCCCCATCTTAAAAGGGGAGCTGTGTACACCAACCATTAGTACAGTAAACACCCACCAAAATGTGGTAGAAATTGGACCAAAAGCTGCCGCGACTTAAACTTGCCTTAGTGTGTAACAGAATATGAACTGGTAAAAATGACCACCAACCATAATCAAAACACGGATGGGTATTAGCAATTGTGGTCTGACCTCGAGAAAACAGGGAGTGGTCAGGTCACAGTGATGTGGACCGATAAAGTGTGCCGGAGTCATAAGGATGAACAATGCTATTCTGATGAGATAACATCTGGAACAAAGAAGCCTAATACAGGGCAGCTGCTGAGCTAATTAGCAGAACACTGAGCACTGTTAACAAATGCTCTGGCTATTGTAGACCACAATTCGGACCCAACCCCACTTCACATTGATACAACACATTGAATATTTCATATTTCTTCTAATGGCTAATTATGTGTGTGTAATAGTGTAATATCTGTGTTAATGTGGGGGTGCATCAGAGACAGAAATATTACAACTTCCCAGCTTGACATAAATGCTTATCAAGTGGCACTAAATTGTTCAATTATGGAGAAAATCTGTTTTGAGGTAACCTTTCAGCTTATTAAATAAGCCATAAATCAATCTTTAGGGCAGACGGAGAGCCGGAGTGGCTTTTAATGAGTGAACGTGTCTGTAACTGTTGGCAGTGCTAAAGTTTGTATGTGAGGTAAGTTGACTTTATACAAGTGTTTCTATAGGGATGAATATAGTTCACCTTCAAGTGTAAAGCAGGGGTTCAATTAGACAAGTGCTTAACAAAACAATAATTTTAAAAAACCTTTTGCCTGAAGTTTGTTGATTGTGAACCAATATAATTACAGCATCTTCCATAAATTAAAAAATGCAATGTTAGAGCATCAAGGTTTGATTATACTATTTATGGTTCTTAAAAGAACAATTAAGACATGTCTTCAGCTTCCTGCCTTAAGATACATTTCAGGTCGTAAAAACCTTTCCCACAAACTCCCAAGGGAGAAATTAGATACAAGGTCAATTTCTAACAGTGTTACTGCTGATAGTATGTCATACATTATTCATTAAGAAAGTAAATTGATATATTGGTTCTTATATTTTAGGGTCATTTCTATTGTCTATTTCCTTCAAATTGCCTGCACTACAGTTAAGTGCAGTATTGAAATAAAAAGCATTCAAAAAGCATTCATTAGTCTTTTAATTCTGCTTTAGTTTAACACTTGTATATGTAAGAAGTAGGTACAGTAACAAGAGAAAAGTACATTAGTATGGGTGTTTAGGGAAATGGCAAGAAATACTATGAGGTCTTAACGCAGTCAACACTGCAACTGCACAATTCCTAGGAGAGAACGACGACGGCAGCACGCTCCCAACTAGCGGTAATTGGTTTTAAAATAATAGAATTCATTACGGCTATGGCGCTTGTTCAGAAATGCAAACAGGGAAAGAAAAAAAACATTCACTAGAGACTCGGGCTGAACTGCTTCGCTAAAAACCATGGGGAGATGAAAGGCATAATTCAAATGACAATTTTAGAAACCTTAGCTCATTTATATCAGAAGCTCTGAAGATGTTGCCGGCATAAAAACATCAAGATTTTTTTTCTCAACTGTTCTTTTGTTCTACTTGCGGGGCATGGAAGGAACTTTTTCCCTCTCAGTTTCAGTCTTTTGTGGTGGCAAATTCCTTCGCCTCACAAAGAGACATGTGAGGTGACACACAAACAATCTAGCAAACAACAGCCGTTGGCAGTAGAGACAGCCGACTGAAAGCTAACATGGGAAATCTTGACAGGGAAGAAGAACAACACCTGACACATGACACAGAATCCGCTGCTTGTCTTATTAAATGACTGTGTAATTATACACATCAGGGTTCTGCAGAGTGAGGTCCTGTGTTTTATCACATCTGCCACTTTACTGTGAGCAATCCAAGGCCGACAGCTCAGGTGTGAAAGAGACATCGCAGCTAGCTACATTAAAAAGATCATCTTTCAAGACCACTCAGGACATAAAGAGACAGGGCAGCCATCTCCACATGATTGGATGTCACCTCCCATGCTGGGTCTATAGCCACCATCAAGGATGGGGCCATTTGGAACACTATACATCTGCCATCATATCTCCACTCTCCAATATCTTGTAATTGGTTCCATTGTATAAAAATGCTTGTTACATTCTGAGCACAATTTGATAGCGCAAAAGACTTTAAAAACATATGTTACAACAGCAGCAAGGATTTAGCAGCTTTATTTACTTACTTTTATTTGGCACAGCACCTGCAGAAAAACAGGCTCCACCATATGGCTGTGCATTAAAAATTGATAGAGAATGTTAGTGAGGGCATCTGAGCCGAATGACAAGGTCTTGAAGAAGTTGGAACATACGTAGAACAATAGAGGGAGAGGAGATGTGCCCTTTCACCAGTCTCTGTCATCAGTGTCCATGCTGGATAACAAACTGGTCCATGAAGGGGAGCAGAGCCCAGCCAAGAGCATGTCTCAGCAAAACCCTAGCCCAAGAATCTGTAGTGTCAAGAGCACAAGACATCAATAAGCAAATCTGGCTGGCCACAACAGGTGATGTGGGGAAAAAAATAAAAAATAAAAAATGAATGTCAGACATTCACTTCTGTGTGAAAAATGCATCAGATTGTTTTAAATATTGAGAAAGCCATAGAGTTTCTCATATAGCCCACTAGACAGAATGTGCAAAAAATAAGTGTCTAATTTTAGCATAACATTTGTAGCATTAGTTCCATAAGGTTAGGCTACATTTAAGAGCTGACATTGCAATAGGTTAAGCAAGTCATAGGGAATACTTCTTCGCAACAGACTAAGTTCTTTCACTCTGTCAGAGGAACTCTTTAATTTACAATATATCAACAGGAATAATATATTCATCTTGCCCTTTTATTAGCTGTCTTTGGGAAATTGCAATGCGCTGTGAAAGTTATTGTAATTATTTCACACATCTCTGCTGAGATAAAGATCAAACTTATATTTTAAAAAGTAGCATTAGTCACATTGTTTAGTTGTACGAAGCCCATTAGGTCAGTTCCATAGCAACAAAATGTCATCAACTCCTGTCCTGTGCATTGCACCAATGGAACATTCCAATAGCTGATCACTGCCACCAAGTGATGGCCATGAGTACTACAATGCAATGAAAACAAATTAAATTGCTGATACAATGACAATGCATAATCACCTATTCAAGTTTGTCTACATCCCATGAAATTAGGATGCCAGTGGTCTGAGTCAAAATAAGGTCGTATCAAATGATATGTTTCAATACAAAACATTAGTTCAACAATGTTTGCTACATTTGAAACAGCTTTAATGTGGTTCAACAAACCAGCCTTGATACAGTTATCTATTCATGTATCCATTCATAGATTTCTGGAGAAACAAGCCCAACATTGTGAGTGAATAGATTAAAAAAAATAAATAAATCATACAACTTGAAGTCTGCCATTTTAAGGCTGTCTCATTTCTCCTGAGCACCTTTAGAGAAGAAACTGCTGTGCAGACAATAACATAGCCGTGATCTGGCCTTGATCATGTCACCGATCACTAGAAGAGAGCAGCTGGGGAGTTGCTGCAAACCCGGCTGTTGATGAGGCGATTATGTGGCTTTACTCTGGAGCGTCCGAGTATGACAGTGGGGCTGGCAGGGAGACACTACACCTTGTTAGCACTCTGTTGTGCTGAGTGGACAAGTTGGTCGAATAGTAAGGCTATTCCACAGGGCATATGGGGCTTACTGCAAGGGAGGGGGATTATAAACAGGTCATCCGTGTTACACAGTCCATACTACAAAGAGAAACAACAACTTTCTTTTCTTAACAGTCTCATAGTATTTGTGCTTCTCCGGATCAAACTAAGCTTTGAGTCTGGTGTAAAACAAACACATTAGCAGCAGTTACTGCATATGTGCTAAAAATGTTCCCTTAATGTATGACTGAAGTCTGCACTTGGAAAGACTAAAATGGCACTCTCATGAAAAAGCCTGGCAAGCAAAAGTTAATTATAACAGCAACTGCCGCACAATGTTCTGTGCAAATCTTGACATAGAACAAGCCCACATTTTCCCAGCATCACATTTCTAAAAAACAGACAACTCCATCAACCACAGCAAATAACTTACTAAATATGCACAGTTGTAGGGAAGGATATGAAAGAGCTTAAGAAGCAAATAAAGAAATCTGGTGCAACTGGAGAAGCAGGCAACCATAAAACATGGAGGTACACAGAATTTCACAGCTGTGTGAACAGTTAAAGCAGATGCGATGGGATGTGATGGTGGCTGCATACAGAGAGGCGGGTTGTAAAAATATGCTATAAAGTTTATGAGGCCTAATGCGGCCCTGCAGGAGCCTCCAGCCGGGCTGAGCATGCCCACAGTGCCATTGAGAGTGTGACAGAGCAGCGGGGAGGAGACATACTACTGGGAGCATAGAGCGTACTCACAAGCTCCATCACTTTGTGGGGCTGTGAATATAATACGCACATATGCACAGCTACAAGAACACAATCAACAGAAATAACAATCCCATTTTCGTTCTCTCCTAACTCAAAAGGAATCTTTCTTTCTCCATCTCTCTAGGCCAATAGATAAATTCTACATGTATTATCAATGCATAGACACAAAGCAGATTGGTTGAACTTGGGAACCTACAAGCATGAACACAACTCAAAGTAAATAGACTATAAAAGACAGCCACTGCTATATTCACTATCAGCCCGCTGTGACCACTTTAGTTTTTCATGTTCCCTTCAAAATAACAAGAGATAGCTCTGCCCCTCTGATTGAAGAGCAATGATTGTTTCTACCTTACTTTTGATAGAATGGGAGAAAAGGCATGAAAAAGGATGTGCAAAAAGATTCTGTAAACATAGCGTCAAACTGTGACACTTCTATAAACCCACACAATTAATAAGAAGAGAGCAGTTTAGTTCTGTAACTTACATACAATGGCTGCATTTTTGTTGCAGAGGGCAGAAGTTTCAAAAAAATATTTCCTAACCATCTGCACTTGTGAATGTAAGAGTAGGTGGCCTTGGTTGGCTTCGTGCATATAAAACATAATAGTCACCAAAGAAAGCCATCATAGGTTGTTTTAAATTGTGCTGTTCTTTACAATTCAACAAATAGATTCTACCTTGTATCTGTCCAAACAAGCTGAAAATTATTCAATCTGGCATTCAAAGAGATCTTATTCAACCACTCCCACCCTAGTGCATGTTTCCTTGATCTTAATTTAAGACAGAATTTATGGTAGAACACTGACTGGGGGCAGGAGCGGCACACACTATTGATTAATTTTTCATTGCCGTTCTTTTAAAGCACCAAGGACACGTGCCACATCTGTTCAATCGGCACATGGTTTAATAGCTAGCTTGAAACAAAAAAAGTCTTGTGAGGCTTCTGGATTTTATAGGTAAAAAGGAGGATAAATGGGACAGTATACTTTGATTTTCTTTCAGGAATATTTTTGTCAGTACTTTCATGGGCCTTTGGTAAACATTCTAGACTCACTCAACAACTACTTGATCAGAGTTAAAGAGGAGCCAGATGTCTTCTTATCCTCTTGTCACTGGAAGGCAGTATAGTCCTCTGGCCTTCTACACATTCATTACTCAAGCACTTACATACAGTGTATCAGCTTGGCAGAAGCAGCATGAGTCCCACTGTATAGATATTGATTGTTGACAGTTGGTCAAAGCCAAAGGATTTCTGCTTTTTCACACATGCATTACACACAGTTTCCTCACTGTTCCAGCCTTAACCCTCATTGTCCCAGCAGTAGTCTTTTCCAGCTGCTGGGATTGTCAATAGTAGTGCTTAGACACTCAGGTCTGCTTTCTCAGTCACACTGCATGAGTCTGGCATGCATTGTTTTAACATGGTCTTTGATTAGTGACATAGACCAGTCCACAAACTGTAGAGAGACGATCAACATTGGTCTTAGTACCGATAACCCATTGTGACCAGCAGGTACCAGGTATGTATGCACTGCTTTCATTCCCTTCAGTTGAGCTGCAGGAGGTGGAGACAGTAGCACTTAGTAGTGATGTACTTCAGCCACACCAGTTTGACTGGATTAAAGCCAATTCAGTCAGTGTCTATTCCCACCTCTAAGTCTACTGGGAGAAGCCAAGTGCCAGAGAGATTTCATGCCTGAGACAGAGGAGTTAGAGTTGTGTGTTCCCTATAGACAATCCTAACCAACACTTCCCTCTAGCACATCTAAGAGCGCTCAATCCCAGAAGCACGCTGACAGCGTGAAAATGGGAATGTGCCACCAAAGCAGGGAGCTAACTGTAGGCCATGATTGGCTAACCAGGCTAAATGCCTTCCCTTTCTTTTCTACAAAAATGAAATGAAAAGAGTGGCAACAGGACACTTTACAATAGCAGACATCTGAAAAAGGAAGTGAAGGATTAACCGTAAAGTCACAGAAGTCACACACAGAAAGCAGAAAACTTTTAAACAGGGAGATCTTAATAATAATAATAATAATAATAATAATAATAATAATAATACATTTTATTTATAGGCCGCCTTTCTGGGCACTCAAGGTCGCCTCACATACATCACACAACACATCTTCATTAAGTTATGTTAATGTTGTACTTTACAAGGGGCAAATGTTAGATACACTTATTGTGTACTAATGTGTATCTTACAGACCACTCACATCCACAACAGGCTTTTACCAAAGGCAGATCCAAGGACAAGATGGAAAATAAAGTCAATATAACATTTCTATAATGGCTCAACATGACCTCTTCCCTTTTAACAGGTGTTTTTTACACAGCAAACAGCTTTTAATGCCCTTATTGCAGCATTTAAAGCACAAAACACAGAATCAAACAGATGAATTTACCATGAAGGCTCAGAACATGGCATAATATTGTGTGTGAGGAAAATAATGTCACTCTGTTGACAGCATGCCTTTGTTAACTAGAAGGAGGCCTTTGTTAAAGTGAAGGAGGCAATGTGAAAACAATAAAAACAAAAGTATTTAGAAAAACACTGTGTGGGGATATCAAATCATATTCAGCAGTCATTTATACACTGTGTAAAGCCAATGCTAGCTAATTCTTTTATTTTAGCCCCAGATTATTGTTTAATATTTTCAAAACACACTCTTCTTTTTTGAGAAAGTGCAGATATCTCAGTTTCTCATAAACCAATTACCAATTATGAATATTTGCTCTCTGTTAGCAGAACAATATTCAAATGCTAATAGGTGTCTAATGGTGGTTTTCAAATGTGTGCCAGTTTATTTTCGCATGGTATACTTTCCAAATCCTTCATTTCAAAGTGCTCCCATTTACACGGCAGAATGGAGATGGCAATTTATAGCCCTTCAAAATTACAGTCCATTAGCAATATCAGGAATGAAAATAAAATCAGGGGTGTAACAGCATTGAAAACACCCCATTCTACATCCACATCTCCCCAACCGTTTTGTGCGTATGTGTGTGCGTGTGTGTGAATAGAGACATACAGTGGAAAAAACACAATTGAGAGGCCAAGTAAATAATGGGCTACTTACCGCAACTTTGCTCCCAGTTATCTGCATGCAGCGATCAGCGGAGGTTAATGTGCAAAAAGACAAACACAGCACAATCGTTAGTAGGCCAGACAATCTTCTCAATGACCAGACAGCAACATTTGTGTGGCACAGGAAACATCAATCATGCAAAGGTGGTAGCACTCGCTTGATTTCCCAAACTTTTAATGGTCATCTTTAACTGGAACTTAAGAAAATGCCAGCGCGGTCGAGCTGCGACTTCATAAAACTTTGATGAACAACAAGTGTGCAATAAAATATTCAGAAATTCAAATATATTCAAAGTTACCTGATGTTGATTTATTTGCATGCACGGTTAGAGGCATCAACCGCTGTGAAAGCGTGAATCAATAGGGTAGACGTGCTGGTTTTCACACAGGGGTTCTATTAAATGATTAATGGCTTACAGTCTGGTGTTGTAATTTAGAACACGTTGTAGCATAACAACTAACTTTTGTAAAGCTAGTCTTTTATGAATCTCCCAAGTTGTATCAGGTAATGTAAGGTCAGTGTGCAATGGAAGGTGGAATGGATGAAATTTTAGACACTGTTTCTGTACTGTGGTGTTGAATTGAAAACAGAAATTGGGACATTGGGACACTAGAAAAAGTGGCCACTGCAGTCACTGACATTGCACAAACCTGAGGGGCTTCAATCAAACGGCTGTCAATAATACTGAGCTTCACATGTCAAATTTGTATATTTCCTGTGGCGTGAGCCTGAGCTGTCAGCATGTTCTAGACTTAACCTTGCCATCTGTCAATAATGGTACAAGGCAAAGTGCGTGATTGCGATTTTCGGTCATCTGATTATTATTTTTTCTTAAACAGATTAAGACAATTATGTCCACAATTCTAAGATTTGAGGTAACACGTCCCTCGTTTTACTATTAAATCCACTTACTAAAGTCTCTCTAAGTCTGAGGCCATTTGTTGCCTGATTTAAACACCCAATCTTTTCACTTGCAGTTTATGGCAGCCATAAAGTCACTTTCACATAAGCCTCGACCTGATCAAGCTCAAATTATATTTTAAATCATATTCTGTATCCACACTTCTTCCTTCTCCTGTGAATTTCCACCACCAGCCTTTAATACTAGGGGCGATTTATACTAAATAAATGTTGCAGATCTGCCTTTCAGTGGAGCTGATGCCTGTAAGACATTGTATGTATTTTTAAGTTAAATTTAAAGCTTTACCACTGCAGCCGGCATTGTCTTGAGTGTAACATAAAGTTTAGAAGGAGGGGGTGTTACTGAAAACTTGTGGTGCTCCCAAAACAAGTTTGCATTTCTAGACACTACTAGTATTACCAGTTCTGGTATTGAACTTATGAAATCTCCTGATTGACATGACAGCATGCATTCAGCACTTCATGTGAATATTAACCGTATGTTTCCAAAACATACACAAAGGCTTTTAAATGGATAGAAAGGGCTATGATAATTGGAGCTCATGGCATGCCCTTTCTTGAGAATGCAGTGAAACGTTTGTGCTAACTGAATAAAAGTGTCATAATCAGAGTGAGCAGCACCCCCTCCCCCATACAAGACCCTGCCATCACACTTCTTTTCAATTTGAGGCGCAGAAGCTTTGGATTGATGCGCTAAATTATTCACTGTCAGCAGAGGAGTCAATCAGAAGAATATGAGTGATTGTGTTGTTGTTACAGGGATTTTTGGCAGCTTTAATCGTGTTGGCACACAATGTTAGGAGGAAAGAAGAAAATAATATTTTTTTTAAAAGGTGAGACAGAAAGCGAATGTGCATGCAAAGCTGATGGTCAAGGACATGGGCAGACCTGCAAAATCGGAGCCGGATTCCATTAAAACACAGCTCCTATTCAAATGATGGAGGTCAACGCTCTCGTGGGAAAAAAAAGACGTTCTATTATGACTTGGGAGTAATTTGCCCGCCCCCCGCTGAGTATGGGAGTGCGCTCAATCTTGCCTGGTGTTAGTCTACAAGAGAGGTGGCAACTCGCAAGCAAGTAGTGGAAAAATCTTTCTATTCACAGGCTTTCTGACAAGAGTAAACATAATCAGGCGAAACAAACCAAAATACTAAAAATGTTCAAGAACTAGAACGGCTATTGCTATTTTTTTTTACCAAAGTTTACTCATTTTGCCCAGCTAAAATAAAAATTCTATTCCTGCAGAAATGATGTCATCTTTAATCAACTAATGAGCGTCTTGTCCTGGTATGACCAAAAGAAAAGAAGTGAGAACAAAAAGAAATGTGCCAAGGCCCTCCAACAGAATTCACAAAGGAACAAACATAAGACAGTCCATGTGGGAAAATAACACGATCCAATGCACCAAAGCTACAGAGACTGACACCAAGCAAAAAGGAACACCGCATCCAGATCCATCACTTCAGACAATACAGACATTCTCATCTATAGGAATAAACATGCTCACCCTAAAAATGAATCATCACAGGTATTTATTTAAGTTTTTTTTATATAATATTGTGGACGTATAAGTTAGTATTATCATTATCACAGAACCTTTTGATTTAAACTGTTTTGGTTTTCAATTCCATATGATAGCATAATACCAGAATGCATTACTCTTATATGTATCTAGATATTGGAAATCTTTTTCAAAAAACACATTTAGCATTTTTCTCTTGATTGGCATCTGGTATGTACTCTTGTCTCTTGTATGGAAGTTATTATCCTAAAAATAATTACGTGTTTTTTTGCAATCATACTTTTTATGGTATGGCTTGTCAAGATGTTCTGTAAGCGCCTCTGAGATCACACAGGTAGATTCTGCCCTTCCTTTGACTTTCCCTCCCCCATTCTCACCCATATTAAACCTGATGGCAGGCTGCTGACAGACTTCACATATTGTCTTCTGGCCTTTAACTGCAGAGATTATATTATTAATTTGAATAAAACATCCATGCTCACAAAGCGTAATGGTCCCTGTGTGGAAATCAATCATCTCTTATAATCATCATTATCAATGATGCCAGTTAATTACCATAACAATGAGGAAGGCAATAAATGAGTACGTCAAGATGGAGCATCAGGTTTAATACAAAAAGGAGAAAGTGATCATCTTTTTGTGCCTTTGCTTCACAAGGTGGTGTGCAAAAATATTGCATTATCATAAAATAGCATAATATCTTTTTACTAGCATGTTTTATTCATTACTCTTAAGTGTCATATCTACAGCTGTATCTCAGTATTTCAGTTAAAAAAATTCAACCCTTAAAGAATCATACGCAAAATCAACCGAAAGCAATACAATTTCAAATCATATTTATTACAATTAAATGTAAAGAATACTGTGCAATTGCAGGGATTTTGAACATTTTAAGGAATACAAAATGTGGGATTAATTTAACTGAGCCTTAAACCCTTTCACCAAACTGAAATACTAAATAAAATATGAAGTCTCTAGATTTCTTTTCTTTTTTTTTTTTCTTTTTGAGATTTATGTGAACGGTTCTGATTCCAAAATATAGGGCCACCACCAACCATGTAGCCAAATGCATCCACATGCATGCACACAAACTGAAATCAATAGGTGACATGCAAGTTCAGAGCTGGACAAGCAGTGACCATCCACCTAGCACTGGAGTGAGTGGCTACAATTACATTTCTCGTAGGGCCCATCACGGCCGACTGCACTATAATAAGAGCACAAAATGAGGATTTGAGATTTAAGCATGAGATGAGAGGACAACAACAGAAACAGTGCGCGTGAACAGATGGTGGACTAAGCAACAAAGCAGGAGATCAGGTTAAACTTGTGATGGAAAGTAGTGTAGCGTGCCGTTATGAGCCAACTATGATGATACACTTGATGCTCTGGTGTGTGCAGATGATTGTGTGACTTACAGATTTGGCCGTGGCTGAGATGTACTGGACCACCATCTCCCGCTTGGTGCTCAGGTCCTTTCCACGCAGAGGGGCTTTGCGATCCTCATTTAGGTTCATGTCCTCCTACACGCGCACACAAAGATAGAACACGGAAAATCAAACTGCTGGCACAGATCGGCTGCCATCTAGATTTAGAAAATTAAAGCACATTATAAATGAGATTTGTCACATTTATCATACAATGACACATACAGATGATATGTAATATGAGAAGGCGTTGGTGCTAAAGTGATATATTATTAATTGGTTTAGATCAGGCTTAGATCACGCGTTTAAACTTTTCAACAGATAATTCATTTTCTAAAAGACATATGTATAAATTGAATAGCACTAACACAATTAACACATTTTAATTTAAACAAAACACTTTATAAATGTGCTCAAAGTACACTTTGGTAATAAGCTAAAATACTACTACTATACATTAGATATAACTTCACTTGTTAATCTGGATTATGTTTCATGGAAAATATTCAGAATTTGGTGGGGTTTTATTTCATTGGTCTATGGGTCATTGAAAGTGCACTTTTACCATTAAATCCCAATTACAGCTAAATCAAGAAGTGGCCCGTGTCCTTCTGCAGTTCATTACATTTATCGCCTGTGCTGCATTACTAAAGACATAAGGTACAGCAATATATTCCAGCAATAATTAGTCCTTGAAACTGCAGCGGTAAGGTTGGAGCGGACTGTACACGGCGATCCTGAATGGGAGAGCAAAATCAAACAAGGGCTCTTCTATTGAGGCCGTGCGGGCGCATCAGATGGCTGGATAGGCAGTCTGTGTGTGTCATTGGGAGTATTATCTTTGTGCTTCTTTAATTCTACATCACAAAAGGGGTCTTTCATGTGAGAGACGTCAGGGGATGGAGCGAAGGCCGGACAGAGCACTAAAAGCCAGGGAATGACATGATGATTAGAATGGAGGGGATGTTTATCAGAAGCACTCTCTGACAAAGACACGGCTAGAATGAACCCAGTAAAAAAACATCCTGCTCCGGGGCTTGAAGCTGCTCATGTCAAGCAGTAGAGCCATGCTGCCCTCTGCTGGAGATGGAAAAAACTTGCGTGTGGTTCATTTCATTTGGCAATGATTTCTCTCCTTGGGATTCAAGTATTAAAACAGTTAAACCTAGAGCACTGTATGTCATCATCATTGTAGACTGAGTGCTGAAAAGCACTCCCACATGTAATCTGATTCAAAGAGTTGTTCCTTCATTCATCAGTGAGGCATGCACTGGGATCCCACCCAGGGGCACTTTGACCTAAATTCCTCCAACTACATTTCCTCCAGTAAAAGACCCTTGCAAAAACACCATTAATGTCATTTTGTAACAGACAAAAGCCGACGTAGCTCTAATTTAAAATGGGCATGTTTCTTCAGCCAACAAACAAGCGGTTTTTAATTAATCTCTGAACCCGAGAATTTTATCTGCTTAATTGGCATTCAAAAGGCTAGCCTGGGTGAATGTGTGGTAGGAGGAGCACAGCAGTGGGCCTGGGGGACGCGTGTGAGGGGGTAAACTGGAAAGAAATGAGGCCTCTGTGTTTGAGTCTCCAAAATGATTAATGCTCTTTTATTAATTATGCCCTCACAGGCTCTATAAAAGAGTCCCAGGACATGGC
Source organism: Periophthalmus modestus (assembly GCA_019594935.1). Lineage (NCBI taxonomy): Eukaryota > Metazoa > Chordata > Actinopteri > Gobiiformes > Gobiidae > Periophthalmus > Periophthalmus modestus. The sequence goes on along the minus strand of JAIEZT010001368.1, from coordinate 10,766,367 downwards.
GGACCAGGATGCTGCTCTGACTGCAATGATGAGATTGGGCTCGCACCACTGACAGCACACACAGCCTCTGTATGTCTTGTTTTTAACAATGCTCGTTCAACTCACATTAGATCTGTAAGCTGTGCCGGAATCATCTACTGAAAATACTGCATGTATAAAGGGGATATGTTTAAGTTTACTTTTACGAGCTTTTAACCATGTAGCCTACTCAAGAGTTGTGTTTTGACTGAATAATACATGTTTGAGTAATCCAGCATTTTCCTGCATTCGAGGCACAATGAGTGATAAAAAAAAAAAAAACATTTTTCACCTACCCTCTATCTCCACCCACTCCCTTATAGATAATTGTGATTATTTTTAAAATTCAGAGTTCAGGTCATATAGGGTTCAAAATGTTATTTAGCCATTTATCTACAATGAAAACGAAATGAAAACACAAATGAAAATCTGCTGCTTGTTAGAGTGACATGCTAATATGAAAAGATGGGGTCTATGAGCTCCTCAGTTTTGAACAGGAAGTCAATAGGCCCATTTCTGCTGGTTGAAGAGGGCGCAGGCTGGTCCTGACTCTTTGGTCCCAATGGAGAGAATAGTCTATTAGCTAACTAGCTTACACTGATACAAGTACAAATTGACAGGGTTGTTCACAAAAGACGTTGTCTATGATTAACCATTTTATTGTCAGTTCATTTTGGGCTATAGAATTTTTAGAGGTCAAACAAGGTGAGAAGAGATAACTATTGTGTGAATGTCCATGTAAAAGAATAGAGCAATGGAATGTGCATCTATACTGCAATTCTAAAAATACCACAGATCTGATAAGGCCGCCATGCATTGAAATGATAAATAGCACGTTAAAACTATGTACCATTCAAGAAATGCCAGAAAAACAGGTACACCCTACAGAATTTCATGTCTCAATGGCTGGCTTTAAAAGTCCTGGAAAGGACTCATTTACCTTTGTTCCCCACTGACAGAGCATCCGCTCGTATAGTCCCATATCTCTTTGATGACCTTTCCGTCATAGTTTAGTGCTATTTAGAGCTACACATCGTGATCAGTAAACCACTTTCTAGAGAAAAAAAGCATTTTCTACTCGTCATTAATGCACAGCTGGTGGTCCAACTAATATGGCCTGGGTTGTCCCTTCATTTGAAGCCAGCAAGACATCTGAAGCCATATCTTGGGCTTCATCACAACAATCAATAAGTTTAAAGGTGAAGAGACAAACAGAGTGTATGATACAAAACAAGCCAACTAACAGAAAGACACTGGTGAGACGCTGCTACCATTAAACAAAACCCCCACTGCTGTCATTTGTGAGTGCGCTAATTCAAAACCAAAAGTTTAGCAGTTATCACTTTTGAAATACTTTCTCACGTTTGTCCTATTAGCCTAATTATATACCCCTAAAGCATGGAGTGCCAAGACCTGTCAAGTGTCAGAGTGGCAAACATGGCTTGTGTGTCGTCCGTCACTGAGCAAATTGAGGCCTGGGTTTTAATGTCACGCTGCTCTGAGCACAAACATCGTAATAGAGAGGTGAAGCGAGTGACAGGGATGAGCACCCAGGCAAGAAAACACGAGGTGCTGGCCTGATGAGAACCAGGGCCATCGGCCACATTGCTCTGGCCCTGCCAATAAAGACCATTGTGTGAGAGCAGAGGCAAGGCAGACACCACAGTACACACACACATACTATAAAGATGATCACAATAGTTCACACACACGCTCTATGCAATGGAGCCGCAGTAATTCAACCGCCTCACTTCAAAGAGACGAGGGGCATGAGGGCTTTTTGTTAGATTTCAGTGCAGTGGAACATAAGGCAAAAATGAATGCATTTCAGTGGAGAGGAGCGCTGAATGATGAACGGAGCTCTGACCTTGGAGTATATTTCACAGTGTGGCCTTTCACCTGGGAGTGGCCTGTTGTTGAGGTAAAAAGTCTTAAAATACAACAAATGAAAGTCCATGACCTTAAGACTCATCTAAACACACCTTTTAAACACATAATGGAATGCAAAAGCAATATCCAGTGAGTATTTTCTAACATATAATAAAAGCCCATAAATATTAAGAATTTCTATTTTTGAATTTTAAATTGACCAAAGGAATTATAGCTATAAAATGGATAATATTACATTTTTTTCTGGAGATATGCAAACTTAGAATAGTGAGTATATCGTTAATAAATAAAACTAATAACATGACAGTAAAAAGTAAAACTAAAATTTGCTGAAATGTCTAGTGTAATCTCCCAAACAAGCAGTATTCCTACACTTTAGTGATAACTTTTATGGTCCATTTATGTTTGTGTGATACTTGAACCTTTATTAAGACTGAAACAGGCATGTTCTAACACATTATTTTTAAAACACAATCCTGATGCATGGTTATATACTGTCTGAATATCGGCATCAAAATAATAGAAAAAATATAAAAAGATATCCATTTTTGTCAAAAGTAGTGACACATTTCAGAAATCTAATCTTTTCTTAAAGTAATTTCTAATAGTATTAAACTTTTATCTTCATTCACAAAGGGGGGCGTTCGCAGACTATAAGAGAAAGACAGAACTCACCATCATCTTCTCGAAGAGGTCAATGATTTCTTTCTCCGAGAGGTTCATGGAGCGGTCGTCGAAAAGGGGCTGGGGCACGGGCAGCTCGGCCTGGGTGGGGAGGGGGTCTGTCGGGTGTTGGATGAGAGGCTTCTCCTTCTTCATCCCAGTGTTTTTTCTGAAACTCGTAATGCGATCGCGCTGAAATACAACACAGCAGAGAAAAAAAAGTCAAGTTTAAGCCCGGGTCAAGGGAAGGGCACCGCCAAGAGGTCAATGCTGTTTTTAGTTCAGTATACAGAAAAACATGGGTGGAAGTTAAAATGTATGACAGAAAACATTGGACTGGTTGTTCTGTAGAAAGACGTCTACTATAACCTTAACAATGAAACAGTTAATCAATATGTGTCATTATCTTAACATTTTTCTATTATGGCAAGCTGAAGGTACAATATATCTGGGGTCACACTGAGTTTTATTACTTCTGCCTTTTTTGATAAAAAGTCTAAAATACATATACACTACCAGTCAAAAAAATTGGACACACCATTTCATTTTTTTTCCTTTATTTTTACTATTTTCCACATTTAATATAAACATAGAACACATCAAATATATGGAGTAAGGTATATGGAATTATGTAACAAACACATAAGTTAAATCGCTAATAAAAACTAATATTAATAATAAGGTTTGTCACCTTTGCTACATAATTCCATATATCTTGCTTCACATATCTGACGTCTTCCGTATAAAGTAGTAAAAATAAAGAAAAAAAAACATTGAATGCGAGAGTGTGTTCAAACTTTTGACTGTTAGTGTATGTTGCTATGATACAAAAAAATCAACCAAAAAGGCTTGATCCTCAATACAGATTTCAATACCACAATGATTTTTTTCTTAATACAAAAGAATGTAATTTTCACCACACAATAATAGTCTTATAACTGGTTGCAGATTAGTAAGATATAAGACCATTCTAAAACTATCCAGGATAGGTCCAATTTTATCCTGTGTGTATGATTTTCTTTTCATTATTGACTTGTTCAAGTTTTGTATCACTTAGCACCTAGGTATTAATTTATGTCAACCCAAATATGGAAACCATTGTCATGTTTTAAAACTGTTCAATGGAAGACCTGCAATATAGCCTGATGAATCTTGTGTTAAGTCGGTGTTACCATGGCCCCTGATGAAGGCTAGTAGGCTGAAAGGCTTTGGGGCTCAGGTCTATGAAGACATGATATAATCAACAAAAGCATTTTAAGTTCATAAGAGAGTGTCCTGTTTTTTTTTTTTTTGGGGGGGGGGGTTTGTATCTTTGTTCATTATATTTTTCCATCGTGCCTGTAGGTCCATTTAGCGCTCCTTGTGATCCTTTGTTCTTCAATACCAACCTGTCATCCACGGTGCATTTGTTTAGCTAATTTTGCTAATTGCTAAAGTTAGTCTACATTAGTTTTTGTACATTGACTGGCAAAATAATCAAGCAAAAAGATGCATGCAACCGGAAACGTTAGTCTAGTTTAGTACACGTGTGAATTGGAGACATGCTTAGATAAAAAGGACATACATGTGATAGTATGTGACGTGATATTGTCGTGACTGTTAAGACAGCAAAAATATAATGCAAATCGATCAAACAGACCAAAAGAAGCACAACATTCCTCTTGCTATGTTGACAATTCATCTAAACAACTATTAAGGGTATTAAGAAGGCCCCAGGTGGCAGCATTTCTTTTTAAGTGCTGCCGTTATTACAAACTAAATGATCTATGTGTTGTTCTTTGCTGCTTGGACGCTATAGGCCAAGTGTTATAACGATCATAAATTTGAATCTGCAAGTTACAGTACAATAAAAGTCAGTTTGATTGTGAGGGTATTGTTAAACTTTGTCACTGAGTCATATTTAAATTTAGTAGATATATGGAACTTGTGTGATGCTTCTGGTATGTTTAATAGATTTCCATCTTGAAATCCCATGCAACGACAAATATGTGGTAGAGATAGGAGGAAAAAAAAGTTACCAAAATGGAAGCGAGCACCTTACCATGTCATCAGCCAATGTTTTAATATGTATGTTCTGTCGAAGGGAGGGCACAGAGTGAAAAGGGAGAACCAACAGAAAATAACAAGACAGCATCCAATCTGCACATGTACATTGTGTAGAGGGGTGGCCAAACTTTTATCACAGGGCCACATCTTGAAATATATTTAAAATGGAGGGCCACAGACCAGTGGTCAAAACAATGGATCTTTTGAATAGGTTCATTTAGCACATCTTACACAGCTGTGCTAAATGAACCTACGATTAACAAGGCTTAAAAATGTTCATTTTAAGCCTGTATCACAATACAATGTGATGTTATCGAGGTTATAGTGGTAGAATTACTTTAACTTACTGTTAAAATTAATGCCATGTGATCAATTGAGCCATTTCAATAAAAGGCTAATAAAAAATAGCCTGAGTGCCACATTTGGCCCCTGGGGCATAGTTTGGACACCCCCGGTCTAGATTGTTGCACAATAGTATTTTTTTAAGGTTTTGTAATTTGGAGCAACAAGATGTCTTTTCCAGGTCAATGTAATTTTGATTGCCATTTAAAGTATATTCAAATGACTTGACTTCCACTTCCCACAGGTCTATATTGAGACTACAGTGGCCAAGCAATGCATGTTTGAATCACTTTATATAAGACCATTTATGGAGTAAAATGTCACTTATTGAAATATAGTTTCTTCTGCATAAGGACAATACTGGAAGCACAAATGAGCATTTGTATCACCAATATGTGTTTAGCTTCTTTTTAGAATATGGGGTCAAAAATTTGCCTACGGAGGGCCACCCTAGTCTCTCCTATTAATGAGAAACACTGACATTTAACAAAATCATAATTTAGACAAATGTACATGTGTAGGATGTGTCAAAACTTATCCCCAAACATTTTAGGTGGAGGTGAAGAGACCAAAACTTCAACAAATAAAACAAAATGTGGACCAAAGATTCACTTACAGACAGTATGTACACAGAACCCATCAAACCGTGTTAGTGAACTCAAAGTAATACATCCACAAACATCTCAACATAATGTTTTACTGACACTGGTCTTGGTAAAATGACTGCAGAGCTTTCCAAATTTGTAATTGTAATCATGTGACCTTTTTGTCTTTCAAATACATTAGACGTTAGTTGCTGCAGAGCTGTGGTGTGTAGAAATCTCTTCATGATAGAGAAAAATATGAATGCAGATGTTGTATTTGACAATAAGACAAGTGCCAAGGGCTGCTGGCTGTGTGTGGCTATGTTAGGGCCAGTTACTGAGAGCCCACCTGAAACAGCAAGCAGCAGAGACAGAGCCATATGCTGTGGTACTGGGTTGTGAAGTACTAATGAGCACTGAGGTGTGAGCAGGGGCTGAACATAAAGCCCGCCTCAACACCACACTTTTTAAACTGTAACCTAACCAGGAGAGCAGACTGGATCTTCTGGGCAAGAAGCTCAGACTACACTGTCAACTTTCGTGTGTAACTGACTTCACAGCACAGGAAACTTACCATATGCAGTCGGCATGTGTTTTCTAAATGTGTATTCAAGTCACAAAAACATATAGAATTTTCCTCAGCACCATGTTCCATAAAGAACTTGTTTTGTTTTTTTCCTGTATTATTTCATTTTGATTGTTTTAAACCTCACTTATAATTTGACCTGAGTAGTAACCCTCCTATTTGTAATTCACACTACTGTATGTGTCATTAAGCAAGCTGGTTTCTTCTCAAACTGTGTGAAACAAAAGCTCATTTTCAAATGAAGTACTTAAACATTTTCTAATCAATTTAACAACAATCAAAGCACAGTTTGGTTAATTGCCTTGACTTAAGGGCCTTTCCCTGCCCATTATCTTTGCAACATTGCAGCAACGCAATTTAACATCTAACAATTAAGCTGGTGTGTCCTGTGGGCTTTTCCTGCTTATTAAAGAAAACTTTTTCATCATAATAAATGTTTATTAGCAAGCACATATTCCTCTAAATAACCTAATCAAATTAGCTCTGGGTCTCCCCTTAATCAAATATGATTATGAGTCCATGCAGGTCTTCCAAAATGAAAACTAACAGTATTATTACTATATTCCATTGCACATTTGGGCACATTCCCACAAAATGGCTATTTCAGGCAACAATTACTACATTATTGTGTTCATTTATTTTATTATAGTAAGTGTGTTTATGACGAAATACCAGCAGGTGGCACATGACATCACTTTCAGTCCCTTAGATGGACAATGAGACCATACTCATCTCATAGTCTATCCTCCATAGTCTCTAATTATAGTGTCTATTATTCCAACCAATTAGAGTAGGTCCTCTGTATGATGTCATTGAGTGGAACCATCAAGATCAAGTCAGTATCACGCTGCCTTTGTCAAACAAATTTAGGAGGAAATTACTTCTTTAATTAGTTCTAATAATAACAGTGGAATACAGGGAGCTATTGCATCTGTCAACTCCACTGTTTATGTTTTTTATAGAACTCCACTCACAGCACTGCTTAGTGACTTAGCTCTGGCGCTGTGCATTAACACAATCATAATGCTATTCATATATATGTAGCCAATATCAGATATGACATGCAGCTAACATCTGGTCAAGTCAATTTGGACGTACATTGGCCAACAACACATTTGGCTTTGGAACAAGGCCTATCAAAGATTTTTTGTTTAGATTAGTTAAGTTTAGTTCATGAAAGTCATCACATTTGTGTCATGTGCTGTAACTTTCTTTGTTTTACATTCATTTTGCCATACATTACATCCAATAGCGTTATAGTTCAGCTAGTGACCACACACTAAACGCAAGGTCAGATTCTGTTCAGTGAATGCTATGAAAACTTAAGTGTGTGTGTGACTGTATTGTTTACAGGGACCACAGGTCTAGCACAAACAGGGAAAGGGAAGCACACAAAGGGAGAACAGTTTAAATGGCAGACCATGTGATCAGTCCAAACTCGCTGTGCCCTCAGGTTATCTTCCACATTGACCCTTTTCAAAGACGACTTATTTCCACAATCTGTAACAAACTATAAGCTTGTCTGCAAGATTAATCGTAACCAAGTCGAAATTTGAATGGCTGAAATTAGAAAAAATGCAATTATTTAAGTCCTTTGCAAAGAACAAAAAATCATTCCTTACTAACCAAACAAAACCCCTACTAATTCTGCAATTTTGACCTCTACAAACATGTTCTGAAATACATGTATTCCTTGTATTAAATTAAGTTCATATTTCAGTCTATTTAAAATGTACACAACCGAATCCAACTATTAAAACAGAAATTGCAAATCTAAATGTAATCTCAAGATTTGTCATAAAAATCTTAATTAAGCATACATTTTACTTATTTATTTATTTTTAAGAATTAAAAGAGAAAAAGTGAAAACAGAAAGAAATTTTAATCTACAAAAACATTATTAATGCATTTGTCATATTTTCAAATAATAATGATTGGAATAGTAACAGAAAGTAACCCTTAAATTATTACCAATACTTAATTATAAATGAATAAAATGATCTGGGAAATTAAATGCAAGCTTCCTGGTTGTACTTTTTGCCCACTCAACAGGGCAGAATTAATTAAAGGCTGCAGACAATCCAGAGGGTGTCTATTGGCCCAGTCACTGTTTACATCAGCTTACACGACTCTACCCTTTTTACATCACCAATTCTAAAAGCTTAGATAAGATTTTAGAATACTACTCTGATGCCAACTTGTTTCATTATACTTAATTAAAAATGCATGTGTAGCTCTACTGGAGTTCAACACTGCATTCTGTCCCACCTCTGTAGTGTAATTAGTGTTTGTAAATTGTAACTGCTGTAACTAATGAGATAGGCTATTTACATGTGTGATGAGGCTATGGGCCACGCACTCTCCCTCCACTCTGTGACTAAAGCATTCTTCACCACTTCCTCTCTCCAGTTTCCTGACAGCCATTAAATCTCTCACATGTGCTACATTTCCTGCCCTGTTTCACACATCCAAGCACTTTTATTTACTTGATAACAGATTAAAGCTATAGAAGTGGGAATATGACTTTTAAATAGTACTAAGGAGGAAGGAGACCAAAAGGGACCTAATCCAAACTGTGATCTGACCGGTAAAAGTGGTAATGTTATGAAAGTATAAAAGGCAGGTAAATACTGTGATTTGAGTTTATTTGTGTATGTATTTAATTATGTATTTATTTTTATTTATATATATATTTTTTTGTTATTTCCAATAAATCATATTTCAAAGTTTGTCAAACCTGAAAAAAGTCATGAGTTAAATCAATGTATTATGCTTGTATTTCTTATATCAATTTGCATTTGACCTTAAAATTTATCTATAAACCTGCATAACATAAGTTATATTCATACACACTAAAATGTAACTCAGTTCTTCAGCATAATATCTCTCAGTCTTCAACGCATTTTAACATTAGACAGGATATCTTGGTGTTTTTTTGTACTTTTCCTATGTATTGCGCTATCTGTATATTTGTTTGTTTATTTGTTGATTGTTTCTTTTTGTGTGTGTGTGAAGCACTTTCGTCATTTTGGTTAGGAACTTGTTTTAAATGTGCTATATAAATAAATGTGAATTGAACAATCCAAACCCCTTCAAATACTGATTTAAAGAACAAATATCAGTCTGAAATGAATAACGACTTATAACATATGACTGTATGCTACATAACGACAACCAGACCCAACTGTTTCTCACAGCATTAAGACTGATACAGACCAACTAATCTCAAAGGATAAAACTTCAATCTGAGTTTCTGCAAAGGAATATCTACACCTCTATATCTTTGCAATTGTGTAATCTGATATAACATATTTCAGGAGAGATTAGCAACAAAAATCTCAACTATGCAGCTATGACATCATAGGTAGCCCTAGCATGCAGTGACTTCATACAACAAGCCATTTGTCAAACTAAAACTAACTAACTAACTAACCCGTCATTCCATGTTTATATAACTATTAGTCATTTTACAAGGTATCATTGAATAATTCAGTTGAAAGTCACAACAGTCTTATCTGGGACTGCAAACACTGTGCTGTTTGTGAATTGTCCTTGGCTGTGTTTAGTATCTACATCCTGGGTCCAAATGCCAAATAGGGTTTTTACTGTGATGTAATCCTGTGAAGTGACTTGTAAAGTAAACATGTTCAGGGCTTCCCATCTGCAGACTGGTTTATTCAACCAGTTCTGCTGCATGTCCTAACACTACCATTCTAATAAGTGAAACTGTGCACATAACCCGGACAATAATGAGCCGGATGGTATACAGTAATGCAGCCCACCCGTGCGTTTGAATCACCCACAAGGAATGCAAGCCTATAGCTCCATAAATGGTCAAAAGTTCTCATATTTACAGCTGATTCAAACTGTCATGCTAAGAATAGTCCATGTTTACATGCTTTAGCCTGCATCGATTATAATAAGTATGCTAGCAACCCTGATCCTATGCACAAGCATAACTTTGTAGACAGCTAAACAGTTGGAAGAACAGACATGCTCCCAGGCTCCACCCAGGGATGAATAATGACTTCCTCTCCCACTGCTCTGGTCAGATTTGTGCAATAGTCACTCTGCAAGTCCTTCCCAAGACCTATGCGCTTGAGGCATTGAGCAACCGCGGACATGCCTGGCACTGAAAACAGTTTGGGGAACAAAAAACTGGTCAGCTGGTTTTGAATAGAAGAAGCCAGTGATAAAGGTGCCTGCGGTTTAGAGTTCTCAGAGTGACACCTCTGAGTGGCTCTGCGATTGTCTTTGGTCTTTCCTGAGTTACTACAATCAATTATAACATTGTTTGTAGCTGCTGAGATGTTTTCATTTCCTTGTTTGCTAGCAACAATAATTGCACACTGAAAACAATAACTGTCTCTATGCATGAGTCAGTGCATGATAAATCCTTACATGTCTATAAGCAATTAGAAGGCGGGGTGTCACAAATGTCTAAATGAACTTTCCACACGAGTAGATTTGGAGAATATACCAACTAAAGAATTGATATCTTTTGAAAACTTGTTGCCATGTCCATTAGGCTGTGCAAATCTTCTGCATAACACATTCAAATAATTTGCAAGTTTTATATGGCACGGTCTCATTTGTCATAACAGATTTGCTTACAGGTTGTTAGCAAATTGCGCAGATCTAATAATAGCAAGAACGGCCTGCTCTACATCTCCTGATCCAAAGATGATCTCATTTCAAGGTAACAGATTCATGTTGCAATGTGGTGATGTCAGAGGGTGCTGTTGAGTTGTTCAGTATGTGTGCGTGGGCAATTATCAAACAACCAATATCTTTCTGACTGATATACGCTTTCATTGATCTGAGTTTTCATGCTGATGAAATCTCACGTTTACTTTATCAACTGGTACACATCATAGACACGTTCTGGTTGCACTATGATATTTGTGAAGGATTGCAAAGTCCGGCTGCCTGGAGTCTGCACTGTTATTGATATAATGCTTTGATGGGGGTAAACAAATCATGTACTTAGGGTAAGTGCTTTGAAAAGTAAAGCACTCAGTGAAATTTGATCTCTTTTGCTGATCCTTAACAGCTATTATGTGCTTTGTATTAGGCTACATTAAATAGTCATAACAACAGATCAATAACTATTTTGACATTAATCTACAGGAGTATGGCTGCCTTAAGAGAATGTTTTGTACTAAATTTACTTTACTTGGAAGCTCATGCAGTCTGTATTGAAGTATTATATCATACAACATCCGTGCAAACACTCTGCACAGCTGTGGAGGCTTTACCCCTGATGCCAGTGACGTGACTCTTGCATGTGGGATGTACAGATACATAGTTGCATGTAAACTGTAGCAAACACGGCCAAACACTTACCAGCTTCTTGTTTTTGCCCTCATCCTCCCCAGACTTCTTTTTCGATGGTTTGTTAGGGTCGTCTCCTCCGCTGGCTTGATCCATTTTGTGATTTCTTTTTTAAGTTGCTCGCGTAAAAACTTTAGCAGAGGGTTCAGGTCTCGTCAGATATCCACAAACACGAGGAACAGCACACAATCACACACTCACAATCTCCAAATTAGGTCTTTTCCGAATCCATGCCGGTGAAAAAGTAAAAGTAGAGTTAAAGAGTCCACTTGTGAGTAGTTGGAGCAGTCAGAGAGAGAGGCAGCTGGAGAGGTGTGGTGGTTTCCGTCCTGAGGAGTCCCCTGCTCGGCTCTAGTCTCTCCCCTCACGCCGTGTGGACTGTGGACAACGCTCTATGAAAACACAACAGCATTATGTCAAGACACATCATTAGGCTTCCCCATCATCGTGGCAGGGGGTTAAGTTACACTAATGTTTTTACTCACACGTGTAACTTTACAGTCTTATCTTTGGGTAGTGCAGATCTGTCCAGCCAAACAGGCTAAACTGACACATTACACAACGAACTCTGACACGAAAACATCACTCACAAGAAAACGCGCCAATATTAGCTTACTTTTACATAATTTACACAAGTTATATCAGCGTAACCGGGTGTTAACTAACCCAAACCACAGCAATAACAGACTGAAGAGGCTCTGTGTTATGCTACCACTTTGCAATATCACTTTTTTCGAGTCTGCGTCCAGAGTTAGACTTGACTATGACTGTAATCAACGTTTGTCAGTTAATAGTGTTATAACTGTTAAATCACCGTTGTTCTTTCTGCTTGGGATACTTTACAATGCTCAACATTTAGCAAAGCAACGCTAGCAACTATAGCTAAAATAAAATAATAACATGCCCTACAGCAGCACAGCCATACAGCTAAATAACGAAACTGGCAAAGTGACAACCAGAATACACCAAAATGAAAGAAGAAATTTAAAGACATTTTATATTGTGCCTACCTTTGCAACCAAACCTTGTACACCAGGCCCACTGTGGTCCCGCCTACTACTCTCTGATTGGTTGAAGGAGTACGTCAGGCTCGGGACGTCGTGCAGTGATTGGTTGGCAGGTCTGTCAGTCTAGGGGTTGGCGTTGCGTCGGAGGCGGGGCGATGACGTAGGGGTCAGTTCGACTCTCGACTCCACTCAAAGCGGATGGGGTGCAGACAGCTGGACGGATTGATTTATAAAGAATAACAAAGAGCTAACAAACGGCGGGTCGGGTGAATAGATAGGAGAGATACGGAGCATTGATACTGAGGCGGGACCACAGAGAATATATGCATGTGATAGAATGTGCTGTTCTTCATTTAAAATGTAAATATAGGCTTGACTCAAAACTGTATTTGATGTGTTTAGCCTACACGTTGTATTTGAAGCATAAGCCTGTTATTATAGCCTACACTTAAAGGGTTTGTTGCAGTTATGTCCCAAAAGAGGCGAGATGCCAACTCCTTTATCTCATATAGGTTTAACTGCCTGCACTGCCCCAACTAAATAAACCCAGCCTACACAAATAATAGACTGGGCTATAATTTCATCATATTTAGCTTTTAGATCATTTAGATCAGCTTTTGTTAGTGATATCTGAACATAACAGCAGTTATGTTATCAAATGGTTTATCAGTTTAGTGCAACAATGAAGAGCATTGTGTGAGTAAGATAAATAATTATATAGTCTGTCCACAGATAAAAAGGAAGCACGTAGGCTGGTATATTATAAGCAATGACTGTCAAAGTGAACTGTCATCATCATCATAGTATATTTATACACTGTTTGGTAAAGCACATGTACAAAATGCGGTGTATAAATAAATGCCTTTTTTTTTTACATAAATTTGATCTTTCTCTAACAGTATCTTTGTTACTTGAGACTCAGTGTCTCACACATAAAACAATAATACAATTTAAAAGTCATAACACAGTTTTATTTGGTCCGAAAATGTTGGTGCAATCGTTCCAGTTTCAAATAGGCTACCACCACAGCCCAGTGCATTCAGTGTTTTCATGTAAGGCATTGTATTTTGAAATGACTGAAAAGAACTGCAGAGGAAAGTTTATGAGCATAAAAATGACTTGAGACAAATTTGAATTATAGAGAATGTGGTTCTTTGAATATTTTTGAGTCATTTCAGTCACAAATCAGAAACTATTTCCTAAAGTTTGCTTAATTAGAAATTATTCTGTGTTCAGCGTTACGACAAAAAATCATCAGGTTGTAATTAAAATGCTAATTCCAGCAGAATGTGTATTGTTGTAGACAAAACCTGGGATCCCAGAAATGGAAGAAAAAGACATTACTGCTGCCATTCGATTCCAAAATACTAATGGGATTTAAATCAGGCAGAGAAAAGTGGCAGAGGCTTTTAACCTCTGTTACTCATGTTGCCTATGTTAGGTTGAAGAGTTACACTTCTTACCTCACAACACAAAAGCCTTGTGGTTGAAAACAAACCTGTCATAGTTAATATTATGCTTCTGCTTTACCCTGTCTGGCTGCTGTTTACAGTAAATGGTCTCTGCTTTTCTCTCTCTGTCATGTTATGTGTCTAATTCAATTTTTCCGAAAGTGGATTCTGGGACCCGCTGGCTGCAAAATTATGTCATATCAAGTATCTGTGTTATTTTATAAAAGTTTTAGTCAAATGCAATTAAACCTAACTTAAAACATTTTGTAAACTGAAATTATTACCAAATTTAGTTTCATTTCACTGTGAGGGGATCTTGGGCCCTTTGTCGGGTCTCAGTCTGAAAAGTTTAGGAACTGGTCTAGTTGAAAGTTTAATGTTTTACCTTATACAACAGATAAAATGTAACTAACTCTGGTATATTTCTGTTGAAGTTTGATCACTTAACTCTATGTGCTATATTTCTGCCCACGTGTTTACCGTACATCCTCCCTGTGACCGGTAGAATTTCCTTCAGGTACCTCGTGTTCCCTTCTGTGATAAATCAAGCACTATCATCCAGGTACAAGCTCATGGTGGAGAGGTATCCTTGCAGGTGTTGCTCTGCTGATGATCTCTGCAGAAGTGGTCCCAGCATCACAGTTTCTTAAGTTTTTACATATTAAAGAAAGACAGAAAAACACATTACGGCTCTTTCATTGTTTCATTCTTTACATTTACCCTCCCCAACATTGTCTCACACAGCACAGTGTTGCCTCATGTTTTGTCCTTACACATGTTCAGAGGAGTGTTATTAGGTTCCTTGCACATTTTTAAAATTACCTGGGCACATTTCACCAGTCCAACACAGGTTTGCTCAGATAAGGCACTTGTCCTTCAGTTTATTTTTTGGTCTTACAAGTTACAAGATTCTTCCCCTCTGCTCCAGTGGTGTGGAGGCACAGCAGGGTGTGAGTTTTTAAAATTACCTGGGTGCATGTCTCCAGTCCAGCACAGGTTTGCTCAGATAGGACACTGTGTGGATGATTTAGGTAGGTCATATGGTAACCAGCCTTGCATGAACTCCAGCACTTTTCTTTTTATGCATCACTGAAATACTGATCGATATGGAGGATTAATTACTTACGGTACTGGTTTGCATCAACTTTAATATGTTTGCCATACAAATTTTAAGCGGCTCATTAGAAATATTAGTTAAAGCCCTTGTTTCCTGAAGCTGTTTTGAAGTAAATGAATATGTCAACATGGTACACAAATGTAATAGTACAGGCAAGAAATGAACGTCATTCAAAGGTCGTATTTTACGCAATATTGACTCTTGTGAGCTTTAAACCATGTTAGAATGTTGTAACCTCATCAAAAACATACCTGGAGTTATGTTTTGTTTCAGAATCAGAATCAGAATCAGAATCAGAAGAATCAGAATCAGAAGAAGTTTTATTGCCATTGTCCATGAGCAGAGCTCACAGACTAGGAACTTACTTCGGTGATAAAGTGCGACATACAACAACACACACACAAAAAAACCACACTAAATAAATACAAATAAGGGCATGCAGGAGGTAGAAATATATACAATAGTAGAAATATATACAATAGTGGCATCAAAACAACAACAAGAGTGCAACATGGTTTATTAAAGTGACCAGTGTTATGAAATGTCCAGTTTAGTGCAGGTTTAAGAAGTGTTCATGAGGGAAACAGCATTCACACTTGTTTGAGTAAACCTTTATTATTAGTCTGTCTACATCTCCAAATCTCAAAATGCTCTGTTCCACCTTATGATGTCATAAAGCCATAGTTTTCAAGTTAAGTAAGCTCCAGTTCAATAGAGATTCACTATTCCAGGACTGAAATTATCCAAATGATTCTAGTGAAGGTGTATGGAGTTTAAAAACACAGGGGAGCCCTTCCTGTATTACCACATAACATCACAAGGTGGAACAGAGTGTTTTCCATTTGAGAGAAGAAGTCAGCCTAAATATGCAGGGTTTGTGTGTTACACATGACTCCAGCTATGTTTTGATGAGAAAACAACATTATACCATAGATGAGAAAACAGTGTAATATAGACCCTAAAACAGTGTTTTACAGATATAATTATATAGAGTTCTGTGCCACGTTGGTTTTATTTTGTCAGAAACAAAGTGAATCTCTATAATGTTATCTTATGCATTCAGAACTGTGTTACCTGTCACATTGATTTATACTGAGCATATTTTTCTTATTGTCATAAATCATATCTATAGCAGTGCAATTGATGATGAGCAGAAGGGCAACCCAGACTAAACAACATCCCAAGATAAACGACTTAACAGAACTTTCATTTCATTTTTATTGGAGAGAAAGCAATGAAACTTCTCTGAAAGTTTCAGTGAAAAACTGGAACATTCAAGTCGCATTGGGCATAATTTGATCCATGTGAATCTGTGCATAAGCACACATTAGCCTAGCAGTTTGTGAAGCTTTTGTACTGAAATATACCTTATTGCCAATAACATAACAAAAATACTTCCTCTCTGTGAAGTGTGTTGAAAGTGAAATCAAACATTCACAGGTCAGGCAATAGATAAGCCATTGTTGAACTTTGCCAGCACCATAGGCCATATAGAATTATAATTTAATATATGTAAAAATAAAAACAATTAAAAAAATAATTTAATATGTATGTGTGTGTGTGTGTGTGTGTGTGTGTGTGTGTGTGTGTGTGTGTGTGTGTGTTTGTTTGTTTGTTTTTTTTTTTAATATGATTAACTGAGATTCAGAAGCAGGAGCCTCATTTACCTTCTATTCTACTTCTACAAACCACAGCTCACCTCAACCACACCTCTAATTACCCAGAAGCCCTATTTATACAACCCTATCCCAGCAACATTGTCTGTTTCCACTTCCACCCCATGTCTCTTGTTCATCTTTCAGCCTGAAAACTTCAGCATCTACAGGAGGCAGGGTCCTGAATCAGCTGGGCTAACCTCCTGAGACAGAGCCCCTCATCCTGAGTCTCTCCTCAGCCTCCACATCTATTCATATCATCAACAAATATCTTTATCATATATCATTGTTGTGGTGTTGTCCTTGCTACTGAAATGATTTAATATTTAGTCATGTCTGAAAGCACAACATTAAATTATTTTTATTGTTTACCAGTCTGATCAACTGAACGTCACAAAGCATAGTTGGACCCCGTTCTTGCAACTAGCGGTGGTATTCCAAGGCAATCCACAAATAGGGACATGCTAGCTCCGCTTACAGTGCCCGAGGGATCAAAGTTGGACTCCATGCTGAGAGCTTAGAGCAGTGATTTTGGAAACAAACTTAAAAAACATCAGCAGAAGTGAAGTTAACCCAAACCAAAAAACAAAGTAGAGAAAAGCCCATAAAACAGGAAGCACAATCTCTGCTCGTTCAGCGTCTTGTGTAAATGAAAGTCCCCAAAGAGTCTCCCTTCTATTGGGGCATGTTAAATGAAATGAAAAAGGGATACAGAGCCAGAGATACCAGTCATTAAGGTATAATGCAAGCCCATAACGGCATTATTGTAGCACAATAAAAGCGCAATCACACGTCATATAGCCATTCTTCTAACAGCACTCTCCAATAAAAGGTAACGCGGGAACACTAAACCAAATGAATGAGGTTATATGCTGCACATTATCAGTGTAGGTTAAATGAAAAGGCTGGGTATTGTCTATATTTAGGTCTTCAAAAGTTGCAAGATTCTTCACCTCTGCTCCAATGGTGTGGAGGCGCGGCAGGGTGTGAGTTTTCAGTCAGCGAGGAAGAGGGCAGCTTTGGGAAAGGAAACGCAAGAAGATCTCCCTGGTGGGAAGCCCTGTTCTTCTTTTTATAGATTTACTGAGACAAAACACATCAGGGATCCTCAAGGCATCCTTCAAAACCTCACTTTCTGTCCAATGGAAGCGAGAGGCAAAAGTCTAAGGGAAGAGACTGGATGATGCAACTGCTGAAAACCTATAGCTTTTTTTTTTTATTTGTTGACCTTCATTTCACCAGGATAGTCCAGCTGAGACTGAGTCCTGGCAACCGGAGGAAAACTACACAGGCACAGGGAGAACATGCACCCCAGAATCGAACCCAGGACCTTCTTGTTGTGAGGCGAGAGACCTAACTGCCACAGCTTTAACAATATAACTACAGGATCATTAACTAATTGCTATAGCAGCAGTTTTTGGAACACTGAAGTTTTGTTTACTTGGAAAAGACAAAGTTTTTCAGTAAATTCTTAATTAACTGAACAGCAAATAATTTGAATATCTCAAATCTATTTGATCTAATGAAAAATCTGTTTGTGACCGTTCATCACTGGCCCACATTGGATAAACACACTTTGCAAGAATCTTATAATTAGTTTGACAAGATATTTATTTATTATTTTGTTAGTTTGTTTGTTTATGAGTGACTAGTTAGTTATTTTTTGGTCTTTACTGGCTTAACCTCCTGAGACCTCTTCATGTGGACAACACATTTTGGGTTGTCCAGACAACAGCAAAGAACAGAAGAACAGCAAACAAGCAACAAGCAACAAAATGTTCAGTTTTTTTTTTATATTTTAAGAGTTTAGAATGTTCAGAATATTTTTTTTTTTTTTTTTTTTGTAAAGTCTTATGTCTTCCTGCACCTCTGAGCAGCACTTCAAATGAGCCACATTGTTCCAAGAGTCACAATTGTTTTTTACTGAGGACTAGTGTTGTTGTGTTCAGGCTCTTAATAAATAGTTTTTGCAAATCATTATCCAAATGTTCTGTCAAAATGATTAAAATGTAGATATCCTCATATGTGGACATCGTTTCTCTCAGAAACAACATAACATAAACAGATAATTCCTTGTTTTTACACTCATCAGGTCCAATCAGCCCAAAATAGCAAAGAGAAATTAATAAAGCCATGAAAGAGCTTGGGTCTCAGGAGGTTAACGAACAGGACATCTGCAGCGCAAAACAAGGAGAGAGCGCGTAGAGACATTCAGCTAACAGTCTCGGCCATGAGATAAACCCAAAACCACAACTGCACCTGTGAGCACACTCTTCCTCCTAAGGTTAAGAACCCTTGTTGAGGTTGAGGAGTTGGCTATCCCAAATTTGGCCTCTGCTAGACTGCCTGGATGGCCAAATATCTATAAAGTCAGTCTGAGCTAATCTGATTAACTTCTAATTGCCCCATATAAATTTGATTTATTGAATTATAAAAAGAGCAACACCTTCCCCGTGCTTTCTTAAGGTCTTGTTGAGCTATGGGATACTCTTTCTGTTGTCTGATTGGTCAAACCTCTTACCAATCAATCAAAATTCAGCTGAAGCTAAAGAGATATGACACAGGCATGTTTGTGTTAAGCTAGCTGGCCATCCTAGTTTTGAACGTTGACAGTACAAAAAGGATAAAAGTCCACATGCAGGCTAAACTGAAAATGGTTGAGTTGAAGAAGCTGTTAGTGATGAAGACATATCCTCAGTTGCCCGATACAGAGGTGGCTAGAATTCTGACAAAAGGTTAACCACCGCACCAATCAATGAGCAGAGCGTTCAAAAAGTGCCAGGGGTAAAGACATGGTTCAGAGGGCACAATCTCTCACAAGTTAAGTTTCCGCTTTCGATGATTCAGCCACGTTCAGATGCCAAACTTTATAGATCCCTTCCGAGAAAATGTGACAGAAAAGTGGTTTAGAGCCAGGGAATCCTTGTATAACCCACTGTAGTGCGACGTAGATGTATAGGCGAATAATTTCTGAACAAAAACTTTTGATTTGTCATTGATGCCTCCATAAACTTTAGAAACTTCATAAAGTTCAGCTATATAGTTGTGATAGTGATAACATAAACATAACATGGTCACATGGCCCTGTGCAGCACACGCGCTAGCTCACCATGTCTCAAAGCTAACTCACTTATTAAAATCAGAAAACATAAACCAAACAACATATTATAATTCAAATTAATTCAAATTAAAACTACTTGATTATTTTTAAATGTGAATTATTTCTGTTTGTAGTGTTGTTTTAATAGTTTTTATGCCTCAAAATTAGCATTAGCATTAGCATTGAGACACAAACATTGCTCATTCCTAGCACAGAGGTGTTTTCGGTGAACTATTTGTTTTATTTGTGTAGTTTTTGCCATGTTGTCAGTGTCATTCACCCGCAACTCCCAATCCTCTGCCTCATCTTTAAATATTTATATCGTGACTCTGCAGAAATCTCATAAAGATCATTATAAAGTGGTACAGTTTACTTACTTTAATCTTTGCTTAGTGCGTGGAAAACATACAGAATGTCTGTCTGCGGGCATCTTAGAACTGCAACGTGGAGATCTTAAACATATGGGGATTCCAAGGACACGTGCTGTGGTCAAGCGAATGAAAGCTTACTGGTAAACCTTTTAATTATGAATGAGGGCTGATGATTGTTTTAGCTTCACTGGAAATGCTACCATCTGCTGTGCATGTTTAGCCCCTCCTTTTATATTGTAACTCTGATCTGTGGACTCCAAAGCATTTTCAAAACACAGTGAGTCACAATGTGTTATCCTCTTGTGACCCTAAGCGTAACCCGTGACTGAAAGCTGCAGTAGTCAGGCTTAACACTGCATGCGGCAAAAGTGTCTATTATATATCAACAAACCATCCATCAATTTAGTTTTCTGTAGGCTTTGTTTCCGGGAAAAAGTCTGAATTTGCGGTGTGTTTCATTGCATTGATTATCTGAGTGTGCTCATAGTTGACATTATGTGGGTTGGTTCTTTCCATCATTTGATAACATGATGCTGCTATTCTAAGCGTGCCAGAGTTACACCAAAATCCCATTAGCTTGTCATCAAATCCAATTTGATTAGAGCGCCAAATGATTATGATACAAGAGGAAGACTATGCCAGAAATAGAGAAAATATCAAATCTAAATTGTTTGTATAAATCTTCTTACCATGATACAAATGTTACTTACATGATTATAAAAAGACACAGGGGCTGTTTTTAAAGAGTTCCTGTTTAAGAATCAAAAATAATTTACATTATTTACATTCATTAAAGGGCTCATATTACGCTAGCATTAGATCTATGTTATAATCTTTCTTCCTCGTCAAAAACATAGCTGGAGTTGTGTTTTGTTTCATTCACACATGTTAAACGCATAAACCCTGCATTTTAGACTGAGTTCTTCTCTCAAATAGAAAACACTCCGTCCGACCTTGTGATGTCATCATGTGTGCTCCACCATGTGTTTTTAAACTCCACACACCTTCACTACAATCATTTGGATAATTTCAGCCAATCTCTACTAACCTAAAGGTAAAAGTGGCTGTTAACATGAAAACCACCACTTCATGACATCACAAGGTGGAACAAACCATTTTGCGCTTTGAAGACGTAGACAGACTAATAATAAAGTGTTACTCAAACATGTGCGATTGAAACAAAACACAACTCTGGGTATGTTTTTGAGGCGGTAACAACATTATAACATGGCTTAATGCTTACAAGAGTCACTTTTACATAATATAGGACCTTTAATGTTGCAAAATAAGAAAATTTGCAGTGATTTTTAACTATTTTTCAGATGTCAATCCAATATTAAGATCTAGCCTAAAATAACATCTGAAATGAAACAATGAAATTATAATATTGTGGTCTATCTTAATTATTTCTTACACTGTGAATAGGTCTTAATATGACAGGTGAATATTGCAAATTGCTCCACTTTATGAACTTCTTTCTGGCCAATTAAGATAAAGCCAAAACAATGACTGTTGCTACATAAGGAGTGACTGGAGATTCCTTTGTTTGGTAATGAGTAAGACTTCCTCAGGGTAGGACTGCACACCTGAGTAGCGCCGACATAATTGCAAGTTTACACTATCAGCCAAGTGCCCATATCTTATTTTGTTTAATTAGAAGTAATTGTGTTGCGCCAACTTGTAGCGTCAATTGTAATGTTTATTTATCTGGAGGGTGGGTTTTACAAGAAGCAACAAAGGCAAAATAAGTATAAAAGCCCGCGTCTTGATGATCAGCACCATCTGGTTGTTTTGGAGTTGTGTTAAAAATACTAATCTTAGTTTGGGCGTAGCAGGATGGCGGTGGTTGAACAACAGTGACACTTACAGGGCAATCACAAAACAGCTCTGCAAAATTTGAACAAAACTGCAGTTAAATGGAACAGTCGACCTTTATTTATCCTTTACCCTGCGCTTTACAACAGACAAGAGAAAAGTACTTAACAATGGGAACAAAAAACACATGAAATTAATATAAAAGAAGCCTAATAATGTAGCTTAAAGGTCCTATATCACACAAGACTGACTCTTCTGAGCTTTAAGTCATGCTATAATGTTGTTTTGTTTCATTCACATATGTTTGAGTAAAACTTTATTATTAGTCTGTCTTCCACCTTGTGATGTCATGTAGTGGTAGGTTTCAAGTAAACAGCTACCTTTTACCTTTAGTTCGGGAGAGATTGGCAATTCCAGGGCTGAATTTATCTAAATGATTCTAGAGAAGGTGAATGGAGTTTTAAAACATAGTGGAGCACTTCCTGTATTACCACATGACATCACAAGGTGGAACAGAGTGTTTTGTATGAGAGAAGAACTCAGCCAAAATATGCATGTGTGAATGAAAAGAAACTCAAATCGAGGTATGTTTGTGATGAGCAAACAACATTATAACATAGATCAGAGAATAGACAATTTTTTAAAACATTTTCAACATTTCTTTTCAAAGTAAATGTCCTGGTATGGTCATCCGTGAATTGCTGTATAAATGTTGATACTGTATGAAAGCCCAGAGAGCCACTTAGAATCAAATTAAATGACCATGTCTGCAAGGTCAACAGCGCAGGGAGCGAAATTTAATAGCTTCACTGTCCTCACATGATTTATGCTAATACAGATGTGTGCCTTATTTGCATATGACCTATATTCAGATGCAAAAAGTCACTTCTGCACTTGAGTTGTCATGATAGCCTACTAAAATTTCAAACTTGATTTCTGAAAGGAGGAGCTAATTACACTGAAACTAACACGCCTGTTTGTTTACTGTTTCTATTTGTTGGTGTAGTTCATCAGACCTGGTTAAGTGGGAACTGAGCCTGAGTCATATTTTGCATAATCGTTCAGGCCCCTAATGGGTGCTCTCACCCCTATTAGCATACTGACTAGCACTATTGTTTTCCTTGTTTTGATTTAGGTCTGAGGATGGAGTTATAAATGGGAGATAAATGATGTCCAAGCCCCCAATTCCTGTTCAAAGATGGATTATCTTTCCTAACAAAAACTGCCTCTTTAACTCCCCTCTGAAACCATTTCTTTTCTTTGAAGATGGTGAAGTTAAAAAAAAAAGTTTGTTTTTTATTTATTTTTTTTTGTGGTTACTGTGAGCAGGCTTGCATCTCCACAAACCTGACTTTTATTTGGCCAGGAGAAGGGCCTCCTCCTGCTTGTTTCCATGGAAATAGTGTGGCTATATTCCACAGTATCGCATAAAACTCATCTATCTCTAATTAGTGACATGACAGGTCCAGAAAGTTGCTCACTTTACATTTAGTATTACCATGTGGTCTAGCAAGTTCTGATACAGATCAAGACCAGTAGCGAGTTTAGTATCAGTCTGGGTTTCGATCTTTTTGACCACCTTGCTACCACAGGTTTTTTTTTTTACCCTTAGAACATCCAATTCCAAATGCTATCTAATTAAGCCTTGGTACAGGTTAAGGAAGCTACTTGTTATTTGATCAGTTTGGCGCATCCTGAAGCCAGAGGAGGGTGATTGGTAAATTATGCCTGTAAGTAGTCCCAGCAGGTAGATAGTGGATCTTAAAGGAACACACTGTGCCCCAGCCAACCTATTAGGGATTAGTTTGTATGTGCTTTCTGTCAGCTAAGATCCACAATAATGCCTCGCAGCTCTAAGGTCTCACACGTTTGTGCCGTTTTTACTGCCAAGCGCTAACGCAACCATAGCATTGTTACTCCTCACCCCCACATGGCATTTTGCAGCTCTGTAGAGGGGTGAACCAAACGAGAGGTCCTCAGTGTGAAATGGATGTGCAATCACGAAGCTCCTCTCCTTGACGGTTATTACCACCAGCACACTTTTGGCTTTTCTTGGAGAGGCCGCAGTAACACAGACGATGGGGGGAAATGGCAATGGTCAGGGGGGATGCGGAGTCGGAGCATTAAGCCACAAGCAGGAGAACGGATGGCTTTGACACTATTGGATCTTCAAATCACCACGCTGGGCCACCTCCTGCATGGCGTTTCAATAAGCCACGAGACAGGCAGTATTTTTCATCACAGAAGGGGAGCTCGTTTGGTGGCGATGGAGACCCGGCCCTGGCGCGTTTGTGGTGGGCACTTTGCTCGTAATGGGGACGTGAAGTGTTGTCAAGGAACAGGCACACAGCAGTGGGACAAAGCTTTCATTAAGGCTTAAAATGAGCGACATCGCTACAAGAGGAACATGTCTACCGGGGCTCTTTAGTTCAGGTAAAGCCATGGTCAGGACAAATAGGCCAATTCAAAGCTCATTATGCTGCCAAAACACACTATAAATTAGGCGAGACATCAAGGTTAAGTTAGGTTTGTTAGGACAAGTAAGGCTGGAAAAAGACTGCACATTAAAGAGTCGCTTTGAAATCTTTTAAGGGTGAGATATTTGATGTGCATTATCAGTATTTCTGAAATAGAGACTAGAATACACTGTTATTGTACGTAATTTAAAGGTGCACTGTGTAACTTCTGGTGGCAGGTGTATCATCTGCTTGTCACCATGGAGATTTTATAGCTTTGACTGGAATTTCCACGCTACAAGGCATTGAACTTATCTCTATGGAGACAAGCAGGTGATGCAGAGGTTATAGGTCAGATTTGTTGAGAGCCCACTCACAGTAATATTTAATTTAAAATATAAAAAAATACATAGCAAAGCTGTAATTGATGAAATGCAAAAAATTCAATGCCATAATGTAGACCATTCCAGGTAAAGCAATAGCATCTCCATGGAGACAAGCAGATGGCAAACAGTTACACTATGTGCACCTTCAAAATAAATCAATATTTTGATATAGATATTGGATATGCTATTGGATGGAGCGGCAATACAAAGCATAGCATGGCAGACACAGACAGATACAGTTTGGTGCTTTGAATTCTGCTAGAATAACTGCAAAAAATATTTAAAACACACCTTGACTTACCTATGTTTTCTCAATTCTCAAACCATAAACACAAAATGATAAGCATTTCAAACAAATGCCAACATAGAAAACATCAACAGCGGGGTAGAATTTCTATCTTAACAGCCATGTTACCAAACAGATGCATGCACCTTTATTTTTACTGAGAGGGAGCCTTATAAATACAAGGCATCTTTGGCAAACTGCACTCTCTCTTTGCTGAATAATTGATAAACTGGTGAAACTATAAACATAGCTTTACAGAAGCAGCCCTCTGTAAAACTTTCCTAGAATGTCAAAAATAGTGCTTTCTTGTATTGACGCATGATTCATGTTGTAGGCAGCGCTACTCTTCCTCCTCTCACTGCAGCTCTGTGCGCTTGTAAGAACCTGTACAACTGGCTCTAGTCTTGTCAGTGTGCGCTATACAAACATAGGCCTATATTTTGTACACTTTTTATACTAGCTCATTATTATAAAGTATATTATGCATAAACTTCTAAATAGATATACATTCCATAAATAATACATTTAATAGAAAGTAAAAAAAAAAAAAAAGAAATCCAAATATTTTGTCATATACAAAGACTAGAAGAATTCATGCTTGTTACTAAACTGTTACCATAGTGATTAGCAATTTAGAACAAAATATTTGGTCTTTGGAATGGGAAAAAGTCATCAAAATCCATAAATCGGCCTAGAAACAATATTATATAAATAAATATGCACCAGAGACACACATTTCCAAGTAAATTAAAGTAACAACACTAGCTCTACCAGTGAGTTAACAGCATGAATTTGTTGTGTTGTTAATCCACAGCCACTCACAGTGTTCAGGAAACATATTATGATGCATCATGTTTTCATTACCACCCAGATGACATGTTGATCACCGTTGATTTATTCTGCCTCATTCAAAATGCTTTAGACGTCGGAAGGAGAGGCCGCTTGTACACATAGAGTGAATGAGGACCAAGAGACGCATCCACTTTGGGACGAGCAGGATCCATTATGAACTACCTGTCAGCTCCTCTCCCTGTGATTTCATCTGTTCACAGGGAGGAGATTACATTTCACAGCCACAATAACTCTGGCGATTAATTGAATACTCATAAGAAACTCAATTACGCGTCACAGATGTTCAATGTTATTTATTACATGATAGTTTTATTAACAAAGATTTTGTCCTTGTCCTAACATGTCGAAGCGTAGCGTGCTGCAGGGGGAGTCCAAACCACAACCCGCAGGTATAAGCTAGTCTGCAAACACTATCCAGACAGAAACACAGTGCTAGTTTGTTGCACATTGTGATAGCTGGCAAAATGACATCTAGTCAACTTAGAACTTTGCGTGTTTTGCAATAAATGTGTGTGTGAATGGGTGAGTGGTGCCTTGAAAAGTGGAAAAGCGCTATATAAAAATGTGACCATTTAGCATAGACACATATGAAACCTGCTTGATGTGTCATATAGTCTATTGCAAAGAGAGAAAATGTTTTGTACCACCAAGTGCAAGTTCAGTTAAGGTTTTTCAGTGTTGCGACAAGATTTTGGAACCGTAGCCAAGATATGACTTCCTCACAAAACACCAACAAAAACTGAAACTGAAATAACTAGGCCAACTTCAATTGCCTTGGAGAATGGAAAAAGTGTATTATTTATTTAACCTGTTACTCAAGAGCACTTTCCACAACCCATAAGACTGTAGATATTGTAACTACTGTACACTGAAAATTGGTCATACATCTGAACAAAAGATCAAAATGCCCAAACCATCAATGCAAGAACATTACTTTATTAAGCTATTTCTAAAGCTGCGGAACATCCTTGAAAACTTTTTCAGCATGAGGCAGTTTTACCTTTCAATCCTTTCAAACATTTACAACATAAGGACTTTGTTTGGAGCAGAGTTGTTGAGAGTCACACCTTTGTTGCAATTCCGTTCTGTATAAGGACATCTGTTATTCAGAAATGCACTCAACAAGTTCAAACAACAGCTTGATTTAAATGGTTCCGCGGTGGAAAGGTAGTAAACAACATTTTTAACAAGAACAAGTCACAAAAGACAACAAGAATGGGCCCTGAATCTGCGCTTTGATTTCTTGGATCACGGTGCCATCCTGTGGTAAGAATGAGCAATATAAAACAATGCCACGTGTATTTTTCAATGTCACTCTGTCTATAAAAAATGAGGGTGTCCTTAATACCGTTTTAAAGGTGTTTTATGTAAGATTTAGATTTTATATTTCATAAACCTGACCTGACATCAATCAAATATAGCTTTAACAGATTTAATTAAATGCTGATTTATTCTTGATTACAAAACATATTGGGCATAATGTCCCAGTTATTTATGCTATGATTTGGTTCTCAAGACAATTATCTAATCCGAAAGCAGGTTTTGCGTCGTCAGTTTCATTGCTCAAGTTGGTTAAAACCTAGAAGGATTATCTCTAGTCTGAATCCTCACTATCTAAAGCCAGGCACCTGCAGCTAATCATTAACCAGTGCTAGTGCATCTCCTAGTGAAGGTTCTGAGCAGTCACATGAGACGTGGCCTGTCCATATACTGAGCAAAAATGCCAACGTGCTCTGCAGTGCTGGAAGGTAACAGTACAAGGAGAATTTTTAGATATCTGTACTTTATTTAAGTGAATTTTACATTGAATACTTTTTACTTTTATTTCTCTACATTGGAAAGCAGCTACCTGTACTTTTTATTCCATGACATTTTTGAACTGGACTGAAAAGTAAAAAGTAATTTTCATTTGATTTGAGAGGTAATTTTTTACCATTTTCGTGGTAACATCATGAAGTTTTCGAGTTCAAGGTTTAGCTTTGAGCAAACAAAAATATATACACAAAATTCATGAGAAAAATTAAGGAATTAATTTGTATTTCTGTTTACCAAAATCTGTATATTTTTTTAACCAATATCACTATGTCTAACACAAATTAACAAGTTGTTTTTTTTTTATTCAACGGTACTTAAATACTGTTACATAAGTACATTGTAGATTATTTTATGTAATACCATTTTTTTTTACATTTGCTTGAGTATTTTTTTTTCCTCTGTATTTGTGCTTTTACTTAAATAACAAAACTGAGTACTTCATCTCCCACTGGCGTCCTCTATATACAGGTTAAAGCGCTCACATATCAGGCTCAGTTGTGAGTGTAGTACCTTTTTGGAAAACAGTAAAACCGCAGGCTACACACAGTTCCTTTAGTGCATTATGGGTATTTGGCAAAAGAACCTTCATTGCTTGAGTTGTTTGATGAATGGGTTGCAGAATAAATGGGCTGTAAACAGAAGTTGTTTGTAGAGAACATAAGAAGGTCATGGTGACAAATATCACTAATTAACCCACTAAGCTGACCCCAGACCCGCTTGACCGCAGAGGCAAAACAAATTTACCTCCCGCTGCAAAGTCAACCAAGTCAAACACGTAATACTTTATGCCAACAATATTATTAGAGCATTTAGAAGGTTTATGATCCATGGAAAATACAAGGGTGTTACAGCGTAGCCTTATTGAAACAGACAATAAACAGACTCCTTTATTACACGATAAGTTACACATCAAAACAGCAATTATGATGGTAAGTCGTCTGACTGCAGTACTTACACATGTTCATTCTGTGTGTGAGGTTTTTTAGTTTTACAAGTTAAATGTTCACACTTTTAATGAACAAAAAAACCCCAAAACAAACAAAACAAACTGCAACACAAATGGTAAGGCATACGGTAGCTCACTTGGTATTTGTGTGTTTGTCCACTGATCCGAAGGTTGGCGGTTCCAATCCCGCTCTCCACATAAACATCATTAGTATAGCAGCCAGATCCACTGACCCACAGGTTGGCGGTGCAATTCTAGCAGCTTCACAGATGAAGGCTGTTGTTGTGTCCTTGGGCAAGACACTTAACCCAGCTCGCCCCCAGTCTCTGCGTACAATGGTGAATGAATGTGTGTGTGAATAGGTGAGTAGTTCCTTGATGTAAAGTGCTTTGAGTGCCTTGAAGATGGAAAAGCGCTATGTAAGACTGTAACCATTTACATTAACAGAATTCTTTAAATGGTCATAAATTGTCTGTGTAAATTTAAAGATTGTTGATCATTCTGCAGAATATTATCTAGATGACTGCTAAGCTGACTTTTTGTTATGTGTCAGCTAGGTGGCAGTGCAGACCGTTGCAATATCTTTTTAGCAGCTTAGGCAAAGATAAATGACATTAGGTCTTTAAAGAATCCAAAAATAGTGAAATTATATGCCAGAGATTATGATTTTGATGAATTGAAGCATATTAACATTTCATAAAGGAATGTTACAATGCACATGTAACAAAAAGCAACAAAATGTAACAAAAAGCAATCTCAAGGCAGTATTTAAACATGAAGTTATTTTGAATTAAATGAAACTGATTTGTGTTCATTTTTAGTGCATGTTTCTTGCCGAGGTTTCAGGGCCAAATTATTAAATCATCTCACACATGGGACAGCTGTTGCCTTAGCTATTGCTTTGCAGAGTATGAGCAAAAAGTCCAAATATATATTATGAATAATGTTGAATATTGCAATACACAGTGTTTGCCAATAAAATAACAATTTGACACGATGAATCCAATCAAATTATAACACATTTTCAAAAATCAAGATCTGACTGAACCAAAACTAGAAAAAAATGCCAATCTGGTGTAACCGTTATAAGGTCATGGAGTTTAAATACACTACTTTAGTTTCAAACTCTAATGTGAACTATGTAATATTTTTTCAGTATTGTCATGGCGATAATATTGCAACATACTGGAATTGTCACCATTTGAAACCCCTGGGATAAATGTTATGAACAGATTGTAGGCTGTAGTGGATTTTTTTTTTTTAGCATTGGAACAGCAGTGCCCCCTGTCACACACTACTAAACTGTTAGCCGTCCATCTGCATGCGCTCCAAATGCATTCTGGCTCAGAGCGGTCCTCCTTCCACCTGTGAAATCATGGCTCCTCTTCCACCAGCCAAAAAGCATTTTCATTGCGGTTCCCAGATCAAGTGGAATAGTGATGATCTGGCAACAACAAACCAGACAGTTCTCTACGTGCAGAAATTGTACTTACATAAATATTCAATAGTTGTATAGGGATTATGAGAGTCAGTAAGGGCTATAAGGTGAGTGTAAAAGTCAGATGTTTTCTTTAAACCTGCCTGCAACTTTCAATAAAAGTCAGTCTCAAACCTCTCCATTTCAGGCACCTATATCACATATATTATTAACAAGATGAATTTCGACTTGGACATATGATTTTCTACACTTTTTTGGCTGTATATGCCATGGCTCTTCAAATTTTCCAAAATGTGAGGCACTATGCAAAAGTAAAAAAAATAACAATCGTTTCCTCATATTGATCTATGTCAGTTTGATTTTCTTTCTTCATTTCAAAAACAAAATAAAAATTGCTTTCAGAGTAGGCTCTGTGCACAACCTGGCAACCTCACTGTTAGTGTCAGTACTTCCTGTCCAATTGTATCTGTATGAGGTTTTTGCAGAGTCAGGCTAAAATTCATAAATATTTAAAGATCAGGCAGTGGACAGGGAGCTGTGGATGGATGCCACTGACAACATGTTAAAAACTACACAAACAAAATGAATATTTCACCTAAGAGTGCTTCTGTGTTTAGAATGAGCGATGTTTGTGTCTCAGGGCTAACGCTAATGATAATTTTGAGGCATAATACATGTTAAAACAACACCACAAACTGACATATTCTACATATATTTTACTTAATTTGAATTTAGTAGGTTGTTTATTTTACAGAGCCTATTGATTTCACGAAAAACCAATGGTTTGAATGGTTTTACCATTGCCATTTAACACAAAAATAGCCCAGATTAGGTCTAGACCTCTTCATTAAATGCTGATAATAGACAAGCAGAAATGACTGAATCTTGATCTCATTTAAAATTTTGTGTTTGTTTTGTTTTTTTTAACTGCCCGGACCCATGTTCTAATTAGTTAAATCACAATCAATGAAATCTCTCCTTTATATCGAAACAAAAACATCAGTTTCTATTCAGGTGGTCATTAGTAAAGACAGATGCCCACAAACCTGAAGTTTACCAGTTTGGTCACTCACACTAACCCCACTAAGCCTCAATAAAGTCACTTGCATACCACACTAATGCTATAAGTTTGTATCCAGGATAAGTGCCTTGGCTGCGATTGGTACCTGCTCCTCATCGTCTTCGTACAAACGTCTCTCTGAGTAAGTGTGGGTTGGAGAAAAATGTGTTTGCCGTGTCTGTCAAATTAGAATTAGGGCTGCCCTACTTCTCTGCTGAAAACCCGTCCCGTGTGCTTTGTGCGTGGATGGAGAGGTAGTCTTTTAACACTCTTGTCTTTATCTTCACGGCACATTTGCTCAGTAGACAAGGTACAGTAGCCGTGCATACAAAAACCTCTGCTTAATTGATAATCTCGCGGTGGCCTCAGAACAAAAGTGGACTTAATGAGGCCAGAGTTGAAAAAGTCAGATCTACATTGTAAGAAGTCAGATTTATTAAATGTTTTTACTGTTCGCAGGAGCATGTTTAATGAGACACTTGGCTTCAATGATTCTCTGAACAGATGGATGTAAAAAGAAACCATTTTTATAGCATTTAATTTATAGTCTATTTCCAGAAGTTTATTTTAAAAGCCATGTGATATAAATGTTTTTAATGTTTTTTTGTAATGTTACATGTTAAAAACTTGCATGACAGTAACTAGAATTGTTCTTTGTACTTGAGATTTTTAAAGTTCTGCTGTGTGTCTAAATGGCTCCTCTTTTGCCACTAATATTCCATCATTTGGCATTAAACGACCATTTGATGTTTTCATTACTATAAAATACCTTGAGAAACATGCAGTGGGGCTGTCTCTCCACAGATCTCACCTATAATCCACTTGTTTCCATGGAGATATACCACACTGTAGACCATTCCAGGTATAACACTAACATGGAATCAAGCAAGTGGCGGTCCCCCCACCAGAACAGTTACATAGTGCACCTTTAAAGTTAACATACTCCTTTAAACATGAAATTAATATACTGCCTGTGTTTGGACAGCACACATTTCATGATCAATTCAATTCTGCATGATATTTCCCCTGTATAGCTTTCTGTTGATGTGCTACCAGTATATATAGATTAAAATAAGCAACACAGCTGTTAGCAACATGACACTGATGGATTTTTATTGGTGAGCGTAATGAAAAAGCTGAAATGATCCAAATGAGTTAGATACAGGTGTAGACTGTGCATTTTATACTACATTTTAGCAATAAAAATCTACTTAAATGGTATAACTTTACCTTTGACATGTGCTGGAGATACAATTTGAAACTGTTCTTCCATTTATACAGTTTAAAAACATGCCCACACCAGCAGCCATAGAATCTAATTTACTAGCGCGTGAACGAGTCAGCAGCTAGTTATGGCACCAATAGCTGTACTGGGGCCATGATAGTTAATCTCTACCAAATCCAGATGAACTGCTTGTAGGCAGCTTAGTGTGCGTATTTTCATTCCCTCTCTTGGCTATCCAAAGCTTTACAACAGACATCGTAGTGGGACCGCAACCCCCAAGACAAGAACCCGCCATGCTATATCTGGGAGTTGTTCAAAATAACTAAGGTTTGTTAACATCTTGAAGGAATTGATTTTACCATGTTAGAATATTGTTCCCTCATGATAAACATACCTGGAGTTGTATTTTGCTTCATTCACACTGGTTTCAGTAGTTCTTTGCCTCACAAAACACTCCATTTGAAATTCCCAGGATTGTAACGTCATAGGCAGAGATGATGCTCAGTTTTTTAGTCCATAAATCATTGCCTGATTCATTCCAAGCCTTTCTGCTGTCAAATCACGTTCATTACTGCTGCGTGCTTACATTAACATGTCTGGACATGTTCCTCATTACCTAACTGCACCACATCAGAGCATGGAGAGCTCTGAAGTTTTTTAATTAGCCATTATTTTAAGTTCTAAATCATGAAATATCAAAGCAAAGGCACCTAAAAACATGCTCAAAAGCCAATAATATTCAAATAGTGCATGATTTTTCCTCCTCTTCTGGACTCACTATTGCAAACTCTGTATACTGGCTCTTCCTGATGCTAACCTGTATCTATTCAGGCTTGGGACCAGTAAAATGACCCCTGGTATGTATCTGCTATATATGGTAAAATGCAAGGGAAATTTAATGATATTCCCATTTGAGCAGGTTTTGCATTCTGTCATAGAAGTATAGAAGTATAAAATAAAAATACGCTAAAATGCAAAAATGTAGGAAGAATTGCATTGTAAAAGTGTTTATGAATATACTTGGGCTAATCTCGAGTTTGTTCTTTCAACAACCATACAAATTGTAACAGAACCATACAAATAATAGATCTATATATTTTTGTCACTCTGTAATGCATTTACCCATTTTCAGTATTGGAATTTCTAGTCAGTAGCAGAATCCATTTTCCCCATTTCCAAGCATGAACAATATGGAGTGTAATATGCATGCCTATACATCTACAGCCAACAATTCTCCAAAGTCTATGTTGCAATGGAAAAATGTATGCTAAAAAAAAACTATCAATTTCAAAAATCTCTCATGTGCGCACTTTGAGACGTATCAGCTTGTGGTTTTAAAAGACCCTGTGACGTGGGACTATTTTCTGCTTCAAAGATGGGTGTCATAAAGATATATACCATTGCTATGCTCGCATGTGTGTACTCATGTGGATATACTATATGTGTGTGGGGGTCGGTGCTTTTTGCCATTAAAGTAAGCTTATCAGGCTGACCATGTCCACCCAGAGTCTCTGACCAAGAGCCGCAACTTATCTTTGCTGGGCTAGGGAAAGTGACCAGTATCCAAATGGAAAAGAAAAACGATGATGGTTGGGAAGTCATTTGGAGATATAGAAATAAAAGGCAAAATGAGTAATGGTAAAGTCAGGGGAAGTGCCACAGGGCATACTCAGGAAGTGACCTCAGCTTCAAATCCAATGACCTTCTGTGAGTTAAATACACGTATTATTATTTCGCCCTTTTCCTCCCCTTAGGCTAAAGATGATGGACTATTTCATACAAGGCAGGTGCCATATGCCACTGCCTTCACTTGACCCAAAAAGGTTATACGTTTCAAACAAACTTTGAGTCCTACTGCAGTCCCGCACATAGCTTGTAGAGTGTTTCATCATTTGAAATTGAGAAAGAAAATATTTGTATTATAG
This sequence comes from Periophthalmus modestus, assembly GCA_019594935.1. Lineage (NCBI taxonomy): Eukaryota > Metazoa > Chordata > Actinopteri > Gobiiformes > Gobiidae > Periophthalmus > Periophthalmus modestus. Next base: position 10,731,999 of record JAIEZT010001368.1, on the reverse strand, counting down.
TCTACTGTTATCACAATGAAAAGCTTTAAGTGTCCCATTGACTTCCATTTGTCCATCCATTTTCTTCTGCTTATTCAGGGCCGGGCCACGGGGGCAGCAGTCTAAGCAGGGACTCCCAGACTTCCCTCAACTCAGACACTTTGTCCAGCTCCTCCAGTGGTACCCCAAGGCATTCCCAAGCCAGCTGAGAGAGACAGTCCCTCCAGCGTGTCTCGGATCTTATCCGGGGCCTTCTCCTGGTGGGACATGCCCGGATCACCTCCCCAAGTAGGCATTCAGGAGGCACCTCAGCTGGCTCCTCTTGAGGTGGAGGAGCAGGGGCTCTACTCCGAGCTCCTCTCATTCCATATGTGTTATTTGAGATATTGTTTTTGAGCCTTTTGAGTTAAAGTTTTATGTATTTATAGACATTAGATTATTTAGGTAATATACTCAATATAAGTTCAATTTTGAATTAAATTATAATGCATTTGTTCACAATTCCATTTAACTTAACAAGACATTTTTTAAAGATTTATTTAATGAATCATGTGGCACATATTTCTTATTATTAACAATTATACACATAATTGTCAAAACAAATTTAAAAAATACACTACGAAGGAAGAGAACAGCTATAATTTTTCCCATGCATGATTACAATACAAACATTTTGACATTTAATTGTGGTTCATTTTAATACTTATTCAAGCAGATCAATAAGTCCACACTTCATCGCCCTCTGAGAATACTGAAAACTGCCAGTCACTTGCTCGTCACTTGAACCCCTCTCACTGTGTTTAATGAGAGGGGGTTTGCCACGAGGGAAGGGCGAACATATCAAAAAGGGCTGAGCGAAGGTGTTTTTTTAGGTCCAGTTACATTGATGAGTCTCTAATGCATTCCACAGGGATTGTTGACTTGGCTTTTTTGCTGTGTGAGGCTACGGAGGCTTACCTTGAAATATGCCCTGTTGTTTTCAGAAAATGAATTGGCTGATACATTGCGTCCAGACCAAAGAGCAACCTGAATGAGGCCCTTGTAGGCATTTGTGTAGCATTTGAGAACAAAAAAGCAAAAATAAATTAGTAAAAGAGTCTGCACTTTCTGTCTAAAGAAACATTCCATGTGTATTCTGCCACTTGTAGTATTTTGTTTTGCTGTTATCTAAACATGCACTGAGCTGTCAGAATAAGTTGAGTACCATCTAAAAAGACAAAAATGTGGCTAACAATAAATCAGTCAGTTAGAATTAATGCCTGTTTTTCCTATGGTAGCCCCATGTACACAGTTCATATGAAAATGGTAAGATAAATGGTTGTGGATGGTAGCTTTAAAGCTACACTATGAAATTTTCTGGTGCTCATCTCCATTACTGTTTTGCCTGGAATGTGATGTTCCACAGTATGCCGTTGTTTTGTCTTGCATTTATTTTATTTATTGCTATAAACACCTAGAAATGACTGTGAATGGGGTTCCCTCTCCACAGATCTGACTTGTAGCTTGGTTTCCATAAAGACAAGCAAGAGCAGAAAAGTTACACAAAGCACCTTTGACTAGGTAAATACATTTATCAAAAAATGCAGTAATTCAAGTCCCTCCTTGGAGTTGTGACTCTCCATCGTGGATTGTTCTTATCCTTCCCATACATGATCAAACTTCATTTTACAGTGCATTGCGTTCTGTTCCATTGCGGCGCTCTTTTCTATTTTTTCCTGACAATCTTTTTCTAACTTTGTTCATTGATTTCTTTCCCTTCATTGCTCTTGATTTGGTTTCTGTCGGTCTCGCGCCTCCTTCTGCTCTTCACTTGTCTGCAAAACTCAAGCGTCAGATGAGTGAACTGTGTGCTCATTAAACATGACACTGCGAACTACAATAGGAACGTTGTCTATTGTGCATCGGACTGGCATAATGAGAGAAAACAAAACAAGACTACAGTCAGTCAGTCAATCGAGACACACAAATTGTTATCATTACAGCCTGGGCTATACCTTCACCAATCTCACTTTGCTGCTGTCAAAAAGCAATGACTATATGTAGCGGTTACACATCGGGATGTTTAAAACGACAGGCAGCAACATCTGTGGGGGTTTAAATGCATTCTCAACAATGTAATGTGCCAAATCAGAAATCCATAAATAAAGTGAATGAGTCATTTTGGATATACAAAGAAAAGCCATTATAGGTCATTGACTCCCGCAAGCGCTTGCTGCAGCTATTTATTATGATACATAAATATGTTTTAGCATGGACTTAATCTATTGGCAGTAAAGCTGCAGGAACCAGGCATGTGTGTCTGCACAACAATTGGCTGGCCACGCTACTCCATATGCGTGTCTCTATTGATCTTGAGAGATAGAGAGAAAGAAAGTGAAAGGATATATTATTTGTCATGTTGAGTAAAATGACAGATAGTAGCAGTTCATTCTCATGGTTTTTAAATAGGAACTTATTTAAAGGTACATCAGGTAACTTTTCTGATGGAGGGTCTGCACATGCTTGTTGTCCCCATCAGTCAATCACACAATCACAGAAGCTCCTGAGAACTTCCTGAAACCTTCACCTTTTTATTTATTTTTTTTATTTTAATTATCAATCCAATAAAACACTTGCTTGTTTTTTGGGCATTTTTGTATTATTTTCTTCTATTTTGCTGGCCTCTTTGTTCTTGGCTGTCTGGCTCATCAGAGCAGTCGGCCTATTGTGTATTCCTGGGAGCATCTTCTTTCACTGTCCAAGTCCCCAGTGCTGTCTGGAGTTAAGACTGACGTTCCTGTGGAACTACGGAAGAGAATGTGGAGAGGATGCTGAGCTAGAGTGAAAGTGAAAGAGTGAAGAAGGAAATTCAAGCCTGCGGTTCCATCAGTTCTTATGGGGAATGTAAGGTCACAGGGAAATAAGATGGATGAACTGTGTGCATTTGTTTGATACTATTCACAGTGTACTCCCCCTGGGTTCACTCTGTATACTTCTGATTTCCAGTACAGCTTCGAGTCCTACCACCTGCAGAGGTTCTCTGATGACTCTGCAGTTATGGAGTATATCAGAGATAGACAGGAGCTGGAGTACAGATTGCACATTTTTTTGGAGTGGTCCCAGGCTGAACGTTGACAAGACCAAGGAACTGGTGACAGACTTGAGGAGAAAAAGGACACCAGTGGAGCCCGTCACCATCCAGGGCCATGAGGTGGAAATGGTGGACCGCTACAAGTACCTGGAAGTCCACATGAACAACAGGCTGCACTGGAGGGACAATAGTTATGCTGTCTATAAGAAGGGCATGAGTAGACTCTACTTCCTGAGAAAGCTTAGTTCTTTCAATGTGTGTAGCAGATTGCTGGAGATTTTCTACCAGTGGCCAGGTCCTTGTACTTTGGTCTGTGGTCTGCTGAGGGAGCAGCACCAGGAAAAGTGACATTGGGCGGATTGACGAACTGATCCATAAAGCTAGTCACATGACTGGCCTTGATCTGGAGACATTTGTCACAGTGAGGGACAGGAGGACACTGGAAAAACTGTTCTCCATCATGGACATTTTTTTAAAGTTATATAAACATCTGCATTTAAATAAATGCAAGTAAGTTTAATGTCATACTATGCTACATAGTGCAACTTTAAAGTACTTTGTCATATCATTTTATTTATGGGCTTCACGCATGACAACATTGACTGTAAAACATTCTACCATGGATCAAGCGGTGACTCGGAAAGCATAAGGCAGTAAAAGCCCCTCGACCAATGAATGTGCTGAATTACAGGCGGGGGGTCTAGGGGTGTGTTGGGCCTCCTTTCCAATACAACGAACAGTCCATTTGTTCATTCCCTTAGGAGCAGGGCAGGGGAGAGGCTGCTGAACATGGGCTATTAGCTGGACATGGGCTGCACCATTAAAGCAGCATACACAAGTGATCATGCAGTCACAGCTGACACGTTTGAACCATGGACCCCCACCAAGCCCTTACATCAGCAACACTCCTCTGAGAGATCCCACCAAGTGCTATGGGCTACTGTGCTAAATTCATCTTTACATTATGTCAAAGCTAAAACGTTTACCATTACTAACCTCACTGGCCTTCATAGAAATAATACTCTCAACCAATGCATACAAGGACACATTTTGAGTGCGATAGTGTCAATTTTTTTAAGGGAAATAATTAGGAATAGAAAGAGGTATTGAGGGAAGCAGCTTGCACCACCCAGTGTCAGGTTGGATCAGGAGGTTGGAGTGGTGGTATGTGGGCTGTGTGCCTGTGAGCTCCCATGATTGCTTTGACACCCGTGGCATTCCCCAGCATGAGACAGAATGAGAGAGAAGAGAGAGAAGAAGCATTGTGAAGGGCCGCAAGGGCTTCATGAAATATAAAGACTGAAAATGTTCATCTCTCCATGGTGTTTACTACTACTACTAAAAGATCTCATAGTTCTTTCAGAGCAATGTGATAATGGAAGTGAATTTTAGTCAGACTTACAACGTGTAGCAGCAGCAAAGTGTTTGATAGGATTTGGAAAACAATCTATTTATGTTGTGCTTTTTCACCTGCATAATCTTTAGGCAGAGAATTACATGGAAAGCACAAGAAAACACGTTTTGCCAAGTTTGGTACAATGACAGATTGGTAGTAACTGTTCATTCTCATGGTTTGAACACAAATGAGAAATCAAAGTTTAAAACTGTTAAAAGATGTCCTATGGTGAAGGGTGCACCACCTGATTAGTCTCCATGGGGATGTCATTGCTTTCCCTACTATCTCCATGGACACAAGCAAAAGGTGCCATCAGGCCAGGTTACAAGTCACATCTGAGTAGACATTACCTAGCAAAATGTAAGATGTTTGCTGCCTTTTTTCCAGGAGTTTTTGAAAAGACACTTGCAATTAAATAAATACAAGATAGATAAATCTTAAAATAGGTTAATATCTCCATAGAGAGAAGCAGATGATGGACCCACCACCAGAAACATTTATGTAACATAGAAATAATTGAAAAACATGTAATAAGACATTGCAGACTGAGAAAATCATCAACATTACATATAATTTGCTTCTAAACTGTGTATTATTCAAATTTGTAATTTGTAGTAAAATAATTTCCTCAACAAACCCCAAGCCTATCATTTATTTTGAAAGTAACCCAAGGCATCAGCAGCCTGGGCGTCAAATGGCCCATTGACCACTGTTCTGTACACTTTGCCTGGGGAGTGAGAACAGCTCACTTTTGTTATGAAGTTATAAAATTGTATTGGGAAACCTGTGACTCCTCAGGGCATGCTAACAGAAAGCTTTCTATTACTTGTATGTGTAATTTTCTGTGGGGACAGCAATAACAACATGGCCCCACACCTGTTTACTCTTTTACTGAGGTGCCCATTACTGAAATGGCATATTTTTGCCTTCTGGTTGCAGTGCATTTGGGTGTCATTTGCAAAATATGAGAGAAATAACTTGCAAAGTAAACTTGCAAATATGTTTTTTCACAGTCTCTCCATTTCAGTCACCACATTCTTTTGATAATAACTTACAATGGCTTCTGCTTTTTTTTTTTTCTGCAAACAATTTCCCATTGATAAAAATAGAACAAGCTTTCAGAGCAGACAGTTTACAAGGTGCAGAGTGCTTATAAAAGAATACTTGTAATAATTGTAGTCCGTATCTTTTAATATGATGTCAGTGAACATTTTAAAGCAACACTTCTCCAATCACTCAGTATTATTATGTTTGTATTATAAAACCAACAGGTGCTATTTGTCATCCCCATATTTTCCTGAGTCATAAAACCTAATAACTTCTTTTCCATTATTTAAAACACAGCACCTTCCTTATTTTAATAGAGTTATTGATGAAAACCTAGAAAAAAAGTCAGAGTAACAGAAGATGACATAAAGTGTAATTCTGGGAGCTCATTACATTAGAAAGATGAGATGGTGCGTATTGCGGTTTCACATTAGCAATCAAGAGTTTATGATATGAGCAGTGCTGGATCCCTTGGGACGCTGTGCAGCCCGATCACACTGCATTTTAATTAACCGTTTGGCAATTAGCGCCACAAAGAGAATTAGGCTCTGTAATCGCCAAACCCCCATGGTAATTTATTAAACAAATATCAACTCTGTGATAGCTTTGGAGTATGATTGTTAAGAGGTGGGAGCCAAACAGCCCTTGGCCGCTTTAAGTCAACAAAAACATTTGAGTGGGCATTATTAATAAAAACGAATTTATTTAATTTGGAGGAGTAATTATGGGAAAAGAACTAAATTCTTTTCGTTGACAGATTATTAAATCGAGCTCACTGAGGGATCGTGCATGATGCTAACTTAATTCACAACTCTCCCACACCGTGACGGCACAGTGGTTGACTAGCTAGAATTCTCACCTCACAGCATGAACTCCACACAGAGTTTGACTGCGTGGAGTTTGTATGTTTCTCCCCATGCCGAGTCCTCCAGCTAAGGAGCCATGACCAAGAATAGCACAACAGATCTAGAGATGGGTCTCCAGGCTCCTGACAGGTTTACCTAGCTGCATTGAAGGCTGGGTCAAATACTAAGACAGAATTTCCCTATGGGGACAGTAAAGTGTATCTTACCATATTAAAGTTCAATTCTAAGTTCAGTTCTGTAAGTAACTCCTTCATCTTCTCAAAGTCACAAAGCTGTAAGGTGAATTGGAAGTGAATGAATATGAGGTAAAGAAGTAAAAAGTCTCTATGTCTTGCCTCGTAAACACAATTCCATGCCTCATTTCCTCTCATAAGTTACGGTTGTTTTTATTTGCCATAAAAAAGTAATGGATTTAGCAAGTGAACTGTTTTTAACCACCTTTGACATAGTGAATTGCCTTCTCCGTACTTGCTCCTACTGCTCTCCAATTTGCTTTGGCCAGCCGAGTGGAAATGAAGAATGATAGGCCTTGTAAGTGTCCACTCTCCACAACTGCCCCCTCTCTTTCTCTCCAAGTGTGCCACTTATTTATAGATGATGGGTACGGTGGATTAACACGAATCCCCAAGACTACAGTTGGGAGAAATGACTTTGAGGGCTTTTTGGCAGGCTCCAGCAGCAGTCCATTTCGCAGCACAAAGCCCAGCTGAGCCTTTTTGGCCAAGGTTAGAGACATGGCACTCGTGGGTTTGTGGATGGCACGTGACAGACGGAGACACTTTGTGCAGGATTCTGGGCTGCGCTGAGCCCTCATCACGTCAGGGAAGACACGCTCGGTTACATTGTCCAGACACATGATTTGTGACTCATTTTCAAAAGCTATGGGGGTGTATCACAACATCTTGCTACAAATGTCTAAGGAAAACGTGTGAAAATGTATGTATAAGAACTGGGGGTTTTGAGATTCTATATTGTGATGACGTCATATTTCCCTATGGGGGAGAAGAATGGTTTTACATGGGCTTCTCATTAGTAAATTCACAGATGTGGAACCTGACCATTTCTGCAACTGACAAGTAGCAAGTAAAATCTGCACTTGAACAATATTCATTTAGCTGCCCCCCATCTGTGTTAACCCAGCCATAGCCTGGGTTAAATAAAATATATTACAATACTATACTGCCTCTTGTATCTACAAGTACTAAGTGCCAATTGCATTGATAGGCTACATCACAGTCTGTCAAAGGCATTGGCAAATAACTATGTAGTGTCTGCGTGTCCTCTCCAGATTGAGTGCCTATTACTGTAGATTTAGTGTGTATTTAGTATTTGAAGAGCATTGTTTTTGGTTGAAAACATGTATGTTTCAGATGCTGACAAAAATGGCAGTGACCCTTGAAACATGTCAAAATAAAAGGCAAGGCAAGTTTATTCGTATAGCGCAATTCAAACACAAAGTAATTCGAAGTGCTCTACAGAAGATACTAAACAAAATACAAACAAATCAAAAACATAATATTCATCATAAAATTAACTTTAAAAAAGAGTGCAAAAATAAAAGCCTTTCAGTCATATGCACAGCTAAATGGGGGCGGGGGTAGTTGTCTATTGACCCTAGTGTCTGTCCTCTTTCCTATATCAGAATCATTGTAAGAACAGATTGTCAATACACCCAAATAAGTTGAGAAATCTTGACTTTGTCTGTGGCTTCATGAATACAAATGTGTTTAGATTCACATGCTGTACAGGAAGTGGATGTGGGTAAGGAGAAACTTTTCTGTCTCCACTATTATTTCTGGGTCATCGTACATCTTGGCACATCTCTGACTCTCTTGGCTCACATTGCCAAGCCTGTATATGTAGAGAAAACACTTTAATACATTCTGTACACATGAACACCAACATTTCACCTCACAAATTCATTTTAAAAGAAAAACAGGTCTGAGCAGCATTTTTGCTTGCCAGAACATAATATAAAATTGGCTTTCTGCATTTTTCGAGTGTTGATAAGCAGGATTGCTCTTGGTCTTACTCCAGGCTAGACATCCATTCTGACATGAGCGGAAATAGAGAGTGCAGCCATGCAAAGCAGCCAGGGCACTCTCAGTTCGTAGGGCAATATTTTACATTTACAGAGCTCCTAAAGAAACTGCGCACCTTGCTATATGCACCTTGAAAGATGTTTGCGAGAGAAGAAAATGTGCTCAGGCCGATTTGTTCATTTATCTTAGCCTAAAGATTTTTCAGCCTTTGATGCATTAGTCATAAAAGAGAGAGATACTGTGGAGAGGTTCGGACAGATGACATACATCAAAGATCAGGGAGGATTCAGGGTACTGCAGACATGGGCTACACCTGACACAACTATCTTCCCAAAGTCTGGTTTACTTGGACAGAAATACAGTTAGTCAAATGTATTTATATATTTATTAGAAAACAGTAGCAGCACTAATAACTATGCCTTAATCAACATGAACATACTTCTTAATCCATCACAGACAAATAGTTTATTAAAGGTCCTATATTACACTAAATTGATTCTTGTGAGTTTTAACCCATCAAAAATATACCTGGAGTTGTGTTTTGCTTCATTCACACATGTTTGAGAACTCCTGTTTTGTCTATCTTCTTCCCCTAAGCTCAAAATAGTCTGTTCCACCTTGTGATGTCATGAAGCGGTAGTTTTCGAGTTAACAGCTACCTTTTACCCTTAGATTGGCAATTCCAGCCCTGAAATTATCCAAATGATTCTAGTGAAGATGTATGGAGCTTAGAAACATACTGGAGCACTTCCTGTATTACCACATGACATCACAAGGTGGAACAGAGTGTTTTCCTTTTGAGACAACTCAGCTTATGCAGTGTTTGTGTGAATGAAAAAAACACAATATCCTTATTAGGGATAATAAGGTATTATAAAGTGTTATCAAGCAATTTAAAAATTATATTTGCACTAATAACTTTAACTAACCTGGGGGAGACCCAGGACACGCTGGAGGGACTATGTCTCTCGGCAGACCTGGGAACGCCTTGGGGTCCCACCGGAGGAGCTGGAGAAAGTGTCTGGGGTGAGGGAAGTCTACCCAGACTGCTGCCCACAGCCCCGGATAAACAGAAGTTGAAATGGATGGATGGACTAACAACATTCAAATCAAACTGTATTTTTGTCAAAACTATTGCATTCAAAATATGCTTTGAAAGTTACAAAATAATTTGTTCATTCACAGTATATCTTCAGAAGTGTATAAATAGTATTGTAATTGAGTGTATTGATCTTTTGTCCCACTACTGACAGGTGCGGTGGGACCAAGATAATCAGTATATTTACTATACCTGTCAATTGTCCTGTTGCTTGAGTGGTGAGTCCCACAGCTGTCAGGGAAGACCAGGATTTAACTCCCCAGAGAAATGATCAACCATGTGCTGCCCTAAGCATTCATAAAGGGAGGGCACCTGGCACACTGCAAAACTCAGTAACTTTTTTTTACACATTTGGCAAAAAATGGTCTCACAGTGTAAACGTAGCAAATGAAAAATAATTTTCATCACCCCAGTCTTTTCCAATATCCCAGCACAAGTCCCTGATGCCTTGTGTCTCAGTGATGATCACTGTATTATAAAATTTCATAAACCCTACCACCACACGCAGGCTCACATTTTTATTGCTTTCCCGGCTAAAGCAAGTTAAATTTGAGCCCTAATAACTTGTTAAAACGATACAATTTCTTATGAACTTTGGTAGTTTTAATAATTTGTTCCCTACCAAAGAAGGAAAGGTTACCAAAGAGCTAATTCTTATGCAGAACATCTTGACACTTGTGCAAACTTTTCCTCCGAACAAACACATTCACCTTAATTAAAAGTCATAGCCTGGTACAAAACTCAAGACACCCACTTTTTTCAATTTAAAAAGTTGGTAAACATTGACAGCACTACCAGCAAATGTAGTAATATTTTTTCGACTTCTCTGTGTGCTGCTTAGTTCCCCTCGCTTGTAAGTGCTTCTCTGCTGGAAAAACAGTCATAGATTAACATGCCCTAAGTGAATGTGCTAATGCTGCACATTTCTTTTGATTACAGTGGGAATGGACGCCTATAGGATGGAGCACATGGGACCAGGGACTCAAGAAACGCCTTAACTATTCCCGTGTGAGTTAGCTAGCTGCATAAATAATGAACCTACAGAAGCATATAATGAGGCAGAGTTAAGAGAAATATATCAGCATCATTCATTGCGTTTTAAGCTGCGCACTGGGTGGATGACTGTTCCCTTACGCAGATACAACTTCACATATCTGATTTTCTCTCACACATTATTCATAAGCCTGAGTGCGTGTACCACAGACAAGTATGTGGCATGCTTTACCCAAGCCGATTTGAATATTATCTCGTTCACAAAGTACTCGCAGGCTCATCGACTTGGAAAAGCAAAGGTGGGTGCTGCCTACTTCAACAGCTGCTATTGATCCTAAGGGAATTTAGGCGGATTACTAGGTATTCATTCCCCACCAAAACCCTTCTCCAACCTCGTTTTTGTACACTGTATGAAAAGTAAGAGCTTCTCCAAGACAATTCTGCATCTGTTACAAGATGATAGCGTAATCTTACTACTCGGCACTACATGTGGTATAAGGATCCATTATAAAGGATCTATCTACATGTTAAGGCATTAATTGGCCTATCACGCCGTGCAAATAATTATGCTGGTAATATGAGCGTTATCTCGTGGACTCCCAGTGGGTGGAGAGTGTTTGGGGTCAATCTAATTTACAGACTCAATGGAGGAGACGGATATTTAACAAGTGCAACGCAAAAACAATCTGAGGACACGCAAGCTGCAAGCATGATAACGCGTGGAGTGGAGAGGCGGAGGGGAGCCTAAGGCCTGGTTTTATCACATTCTGTTTAAAGTTGTACGTGGCTGCAGACTGGGAGCACCTTGTAAGGAGACAGGAGGTTTTGGCTGCAATTCTCTACAGCAGTGCCAGAGCAGCCTCACAGTGTGGAGGTAAGTGGAGGAGGAGAGGTGTTCCAGCAGCCAGCTGTCACAGTCAACCTTCGTGCATTTATTTACTGTATGAAGGGTTCAAAATAAAGTTACCTCATCAACATTAAGAGGAATGTTAATGGTTCTTGTGGTATGAACTTAATCAAATAATATTGAGACATAGGTAAACTTTGAACGATTATGTCTGTATTTTTGGAGGTGGCCATTCCCCCTTGTCACATCCTGATGTCATCTGAGTACATACAGTTGTTGTGCCATTAAGCGAGACACTTCACTCACCTTGCCCATTATGAATGTGCTGTGTGAGAGAGCAAGTGATTGGTGGTGATTAGAGGGCCGATAGCACAGATTGGCAGATCATGGATCCGTCTGCCTCAGGGCAGCTGTGGCTAAAATAACCGTTTACTACTGCTGCGGTGCACACGATTGACTTTGAGTCACTGCAAGACTAATGCTTTAATATTAATATGATATTATTTCAAATGTTTACATTGGAACTTGTTTATGAACTCAGCCATATTACTTCAGCACAGATGTAAGAGTACTCTTGCATGTGCCAGAAGAGAAAGTTCTGCACAGACACAAACACATGACTATGAAAAACACTTTTAGTGAATTATTTAAAAAGCAGAGTTATTCAAGTAGAATGTTACAAGAAGCAACATAAATATTGACTCAACACAAGTCTACCTTTGTCCAAGCTCCAATCTGAAGACTATTCAAATTGTCAATTGAAATGCTTTTTTAACTTGGCATGCTGTTGTGATCCCACTCCTACCCTTTCAGTGGAACTCTCAAGGTAAAGTAACAAAGCTTACTTACATGTAGGTGGGAAAGGGAATAGAAAAGATGTTCCCAGACACTGCCCTTGGATGCAGCGTGCAAAGCTATGTTGATACAAAATGAAGAAGCCATTTGTGTACACAGGTGCCCTTAGGCGAAGTGCTTTGTAGCCACCCTACATGAACAATGCATGCAATAGAATGTGTTGGTACCCAAACAGTGCCCCTGTTCCTCTGTATTCTCCCAATCTCACTAGTACGCTCTTACATAATACACTCACGCCTAATTTAACACATATTAGAGGATACCCTGACCAGCGCAATGTGTGTGGTGTCGCCCAGTACAGTTAAAGGAACAAGTCAATAAGCAATAGGCTGCCTAGTGACCAGAAAACATTAGATGGAGAGATGGATGGTGTGACATCTTAAGTGTCTGCTGTAGAAAACCAGCACGCAGCAAGAATGTGAAAGCAGTATCACAGCAGAAATGATTCTTGCCCAATTACATCGTTGAAGTGGAAAAATTTGTGAGCTGATCCGCAGCATCTGATTGACCCAAAGCATTTAAAGCAATTAGATGCTAAAGATACACCAGCGCCTTGAACTAAACCGAGCGGGGAGGGGAAGACGGTTAAAAAAAGTGTAGTTGAGAAAATTGAGTGTTTTTGTGCATGACGACGTGGGTTAATGGAAGAATAGATTTAAGGGCATACTGGGGGCTTCTAGCATAATGCAAATATTTACCTTTACACTTGAGCGGCGCGCAATGAGCCAAATGTGAATCTCATTTACATCACAATGTCAAGTTTTACAGGAGAGGTTGTGGTTAGGAGGCAGGGGGAAATAAGGTCAGTTCAACGCAGCCTGAAGAGACAGAAGAAGAAACGTTATCAGGTGGAGAGGTTGGTTCACGCTTTAATTCAGGTAAGCCAAAATAAATTTACTTTACAGAACAACACTTTTTCTGAATAACCCTGAATAAATGAGCATGCAAATCCAACCAAATTTTACAGTAAGCAATTAAACTGTATAGAGGAGTGTCTCTCAAACGTTTCACAAAAAAAAGCGGTTAGGGGTTACGGTTTAGGGTTAGTATAGTATTATTATATACTAAATCAGGTATACAACAGAACTATACCACATCTAATCTAGGGCTAAACCAGGTCTAAAGTGGACTACACCATTTATACTGTAGTTCTAAACAAAAAAGTATCCAAAGGAGGACAAAACAAAGGGATCAAATGAACTGTGAAAATACAGATACTGAAGAGCTATCCATGTACTATCTGAAGGAGCGTACCAAAGTTTGAGAACCACTGTAGAACATGAATAACCATATCTTCTTGTTGTTGGAAGAATTAATTAAAAATACATTATATGACTTTTCTGGTGGGGGGTCTGCCATTTACTTGTCCCCATGACATATTATTGCTTTGCCTGGAATGTTCCACTGTATGTTATTGCATTTACTTAACTACAGTTTTTATTGCTCAACAATTAATTTTAATAACATGCATTCTTGCGGTGAGCAGGATCACCCCTCCACAGATCTGACCAGTGACATAGCCAACAGCTTTCCTCCATGGATAAAGATACGTTTACTGCCATATTACACATTTGGGTAACTTTAACAAGCCAGGAAAATTTACTTTGTATGAGAAAATCCACTGCTTTCTTTACAATACATGAAAGTATTTCCCCTCAATTCTGTGCCTCCAGGGCAACAACAAATGTCTTCCAGATTTGCCTGAGGCTGCATTTATCAAACGACTCATCTGCTCCTAGCTCTCTATGCAAATGTGATCTTTGGATGTGTAGCAGTTTTATTACCTTCAAATATCCATCATTTATTTGACAGCATATCTCAAACAAATGCACATTTAATGACTCGGTCCTTAATGAGCAGTTGAAAAATTCATGAAAGAGATGACCGTTAAGGTTTAAGTTGGACCGGGTTACCTTGCCGACGTGCGCTGTTCCCGTATTAATAGGCCCCTAGATGTGTTTGCCACAGCTCGTCAAAAAAGAATGTAATGAAGCGCAATCTGTAGGGTTCTGCCAATTCTGCAGAAAAACGCCATTGCTTCACTTCATAGGTTGCGTTCATGTTGTGGAACTTGATATCAAAATCTCAGATGGTAGGCAAGGATCTGTTTAATTCTATGGGAGATTCACTGTTTTTGAAGGAAATACACAAAATAAAAATCCACAAACCTTGAACCTTTGTCAGGGAGTAGCTCCACAAACTTGCAATATTAATCCCATGACTTATAGCAAATTCCTAGTCAGTGACAGCAGCAATACAACTTATCCTGATTCTTTCAACTAACAATCACTCTCACACCTTTGGAGTTGAATAAAGGTGTCACTGAAGGTATTTTGTGAAAAAAATGATTTAACTTTTTTTTATACTAATAGCGAAGAAGTTTTATCTGGATAGGCCCAGTACTTACAGAGACATTAACCATAAATCAGGTCAACAAATCTGCAATTTGACAATTAAACAGCAAACACCACCACAGAATTCTGATCAACATTCTGTATCCAGCTCAATAGGATTCTGCTATGTTGTGAACACAACCTATTGACATACCTCAACACCAATGGCAAAATACTGACAATGGCAGATCTCAAATAAAAAAGACACAGACAGACAGAATGTTGCTGACTGATCCAATCCTCTCCAGCTGCAGTTGTAAACTTCATGTCACACTATAATTGCTTTCACACTGTTTCTGGGTCAAGCCGGCTGCAATAAACGCAATCAATGGTTTGGCTGTGTACAGTAAACAAAGCTGTCCAATCAATGGGAACCAGGGCAGTGCACAAAAACATCTGTAATGAGAATAAAGCATGCCCTGAAATTCTGCGCCTCATTGATATTCCAGCGGTAATGCATTTTCAGACACACTCCATTCGCTGTCACTGTGATTCAAATTAGAATTGTAATTTAAGGTTATTAAATGACCTATGAACCATGGCTAATGAAAAAAGCGATCTTTAAGTATAAGAGGAAAGCCTGGGCGCAGACATCCTCTCCTCTCAATGTGACAGGTGCATTATTCCAACGTTAGGATTGGGTTCCCCCCTCCACTCTCCTTTCCCCTTTAAATCAGCTCATTTCACCTGCAGAACAAGCCGGGAACACCGGAATCCTACTGGGAAGTCTCGCCGGGACTGGAGGCTCAGAAGTCATTAGAGAGAAAGTCAACAGGAAGAGGTCTCAAAATCCACCTTTGTGCTATGTCAGTATTTTCCCATCTCCTATTCATCAGACTGATAGGTGCTGTGTGCCAAAGCTACAGCATGTGGAGATTAGACTGTAAGGCAAACAAAAGTATTAACAAGTGCTGTCCTCCTTCATTTAAATTTAGCATATCTAATCCCAAATGGTTCTGTAGAATTGAAATGGTGATGTCTTCAGCATGCAAGCCAGGGCATTACTGTATCATTATTTATTATAAAAACTATGGCTTGCTTGGCCTACAAATCAAGCCATTAGTAGTGTGACCTGCTTGTCTCCATAGTAATGCCATACTGCGGAAGATCTCAGGGAAAGTGATAATATGGAGGCAAACAAGTGATAACTTTTCCACCGGAAAAAATTACATGCGCATTTAATGTAAATGTTTATTTCAATTTCACATGAAAAACTGTATGGCAGGGGGTGTGGACTCAGTGATGTTCTGCAGGTTTGTCCAATGTAACCTGTGTTCATGGGTTATGGCCATGAGCCTCCATTTTTATTGCAATAACACATTTCAAATCAAAATATTATAACCAAAAATATATTGGGAAATTTCCTCTAAATCCTTCATATCAGGAAAGAATAATTTACCTGATGCCCATGTTCTAGCATTTTGAAGAAATGCAAGGGAAGAGAACGAGGAAAAAGAAAATCCCATTCCCATTCAAGTTTAAATTTGTCAACTGGACTAATAGTTGTAGGAGTGAAGACGTTTTGCTGCTCATCCAAGCTGCTTCTTCAGTTCTGAAGAGTTCAGAACTGGCTCTTTAGCCATAGCTGGGTGAGGAAATGTCTTGCCAAAGGACACAACAATATTATGCCAGTTTGGAAATTGAACAAAATTGCCAAATAATTTTGTCCCTCTTTCATGGTTTGAACATGGAAGAAAAGTTTTTTAAAAAGACTTGACTTCAGTTGTAGCAGCAGTATGGATGTTTCTGAGTACCACAATTTCATACATGAGAAAGTGCACACATATATATTTACAGCCAAATATCGTACACACACATGGACTATAGGATGAGTGACATGGCGATAAGGCGAAGGTGACACTTCTCAGGGCTTTTCACACACTTTGCTGCAGCAGAGCTCTAAAGCGTGACCCTCCATATCCATCCAAGAACATTAAGAGATTTCTCCAGACCAAGGCTCTATTCTGTGCCACGCTTATAATCAGCCCCTCATCTCCCATAGCGGCGCATTTGTCAGCTCTGTTTTGGCCGCGGAGTTTCCGATATGGTTCCAAGTCGTGCTCATCTGTTCAAGCGATTATCTCGGGAAAGTTGAAATCTAGCATCTTACCTTTATTTGTCTCCGTTGTGTGCCGTGGCTTTCTCATCTCTTATCTGGCTTCCATTGGGAATGCTAATAACTATAAGGGCTGGTGTGTGGGGACTAGAAGCAGTGACTTTACTGCTGATCACAATCATCCGTTCCACTGCCTCACAGCAGCTTAAGCTCTCAGTACGCACACTGTAGACCACAGATAGAGATAAAGTATTCCATTACACTGATTGTCCCAATGGGAGAATGTGCTCTGTAATCATATTAAAAAACTTTGACATGCGAGTTGCTTTAGTTCTTATATTAGGTAGACGTAGAATATACTGCATAAAATATACTGCATATGCTGGCCTTGCTTGTGAGTCCTTAGGGGCCAACACACTGCTGGTGTCAGTGTTTACATGCATAAGCTTGTGAAACCACATCCGCATGTTAACGCGAGTATGGCCACACCAGCAACTAGTGATGGGCTATGAAGCTTCATGAAGCATTGAAGCTTTTCATCCAATTGGTTCACTCCAGCGCAAAGCTTCTTGAAGCTTCATTTGCTCTAGTAGGACATCCATTTGCATTTTTTTGTGGCAAAATAAAGAAGTATGCAAAACATGTATATTGTAGTGAGGGCAGTAGTGAGGGAAGTATATATATATATATATATATATATATATATATATATATATATATATATATATATATATATATATATATATATATATATATATATATATATATATATATATATATATATAATATATGGGGAGGCAGGTGAGCCCGTGCCTCACCTGTCATCCCAGAGAAAAAATTCATGAAATGGTTATATTTATCCATTATTTGTACTATAAAAAAGTTATTTTCTATTTAACTTTGCCATTTAAATTCTTTATTTTATTCAAATTTTTTGAATTTTTACATTTACCGTTGAAATACTGAAGAGCACAGGCCATTCGTGCCTCACATGGACTGACTGAGCTGTAGCTCAGCACTGATGCTGCTGCTTTAAGTGGCTGTGAAAAGGTGCCAGGTGAGGCTCACAGTTACCTGGCCTCATGTTAGGGGGCACTCATAGCAAATCAAGTTTAGCAATTCGTTCACTTTTTCCTTCTTGTCTGGCCCTACTTTTTAAATGGAGGAAGTTTACATATTAAAGCTCAAGCAGTTTTCTAAACTGGACTTTTGGTCGAAGCAGGAGGTTATAATTAAAGGAAGACCAACGCTAAAGGACGAAAGACTCTCTCTTTTCAAACAGAGTGGTACAAAATGGTAAGTAATTGTCATGATCCCTGTCTGCTCCTTCCTCATGTGTCTGCTCTGCCCCTCCCTCACCTGCCTGTCTCTGGAGCTGGGCGGAGTTCCTGGCTCCTCCCGCGTGCACCTGCTTCTCATCAGCGCAATCAACGCCACCTGTGGGAGGATAAGAGGAGCGAGGTCCAGGGACCCCCTCATGTCTGCTACCCCTCATACGGACTGTTGTTGCTCCGCTGAACATTGTCTTCCATCCAGGGATCTCCTCATGTCTGCTACCCCTCATTCAGACCGTTGTAGCTCCGCTGGACACAGCCTTCCGTCCAGGGACCTTTACGTGTCTGCTACCCCTCATCTGGACTGTTGTGGCTCCGCTGGACACAGTCTTCCATCCAGGGACCTCCATATGTCCTTTGTTTTTATCCGGGCCAACGTAGCTCCGCTGGACACTGTACTCTGCCCAGGGGCCTCATTGCGCCTTCCTGCTCCTTGTCCTGTTCCTCGTCTTGATCTTCGTCCTGATCCTCGTCCTGATCCTCGTCCTGATCCTCGTCCTGCTCCTTGCCTGTACCTCGCCGTGTGTGGACCTCAGGACATTCTTTTTTTGTCACCCCTGCACCCAGCTCCTCGTATGTTCTCCTGTCACTTGCTTGTCTTGTCTGTTCTGCCAATAAACACCGTAAAACTTGCCTCGAGTCCCGCATCCCTTGGTCCGCCTCACACCCGTCTTTACGACAGTAATTGAATGACTTCAATCCATTGAAAATTGGGGAACCAGAAGATGGATAAAAAACAATACAAAACTAGCTTGCTTTTTATTTCATACTATTAGAGCTATTTCATACGGACTTTGGATCTTTATTTTGAAATTCTTATTATTCTGGCCCCAATGGCCAATGTCTCTCTCACTGGGAGAGACATTGGCCCGGGGCCAAATGTACTCGCCGACACCTGGTTTACATGTTTGTAAATTTGATTTACCAGCCATGAACCTCACCACACATCATATATACATATATATATATATATATAAATATATATATATATATATATATATATATATATACACACACAAACAATTCCTTTAACTAAAGTCTCCAGCCTTGCAATATTTGGCTCCATCATGTAGCGTTAGACCTCAATATTTGCATCTGCTATCACGTTTTGTGTTTGTGTCTTTCTGATGCTGTTATCCAGGCGATTGTTATCTACACTACAGGTTGTTACTCGCAGCAAAATCCAAACAACTTGCTGAATTAGTCACGTGGTACAGCCGGGCAGTGAAGCTTCGGACGTCAACATTTTCAGCTCTTCCTCTAAATGAAGGGAGCCTCGATACACACATCGTGGAAACGCCTCCTCCCCTACTCGGCACGCGCTTCGAAGCCTCGATACGGAACGTCACTACCGGCAGCTCACGCATGAAGTCTGGGAAAGCCGTTACAGCCCAACTGTCTGTGTACGTACAGCCCAACACTTGAAGCACAGTACAGTGAAGCTAGCTAACTGAATAAGCTTACATTTACCATTCGTGCAGGCTGACCACAAAAAACACAAGGTTGCCTCACACTCACGTCGAGCATAACAAAATAGTTTGGATTTACTTTTTTGAAATTTATGTGTTCATGGCATGTTGTTCTATATGCATGTTTAGTGAGGATAGTGTGTCACTTCCCATCTACAGGCAAAAAAAAAAAAAAAAATGTCTCAAGTGTACTCCAGATGTGCATAAATCAGGTATTAATATAGTTAAATTTACATTTTTTTTGTGTTTAGTTGTCAATATAAAAAAAGTCTTTTAATGACTAATGGTATACAATCTTCAGAGATCACAGTGTTTGTTCTCTCCTGTAACTCAGCCTTTGTCAGAGATATCTTGCTCCTCTATATTTCTTAGGAAAACAATTCACTCTAACTTCAAACAATCTTTGAAGTGTAAAATATGTGCTTTTCTTCTGTCACAGCATCCCCAGTTTACAGTAAGTTGTCAAAGAATGTGCTTACTGCTTATTGCATTAGGTTGAGCCACAGTCATGGTCTACTCTACTTTTGTTGATTTGAAATGCAGACTTTATATGAAACATTACTGTGAGATTGATGGTGAATGGATTTTCTATTTGGATAAAGACCAAATATCAGACGGATGCATTTTTAATATGTAGCCATGAAGCACATTGATTATTATAATACTGTTTGACTGTGTCAGGGTTGTTGGATAAATGATTTTATATATATCACTTCAGATGTCTAATTTATCAATGTATGGTGATTAAATACTAACTAAGGTCAGAACACTCAATGGAATATTTACCTCAAAGTAGAAATTTTGTGATGACTGTCTTGCTGTAGGATCATTATGCTATTATTTGCACATTTTAAATCACAATATTAACTACCTAAAATGACTTAATAAAAGAAACAAATCTGCTGACTTCCACGTTAGAAAGCTCTAATGCAGGGGCATCAAACACATTTTCACCAAGGGCCACATCAGCAAAATGGCTGACTTCAATGGGCCAGATCTAAATAAATCTAACTACCTTTTTAACTTGTTGATTAACTGTATTTATTATATATTCAAGCTACAAATATTGCATATAGATTTACCTAGATGTAAAAATATGGCTGTGTAACTACATATCTCCTGATAAAATGACATTTTAAGACCATCATTTAATTTACCCCATTGAGGGCCACATTTGGCCCGCGGGCCTTGAGTTTGACACATGTGCTCTAATGGAACCAATGAAAGCTGATGCTGCCGTAAGTGTCACTACAAATAATCGTCACCTCTGATGGATAGCTGCAGATCACGCAAGCAAGGAGCTGATTTAAAAAAAAAAAAATCTGTACCGAAATGACAACACAGCGCTGCCGCCAACGCTCCTACATGTATCACAGATTAAGAAAATAATATTGGAGAATGAAGTAAGTATAGAGCAGTGGGCATATGTCGGTGCCGCTGAAAACGGATTGATCGGATCGGAAATATGGAGTCTTAAAAACAAGCAATTATAGCTTCCTCAAACATGCACAAATCACTCCAAATACAACTTTGGGTGGGTAAATGGTAAGGAGAAACAACTATAACATGGTTAACAGCTTTAAAAAGTCAATTTTGCTTTATAAATCTCCTTTAAGGGCAACAAGAGGTGGCCCATAGCATGGTCTTCCAGACAACTAGTAGCCACCAATAACCCCAGTGCATTTGACATTTTGTTGTTGTAATGTTTGTGCTAAATGTCACTGTAATATAGTTTAATTGCTACTGTTATGCCATGCTTTTATTTCTAATGTCATGCAGCCTTTGTTGTGTAAATGTGCAAGCTCATGGGCCACTGTACAATACTGTAAGTTAATAATTCTTGTACAAAATAAATAGGAAAAAAAGAGAGAAAGTCTGTCATAATGGATCAACTGAAGAAAAAAAATATATATATATATATATATATATATTTTTTTTTTTTTAATATATGACCCTAAAATAAGTAAACAGTGTGATTTCACATGGACCTGTACCACCTTGCAATGCCCAATCTTGTCTGATCTTGGAAGCTAAGTCAGGTCGGGCCTGGTTAGTACATGGATGGGAGACAGCCATCAGTCTACCCCAGGGCTGTGACTCCTCATGTAGCTTACCACCACCATGTCTAGAGTGAGTAATGTAAAGCTCTTTGGGTATCTTGAAAAGAGTGGTATAAATCCAATGCACGTACCATCCTTGCTCTATTTAAATGCTGTTTGTGTCTGTTTGGCAGCTGTCACAACACAAGTGTCTGAAAGGAAGAGAGAACTATAATTAAACATGTGGCATTGACCTCATCTGCAAACGTGTTATCTACATTGTTTCCATATTGATGACTGCCCACTTAACCCAGAAAGAGGGGGAGGTCCTTGCCAGGACTTAAAAGGACTTAAAAATATGTGTAATCAGATTGTTTGACACATTACTGCAGGTCTCAGCAAAAGCATTACAAATCATACAAACACATGTGTAAAAACATGGCGTAAACCAGGAATACTGCTTGTACACTGAAGTTACTAGTCCTCTGCTACGTCAGCTTTGAGCCGCATAAGGAAGTGACAGTAAATGTCAAAACACAAGCAGCTCCGGTCTCCACAAACATCCTACTGAAAACACAAGACAATGCAGGAGGCAGGAGACTCTCTCAGTGTTAGAAGGAAACCTGACAGCCTCCCTGAGAGACTTGGCTCCACTCTCACCCAGTCACCTTCCATCTCCTCCTTTTATTCCTGAGGATTTTATCTACTTGTCAGGAGCAGGACAGGACAGTGTATGGGAGAGAGTTGAGCCAGACTACCTCCCTCCGGGACTTCCACTCTTGATTAATGAAACAATTGACTCTGTGATTAACACCTGTGCATCAGAATCTAAAAACGTCCCGAGGAGAGGAGGAGAGAGGATATCGATTGGGTTTCTTCCCTTAAGAACTGAGCCCCAACTCACTGTCTGCTTAGCCTGTGATCACGAGAAGGACAAAGGCAGACACTGTACGGTCTTAAGCTAATCAGCTCATTAGCATACTGACTGGATGGGGCAATTAGCATTCAATCTTAGTGATGTCTGTATAAAGGCAATTAGACACTTCAGAACTGACCTAGTAGAGAATGTGTTTTAGAGGTGCTGTGGGCAGTATGCAGGAATAGCTAAAACATGGGGCTTACTATATGGTAATAAATAAGAAAGTCTAGGATGTGGGCTGGTTCAGTGCATCCCATGTCAAGCGTCAGAGTTGAAAAAAAAAAAGAGCTTTTGGTGAAATTTGTGGCGTGTCAAATGCGTTTCAAACCTCTAGAGGCATTTGACACCATTTTGACACTGAGGTCTGAACGTGGCATTAGGCAAATCTCACATTAATGCTTTTGTGTCTGATTGTTCCCCTTTTCAAGTTCTAATTCACATCTGTGTAACAGTTTCACTTCTTCTTTAAAGCTCAGTTTGAAAGTGAAAGTAAATACGTTTTTGAGTATAGGTTTTACAAAGATTCTTCCATTCTTGTTTTAAGGTTTAGAAAATAATTGCTTGGGGACTGCATTACCATTTTATGCAATATTTTGTTTTTATAAGCAAGCCGGAGGATGGAATGGTAAGACTCCACTTAAGTTCTCCCCAACCCCCCAATATGTGCAATGCTCACATGAGTGAGCCTTCATGTACACAAACAGTTAGTAACTACTTAATCCAAATGTATGTTTTTTCTGAAGAGAATTAAACATTCTCCAGTGACGTGGATGAAGTAGGTTAAAGGTTTTCCTCTTTTAGCCTATATGAAAAAGAACATAGTATCTGTCATTGGCCCATTATTGGTTGAAATGGAGATTTGGGATTCATTAATTGGAATTCAGGACCCGAGGTGCAAGAGGTCTTTGAAATGTGAAGTCAATGGGAAATTCTGAGAGTCTAAGTCGGTTGTTCGCTGCAAAAATCCATTTGAAGTCAGCCTTTGTTGGTAAAAGCCCTGCTTATCTACTGTACACGGAGAATAGAAAAACGATGAATAAGTGTAATGCGCGAAGAGTCCTTGACAAGGATCTAAATAGTAAGAGGTCTGGCTCTTTCAGGCTCTTTCATTCAGTCTTCTTTGACCATATTAGAATTCCAACTGTCATCTCTAATACAACTTACCATGTCATTTCTGGTTAGAAATTTTAGGAATACTGTGGCAAAAATAACCGTATGCAAAAAATTTTAAAAAATTATTTGGTCTCTCATTATTCACCTTATTTCAGAAGTCATGAGGCTGCCGGTCTTGACAGAAAATAAGTTATATTGGGACTACAAACGCGTTCTAAATCCTCCCAGAGAATTGGTCAAGTGCTCAATGTTCATAAATTTTACTTTATATTTTATATTTCATTCTTGCTTAACCGGAAGTGCCACCTCAAAGAAAATGTGGTTTAGTCACATTTAGATGCAAAAGTGTGTGATGCGGAATATGGTCGATATCTGATATTCCCTAAACAAAAAGGCCACCATACACATCCCTTGTAACAGAAAAAGCAGAACTGATCTTATATAATTGCTTTGCTCTCCATATTGCAATGAGCAACTCCTATTAAGCATGACTACTACTATTTTTCCTTCTCATGTTTTTAGCTTCTCAAACAAACAGAATGAATGAGAGTGGAGAGTAGCTTGTATCCTACGGTAAATTCAGTGTCAAGTCTCTACAGCAGCAGTGTGAGCTAATGCTAAAGTAAGGTAGGTTTTATTAGCTTTGGAGCATGCCCTGAGGTGTCTGAAAGATCTATATGCGCTGTCATGATTTCATCACATTCTGAGGTGTGCATTGATTTTTTTTTTTTTCTTGTTCTTCATGCTTGAAAACTGTGAGACCTTAGTATATGTTTATACACAGCCAGATGTGATTCAACAATAGACAACCCGTGTTTTTATACATGAAATGCCGCATGAAGGATGTTGTGGCATTATTCTTGGTTGAAATTTCTGAAAAGCTTCATAAATGTTCTGCACTCATACACCTTTCCAAGAGTGATGTGTTTAGAACATGATCTTCCAGCTCCATTTTCTAAAGCTCACTAATTCATGCAGGATTTGTTTGATGCCTGATGAAATAAAACTAATTTCATTGTCAAACTGTTGTTTCCTGTGATAATTTTTGTGAATTATTGTTCAGCATAACATTGTCGCCAAAACAGCCCAGTTTTTTAATCACCTGCGACATTGGGTGGTTCTTGTTACGTTGCCATTGAAAATGCATTGGAGCCAACTTATAGAACGGTTCATCTAGCTCTCGCCATACTGATATCTGTAGCTCTCTGAATAGAGTGTTACACATCAATTTGTGATGTCTCTTGCTGAACCTGATTGGAACCAATGGTACCTGGTAAATGGCCACATTTTTATGCATGTTAAATGTATACAATACTCTGTATGTCCTCTAAAAGGCTGAAGTATGTCTGTTGGCGTCACCATGTTTGTTTTGGTTTGTTTGGCGCTGGCCAAACACAGCGCTAAACAAACCACAGTGCTGCCCTGTGACTGGTCAGAACCACATGTAAAAGCTTCAGCCAGAACTGAACAAGATAGATTCTCAAGATTCTAGGATTTTAACCTGGTCGAGTCCTTGTTTAGTCATATGTTTGGGTCAGTGGGTTAGACTTGGACTGCATCAGATTTTAAACTTAGAGTTAGTTGATATATTTGGCATACATTGAACTATAGGAGACACATGAGATTCAAATTCACTTAAAAGAGCTATTGCTCACATGTGCATTACAAGTGCAACAACAAAGTATTTTTAAATGATGAAGATATTATTATTGTAGTCAAATGTAAGTCAAATGAACCATATAATATGAATTCACCTTTATCTGTGAAAATAACAACATGCTTAACAGAGCAGTTCCCCATTTGCATGAGAATACCTTTGTTCTACTGACAGAGTGATGTTCTGATTTTACCACGCTGTTTTTCTCCCAACTACAAAGGAGCGTGGACAGGTCTGTGTTTGCGGTAGACATGTTGCCGTGATTGCAGAAGCTATTAAGCGTGGCTACGCTGACAGCTGTTGAGGGTCATTCATCACATGATGGAGAGGAGAGCAGGGAGCGTTGGAGAAAAGGGGGAGGATGCAAATCTGTTGAGGAAGTGGCACTTGATGAAACATTTGCTGGACGATTACCCCCAGGTTCAGATAGTTCTGCTGGGCCATTCCAAAACTTTTGTGCAACTGCGGCAGGCTTTAGACAACTTTTATGTGCACCTCCATAAAGATGTTTTCTTTGCATATCAACATGAGACAGATCAATCCAACAGCACAACTAATAACTGATACTCAACCATTGATTCATTGCATTGACTGCATTGATCTGATATTGCAATGTTGAGTACAGACTCAAAATAGGGGCATGGTTTAGTTCAGGGAGCCTCAAAGGGTTTTAATTAAAGGGTCCATAACATGAAATTTACTGATCTATGTTATAATATATCTGGCATTGTGATTTGCTTCATTTACACATGTTTAACACAAAAACCCTCTCAAACTGAAGACAATGTTCCACTTTGTGAAGTGCTCCACTGTGTTTTTAACCTCTATACAAGGTGTATGGAGTAATTTGGATAATTTCAACCCTGAAATTGCCTCTCTACTGTATTAAATGTAAAAGGGTAGCTGTTAATATGAAAACTAAAGTTTCATGACATCACAAGGTGTAACAGAGCATTTTGAGCTTTAGAGATGTGTGAATGAAACAAAACACAACTCTGGATATGTTTTTGAGGTAACAGCGTTATAACATGGCTTATAGTTTACAAGAGTCAATTTTCTATTATTTCCATTATAGAACCTTCAAATGTAGAGTTGGCAGGGCCCACCTTTCCAGTGCTTCATATTCCCCCACATTTTCTATCTTACAGTACTTTTCTGTTGCAACACTGGAATTCCCCCATCGTGGGACAAATAAAAGTTATCTTAGTAAATCATAAATAAGAGCAATATGTGCAACAGAGGCTCAGTGATTCAAACACTCGCCCAGTTACCTGACGGTCAGAGAATCAGTTACCGCTCAGACCAAGTTTTGTGTGCTTATGGGAACTAACACTTCACCACCTTCACTCGCCTGTACCAAAACGCAATGTGTGTGTGAATGATGATGATGATCAGAGGGGCTGTGGCACAGTCAGTCTACCCCAGGGCATGGCCAGATCATGATCAGATTCCACCAATTACCTAAACACATATTTTCAACACAGCATTCCAATCAATACAATGCAGTTGCTACTTCTCTTTTCACTTTGCACTTGCTGCTAATTGGATCAAACATAATTCCCCAGCTAACCTCGAGTTTTCAAGCTATTTTGCTGTGTATGGTTTTAGTAATGTCAAGAGGTTGTATGAAGCCCTGTCTCTTGTGACTTAGTTAAATCTAAAAGCTTGTCATTGCAGAAAAAACATTTTTACTTTTAAGAGGAACTTTTGTTATAACTGCCTGGCATGAACCATCTTTTACATTTATGTGCATTTCTTTCTTCTTAAGCACATGTTAAGCAGCCCTTTAAAATTAATTGCTACTGCCTTTTTCAATGTAATTTATCAATCCTGGATATGGAATAAATCAGTCTTCTGACATATATTGTCTGCTCTTTAGGGTCTTCAAGATGGTGGATAGAATACTAATTGGCAAAATGCAGCATCAGCATCAGTATATTTCTAATTTGTATAACCCTTACATTCGTATCTACCCCCCCAATACGATAAAATACAATTTAAATTGTTTTGCCTCACTTTATGTATCTCTCTGAGCGACAGTATGATTAGCCTTTACCATAGCCGCCACATCTGTATGCATATGTGACAGATCTTTTTACCCAGGGTGCACCTCTCAAGGGCATGTACCATTATCAGGACTGACCAGCACGGTGTGTCCTATATTACCTACCTACAGAGTTATGGAGCACCTCCTCAAAGGGCAGTGGGATAAGAACGAATAAGAGATGCGGAGAATGGTTAACACTGGGCCCGTAGCAGCAGACATGCACATCCATCACTGTCTGCTCCCGAAGACCCCCTTTTGTCTTTGTGTTCAAGCGCTTTTAGATCTGCGTTGATTTAGTTGAGTAATGCCACTGAGATCTGTTAGAGGGTACGCAGTGTTTTAAGGGATGTAACTGCGTTTAAACTGGATGCCCTTAACATCCAGCTTCATTGATGCCCCCATGTATCCACGTAGGAGACTGGTACGAGGAAGATAAAGCTTTGTGACCCCTGTGCCTGGATTACATGGTTTTAAAAATATTTCTGTTGCTATAGTGATTAACAATCTAAAAGCTAATGTTTTGAATGGGAAAAAATATGTAACAGGAAGCTGAAACCCATGATTTTATTGGTTGTAGCCAAATACTGAAGTATTACACCATCGTACAGGTAAAGTTAAGCCACTTACATTAAAATAACTGACAAAACAATAGTGGCAATACTGGCAATATTGAAGGATGTTACAAAAGTTAAAAGCAGCACAGTTATTTGCAACACAATGTTAACAGATCATAGAACTAAAAAGTTCTTGAAATTATAAAATTGTAAACACTGTTTAGTAAAAAAAAAAAAAAAAAAAAAATTCAGTGTTCAAAATAAGTATTTTAGAGTGTCAGTTAGAACTACTTAGAATAAGCCATAGCTCACTCCTCCATGACTGACACTTCTCCTGACATTATCACAGGAAAGCTTCAAGTTTATTTTGCATATATTCGATGGTTGAAAAACACAGGGAGCCTTATAAATTATAAGATCATCAATGTGTCCACCTACAGTAAAGGAAACCTAAACAAAACTCAGACTGAAGGACTAAAGTTTGCAGAAAAAGTATCAAACACAATGGGATATATTTTTAGCTGGTGGGGTCACAAACCTGGCCAATCTTTAAATTAGTAGGAAAGTTGCTGCAGCTGACAGGTATAGACGGCTGACACCGGAGGGCCCAGACAAGTGGAAAATTGATAAATCTGTTAGTGTGATACTGCACCTTTCTTTTGAAGCACACACACACCTTTGTTGTTGTTCGTTGTGGCTGAATAATTTAATAAAGTTCTTTCATTTCCACAGCAGCCTCGCCTTACTGTTTCATAATTTCCTGAATAGGCCTTGCATGCTTGTATGGGATCACTATAAAGCACTTGATTTTTATTTCCTCTGGTGCAATTTAAACTAGAACAAAGTATAAAGATAGAAGAGATATTTCCTTAAGGACAAGACAATTACTCCTGCACCATTCAAGGTTACAGCTCACTTGGAGATAAGGAAGATTCCCATGGCTTTGTGGTTAAGGTATTCCAATCTCCATAATGTATGTGTCGTAGTGAGATTGCACTATCACACATTAGGATCCGGTTTAATTGTAGGCTTCTGTCAGTTTTACTCTATGGGTTTGACTCTCTGGTCAAATATAATTTTCTCATCAACGCTGTTGGATGCCAGCCTGAGCTAGTTAGAACCAATGTGATTTCAAATGAGTCCGAATTAAGAAAATGACTCATTAGAGGGTATTTTTTCACAGCTGCACACTGCCCAGGGAGGCAATTAACTTGTGTAATGCCAGAGCAGGAGCCGAGGGTGCTTTGAATATCGAACTGTGCATAAAGTGAGTGACAAGGTCAAATGATGAATGTGTCTCCACAAAGAATGGATCAACTCATTATGATATGATGATGAATGGACAAGGGTCACATGACTCCACCACATCTGCAAAAACAATTATGCAACATCTATTTGTTATGGCACACAGCAACGCAGCAGAAGATTATAAAATAAGTGAGAACACTCAATGGAAGAATCACATTATATCTAAATATGAACACATTAAAAAAAATAGAGTTTGAATTTTCTAAATTACAAGCAGCACAACATGCCTCTTACATGTTCAGATGTATTTAGGCCAGATGGTTAAGGCTTTGTCATGAACAGACCTCAAGAGACACGATGTGATGTGTGCAAACTATGATAGCTTTCCAATAATGACTTCTGCAAGAAAACTGAAGCTCATACAGTTAAAAGAAAGGCTAAAGTACACTATGAGAGATCAAATTTGGAAAACACTAAGCTAGAAGAATTGGTTTATAAAATTACTAGGAAACAACTTGGCCACTGCTGCCATTTACAACTCCACAAATGAACATTAGCAATATTAGACTGTCCTTGCACTAAATTATATTTTTCTAGTGCTTAAAGGGTCACTATTTAACTTTTCTAGTGGAGGGGGTGCCACTTGCATGTTATTGCTTTACCAGGAATATTCCACAATATAACATTAAACTATATCATAGAAACAAAAAGGTGCCGCCAAACAGGTCACACCTGTGGAGAGGTAATTGGAAAAAAACAGCAAAGAGTAGCAACAAATATGAAGGCACCCCCCACCAGAAAAGTTTAAAAGTCTAAATCAATAACATCCTCATGACCAAAAATTGAAAAACTGTAAAGAGCTGAAACTTCCAAGGACTTTAGCTGCAAACAGGACACACGGCGCTCACAGAAAGCTCGTGGCAAATGCCCAGGTTCTTGTCTCTGAGCAGATACAATCCCCCATTCACTACTGGAAGGTCAAGAAAAGCACAAACAGTATTATGAAGCTTCAGCTGCCTCAGGATACCACATGGCTGCAAGGGACGAATAAGGAGAGATACTACAGGTGAAAGGGGGACTGCATAGCTAATAGATATTGGGAGCATGCTGAATAGTTTGCAGCCCATAGTTTGATTGCCCTCTGTCACTACTTGCATTCACTCACACACTACATGGAAAAGTAAGGTGGGTGAAGTGTCTTGCTCGTGAAAACCACAAAACTGGTATTGGTGACCTTGAGGTTGGTGGGCGAATGCTCTTGAGGTACTCGCTCAAACCAACGTAGCCTAATAAACCTGATGGCTAGATAGTCAGTTGCTTGTAAAATAGATGTAAATGTAATATATGAACATCTGAATACATGTATTATCCTTTATGATGTTGGTATAAAATACTCCATCATAATTTGAAACCGTGGTCATGAATAAGGTGTGCAGGCTGGCTCTGAGAGTGAAAAATTGCATCGCTTGTTTTTCAGATGCCAGTGCATTGGATCAAGAACAGTGTATTCCATTAAAATTCACATCCCAACAGCCAAGCGCATATTGTTGTTGTGTCCCTGAGCAAGACACATTGCCAGCTTTCCCCACTCCAGACATATTCTGGTGTAGGTCCTTGCCAAATCACCGTTTGTGATTCAGTGAGACTAACAGATAGGGAAGAAGCTGAAAAAAAAGTTGAAGATTGGATATTTTTGCATAGTATGATGAGTAAAAAACATAAGCATACATGTACAAAAACAAAAAACAAAAAGGTTGGATAACATAAATACTAACGCAGCCTGAGGTGTGTGTGCTCGGACATGCTTCAGCAGTCACATTTTTAATCTACACATGTTTGAGCAAAATATCCTTCAGTAAAAGGATGTAATAAAGCTCTAAAATAATTTTCAAATCACTACAGGGAAAAACAACTTGTTTATTTCTGAGATAATTTATGCAATTCAAGAGAGCCAGGCAAACTTTTCCTTGCAATTATGAACTTCCTTAAAGTGCCTGAATTGTAAAGCAAAGCAACACAGTGTAATTATTAACTCGGAAGTTGTGATGAATAAAGTGTATTTTTTCCCTTCTGGATCAATGTATATATATATATATATATATGTGTGTGTGTGTGTGTGTGTGTGTGTGTGTGTGTGTGTGTGTGTGTGTGTATATATATATATATATATATATATATATATATATATATATATATATATATATATATATATATATATAAGTATGTATGTATAACATTAAAGATTTGGCCTGTAACATGTAGCAAAGTATGAATATGCAGGCCTCATTGTACAAATTGTTTTCCAAATGCATTCATTATTAATTTTTTTAATTTCAGTTAAATAAACACAGCAGAAAAACTTTGAATAAGGTTCACCCTTACCTATTTTGATATAATTTGGTAACGTTCGGGCCAGACTGTTAAGCCCAAAGGGCCGTGTGTGGCCCTAGTTTGTTGTAAAGTCTTAGCCAATAATCAATCTCTTGACACTTAGATTGGCAAGGGGCCTATATATGTGCACTGCAACCATAACCTTTACTCAGACAGTAGTGCGCAACTTTAATTTTTATGTATCTTTTATTTGGTATAGTAACTTAAGTAGTACCCTAACATGATATACATATATAAGTGTTTTCCTTTAGTCAGTTTTTGGTCAAGTTGGCAATTAAAACAACAAACACTTGCACAGCATAGCTTTACACTTGATTTTATTTGTCTGCTCTGATCTAACCATAGACTCTATATATAAATGAACATGAACAGCAGCTCACAATAACAGAAATATCTGTGTCCTCACTCCAGTCATCTCTCATCTTATCATTGACGCACCTGTGCGTTTCTGGTGCGTTAATGGCAAACCTCTTCAGCTCCTATACAAGTATACAATATTGTTTATTTATGGGTTGGGTAGATGATATGGAATCACCTCTCTCAAAAGTACGGCTACAATATTGATCGATCTCTGCTGAACTTACAGTAAATAAAACAAGTAAACACACAAAAACAAACAGCTCACCCCTATAGCCTCTGTACCTTTCTCTACTCTTAAATCCACTTCACACTGAGTTATAGTAATCAATGTGGATAGCAGCCTACTTCATGTACTTTCTTATCATTTAAAGGTTCTATACTACACAAAAGTGACTTGTGATGCTTGTTACCTTCTCAAAACTTGAAAGCAGCTTAATTATTCCTTTTGTATCTAAACAAATGTAATGTCTTAAAGGGTCCAGATTCGGTTATTTTCTGATCTATGTTATAATGTTGTTTCCACATCACAAACGATTTTGTTTTGTTTAATTCACACATGTTTGAGTAAGCCTTTATTATTAGTCGTCTACATCTCCAAAGTTCAAAATGCTCTTTTCCTCTTTGTGATGTCCTGTCGTGCTAATTTTCAAGTTAACAGCTACCTTTTATCCTTAGTTCAGCAGAGATGGGCAATTCCAGGGCTGCAATCATCCAAATGAATCTAGTTAAGGTGCACGGAGTTTAAAAACACAATGGAGCTCTTCCTGTATTACCATATGACTTCATAAGGTGGAAGAACTCAGTCTAAATATGCAGGGTTTCTGTGTTAAACATGTGTGAATGAAACAAAACACAACTCCAAGTATGTTTGTGATGAGGAAGCAACATTATAATGTAGATCAGAAAATAGCTTTATATGGCCCCTTTAAGACAATACCTTTGTTTAGATACAAAAGGAATAATTTGGCTACTTTCGAGTATATTTAGGATAGTGGACATTGGCAAAGTAAATACAGGTTAAGTAATACATGTTTGTTGACAAATACATATTTTGAGCAGAGTGGCAGCAGTAGTAATTGAACTAGTGCAGTAGAAAGGCAGCAGTTACATATTAGATTTTATGATCCAGCTGCAACAACCATCCATCATTTCATGTTCATCTGGAGAAACCATCTGACCTAGCTTAGACTGAACAAATTGAATCAAATTCCAAGACAAGTTTAAACGATTCTTGCATAATATAATTTAAAATGCACTAATAAATTAAAGATTTTTAAATAACATGATGCTTTTTAGGCTTCAGACCAATACTGGCAGCACCAGCACACCTAACCACAGCCACGCATTTCAACTCATTGCTCCTGACTCCTGACAGTTTAATCGTTTCATTGCACATTAAAGCCACTATATGTGATTCAGTTCCGTACAAAGCACTACAGGTTGCTAATGTAATATGACCCTCAATATTTATAGGCATTTCAAGGCTGACCTCCCAGCACATGCTTTGAAGGTATGCTCAACCTGATTTACAACATGAACACCCCGTTTGAATGATAAAGAATAAAGCCGTCAGTGGGATGCTTATTATAATGAGAATATCCCAAAAGGATTATGGTGCACAAGAACAGAGGAATGTTTTTCAATGAGGCCTTTACAACTTGTTCATACGTTTTTAAATGCACTGCCTGATCTTCAATTAGTTTTTAATCACCAAAAACAGAATGCTTCTAGAGAACTTACAGCCTGCATTACTACTGGGTCACAGTATCACCTAACCTTATTTATTATCTACCACTGCATCTGTGTGCAAGGCGCTTTACAGCTGTCCAGGGCGAGGGCTTTTATTGGCTGTTTCTTCTCGAAGTATTTCCATCTTGTGTTACCAAGGTATAACATGATTTTATCTCTCCTCCACCGCACGCTTTACTGTGTCCCATGTGATCACTGATACTGTGAGCGGCTGTCCTTTACACGCTTCTTGCAACATCAACAACTTTGGAACAGGGAGAACAAATAGAGCAACCGTAGAGTCTATAATAAAAATGACTGAAAGTGGGTTTCACAATATTTTTGGATATATCTATTTGAAAAAATCACTTCATTATTCCATGCATTATTAATTCATTCCACACTTGATGGCAGTAAGCTACTACTGTAGCCACAGCTGGCTGAAGTAGAATAACGGCAGAAAGGCTTCCAATCTGTGCCATTGGCTCCTCCAACCTCCACCAGTCACACACATATCATTAAAAGGCAAAGTGGGTGAAGTCTCTTGCCTAAGGGCACAACAGCAGTGCACTAGAGCCACTGTAGCCCATGGTATTCCCAGGGGTCTCCCACTGAAGTACTGTTCAGGCCCAACCCTGCTAAGGTTTTGACATGAGACAACATTGGGCATTGACAAGGTGGCTTATTTCATGTCTTTTTTCTATTATGTTCTTCTTATTTGTTGTCTGATCAGTAATAGATCACTGACAGTTTAACCTCCTCTCTTAAGACACTTGTGTGTGTCTTAACTTTTGCCTCTAAGCCAGCTACAGTGAGAACAGTCATGGTTTCTATACATTTGCCTCATGAATTAAGAAGCCTGTGAGCATTACTGCTCTTGCAGGAGAAGGAAACCCTAGCCCCAAACAAGCTGGGAAAGACTTCAGTTCTCGATTTTCAGTCTTTGCATATTTTAACCAAGCTTGTGAATATTCAAGATAGAGCTTTACCTCACAATGTGGTAAAAACAAGCACAGGAAAGACTTTCAATAGAAGTCTTTCTATCTTTGTGTGTCACTGCAGTTCTTAAAATTCTGCATAAGACTTTTTTCCCACCACAAAGTTAAGAAAAGCTTGCGATTTCCACCCATGTACCCCAGCCTTCTCCGCATGTTGGGTGGTGGGGGTGTAGGATGATTTCAAAAGCCAATGGTTGCCATAGAGACAGGCAGCGAGAATTATGGGCAGAACAGGCGCTAAGGGACACATCACCAATGTTTGTTTCAATATGTTCCCTGCTCTATTTCATTGTTCCCTCCCTCCTTCAATATCCAAGGACACACTAATGACCTTCATGTGTCTTCTTGCACTTTTCCAACTCAGATTTCTATTCTGGTATTCTGTATGTGTAACCATGTGCCACCATTAAACATATTTATTGAAGTAATTTGTCAGTCTTGTGTTCGTGCGTGTCAGTGGCTATCATTCCATCTGTATCTGCAGCCCTGTGGAACGCAATATTACAAGCAAACACGAAAGCTATTACATGACCCCTCCACTCTAGGAATCCTAACTACTCAGGCTATAGCGCTTCTTTATGAGGTCAGCTTAACATAGCATCAAACACATGGACTTGAAAAGCTGAGCAAAAACTGATGAAGGAACCTCAAGCAACAGGATATTCAGTGAGACAGTGAGGGCAAAATGAAGCAACACAGGACCAGGAAAAGGAATGAAAGAATTTATGTTTTTTTTTTCTTTCAGTTTTTTTGAGTGCCAAACAAGATAGAACCATATGTTTGAAAGTCTTCAAATGCACACCGAAATTAATCATCATGTCACCAGCAAATTGGATTGCAAAAAGAAATAACAGGATAAATGTGCATTGAAACCCTGTTTAATCTATAGATAAGCCAACTCATCAAAAATGACCTCTTATGAAATGAAATAGTGAAATGGGCCAAAGCTGCTGAATCCAGTTACCAACTTAAGTTAATCAATCAACTGCCTCATTATTGGTCAATTCCCTTAATTAAATTCTTTAGAAGAGGCGATATTATCTTGCCATTGGGTCAGTTTTAATTCATTTCAGAGAGGTTTGCTTCAGCTCTCCCTACATGTTTGCTTCCATGAAGGTAGAATATTACACAGTATGGCATAAAACTTACAGGTCAAACCTGTTCAGAGGAATAAATTCACCTATAATTAATGCAAGATAGATAACTTTTAACTTTATCACCGAAGTAAGTTCCTAGTCTGTGAGCTCTGCTCACGGACAATGGCAATAAAACTTCTTCTGATTCTGATTCTGATTCTGATTTATGCCATACTGTGGAAGGTTCCAGGTAAATCAATTAAATCTCTACTGAGACAAGCAGTTTGGAGGACACCACACCAGAAAAGTCATATAGGACACCTTTAAAGTTACCATTGTTGGGTCTATATGTACAGCACGCTCTAAATCTTCTCAACACCACATCAAACAAATGGGGATACAGGAAACATGGAGGTCTTGTTGCGACCTAGTAGACCTAGTTCCCAGGGCCTCGTGTTTCAGTCATAAAAGTTATTTTTGCACTTTACAAGGCCATATGTTCTCTTTTCGCAATTGCATTTGATAGGTAATTTGAATGTCACTTGTACAGTCATACAAGCACATCTAGC
Source organism: Periophthalmus modestus (assembly GCA_019594935.1). Lineage (NCBI taxonomy): Eukaryota > Metazoa > Chordata > Actinopteri > Gobiiformes > Gobiidae > Periophthalmus > Periophthalmus modestus. The sequence continues at coordinate 10,695,854 of JAIEZT010001368.1, read as the reverse complement.
ATTGCATAAACATTATAATGCTCTTTACTGTGCTCAGAGCAGGCTGTGTGTTTTGAATGTCAAGCTTGTATGCAAACAAACATAGCAGAGGAATATGGTGTTACACAGTCATAAATCTAAAATGCCATTAAGCAGAGAAGCACACATTAACTGTCACACTATAGTGGAAGCCAATAAACTATGAGATGAAATGTATATGAGTGCTGTTGTAATTAAGCCCCAGTCAGCCATGTAGCTAAACTGTAATGCGTGTATAAGTCAAGTGTCATTTAAGCATTGAGCAAATCACATTTTTACTGCCAGTAATACAAATGTAAATGGAAGGAATAATTACGTTTCGGTGTCAAATGGTATTTAACATACTATATTATGTTAAATTGGCAGTGTTTAGATTAGGTACTTTTAGAATGTGATGGAGGTCCCTTTAAAGCACTAAACATGGGATTTATTTTATAACCGTGTTGATTAAGAATCAGTGGGGGATGAAGTACTCAATTTGGTTACTTAAGTAAAAGTACAGGTACAGAGGCATTAAGTACCAGTTTAAAAAGTATTTCACACAGATTTGAATAAAGTGCTAATTTGTTGTGTTAAATGTAGTGATACTGATTTAAAATGTTTGAGCAATATGAATCAATTTCTTAATTTTTCTTCTATATTTTGTGTATTTATTTAGTCAGGATGTAAAATAACCCCTCAAATCGTATGATAATACTTTTTGTAGAAATAAAAGATGCATGTTCTCTCATTAGTGTAAAAGTAAAAAGTGCTCACTGTAAAATTGACAGTCAGTGCAGATACCTAAACATTTGACTTAAGTACAGTACTTCACTACTTGTACAAAAAATACAAAGCCAAAATCTAAAGATATTTTTGAGATACTATATCAGCATGTGGAGATAGCCGGATGAAAATAATTATTAAGATAGTAAAACAGGACTTAACACAATTTTTGTCAATGTAGTTGGGCATAATTTGTCTTACCGCAGTGCAAATATATTGTAAATGCAGACAAGCTGTGTACTGTATGCTTCTAACCATAAGTCGCTTTGCCACTGTTAGCACGCTGGCTTTACCGTGACAACAAAACTCCGCTCTGGTCTCTGAAAGTTCTGAAGTAAATTACAAGACTTGGCAATTGCTGTCACCACAAAGTATCACTTAGCATTGTGTTACTAATAACTGCGCTGCGAACAGACGTCAAATTGAATCCATAGACTGTATATAGATAGATATAAATGGACATAGCTAACCTGCTAGCCACTGTGCTCCAAATAGGAAGTGATCAAGGGCGCGCTTCCGGCTCCATTGACTCTAGCTCCGATTCACTTTCATTAGAAAACTGTCGCCCCTCTCTCCATAAATACAGCTATCATGGTCATCATTTTAGTCTTAAAATGTTTATATTGACCTGCTCTACATGATCCTGGTATTTTTTTTTGCTACTGTGTCTGTAACTGAAGATATCAACATTAATAAAGAGACAAACCAGCTGCCTTCTTTTTCTGAGGTTGCTTAGCCCCCTGCTAAACCAGTGGTGCAGACGGGACTTGGTGTTACCAGATTGGCTCTTTGGTTGCTATGATACTCGCAGTCGGAATTCCAAATATGGAGCCTGGATGAGCTTCATTTGACTGGAGCCGAATGGTATGGGTGACGTCACACTGACTTAATCCACTTCTTTATGATTGAAGCGTTCAGTGCTAAGTCCTGTAAAAGTAGCTTAAAGTTTTCTACACATATACGCATTATAAGTCAGAATATGAGAAACCAATGTGTGTCCTAACATATTTTAAAAAGCCCGACATTTGACCTAGCCATTTGGTAAATGGCTGTGTGTCTGTCTCACACACAGAATATTTAGCAAAAAATATGGGAAAATCTGTAAAAGATACTGGAATCTGGACCGCCCACGCACAACTTTCACACTTCTCACGGCATTACGATGATGTCTTAAATGTCACCACCTGTTATTTGTCATACTGCAGTCAAAGTAATGAGCCGAAATACGTGGTTACGTTTCAGTTCGGGTTAAGGGTGCCGGGCTCTAGCTGTTCGGCGATCCTGTCAGTTCACTCATTTACCTTTGGGTGTCACATTGGGGTGGGGGAGAATGGGGCGTGGGGTGTGATGGACTCTTTCCTATTCTGCTGTAAACTATAGCACCATTACTGAGAGACAACTGTGAGTCAGTGGGTCTAAAAATGGCTGTTCCTGCTGGACTCTCCCCACCGCTAAAACTTGTACCTGCACAATATCTAATTCCGTCTCCAATAGCAACAAGCTGACATTCGGCAATCTAAAAATTTCACTGACAAAAAAGTGAAACAAAAATGCAAGGAAAGACCGCAAATAAGTACAAGCACACAATCCAGGAACCAAGAAGTAGATGTATATTTTAAAAAGGTGGCTTTGAAGAAGTTGGTAAGTGCTAGGGAGATGTGCCTAATTGAAAGGACGATGCTGTGACAAGTCCCGGAAGCATGCTGTCAATTATGTGATATGAAAAATACAACAGTTTTTTTGATTCATAGTCATAGAAATCTGTGTTTGGGGATTTGCCGAAAAGAAAGGCGAGTATTTCTTTGACAAAGATGAAACCGCAATGTCAAATAACAAACAGAAGATGTTGTGGAGAGGAATTTTTGAAGGCACGATGTTTGAAAACACAACAAAACTGAAAAAGATGCTTGCTTAAAATCAAATAAATGCATAGAAATGTAATAGCAGACATGGGGGGAAACAACGAGGATTGCACGCTTCACGCAACACGCAAATCTCATTCTGAAAAGTCGATCAGCATTTGGCCCGCCTGCCCATTCATTCTCCAAATAAGATGTTGTGCCGTCTCATGTCATAAACCTAATTATCCATGATGGATGCTGGACAAGTTTGTGACAAGAACTAATAACAACGCTGATCATTCTCTCCAACTTTTGCGATTTCCTCCACTTCTTTCTCCTCCCACATGACAAAACCTTAAACATACCTTCCACCCTGATGCTCTGACAAAATGAACAACATGGCGTCCGAATTATTCAAATTGGACGCAGTGATGTATGAAGATGGAGTTGGAGGAGACTCCGCCGTGGGTCCAACCTCCAGTCAAATCAATTACCATTTACCCTGAGAGCTACGGAGAGCAGAATGACAACAAACAGGGATTACATTGCTCACTTTAACCTGCTGGGTTGCAAGACATGGACGAGTGATTTGTCAATTTAGGCTCGACTCCGCGGCGACCTCAGTTGCAAAAGTAGTATGTTATGCCTGTCAAATCCTGCAAGCACGCCTAGCATTAGTTGATAGCTACATATGCCACATTGCTGTTTTTTGGGTAGTGTATTTTCAGATTGTACTACTGCACATCATCTGCTTCCAAGCCTGTAGTGTTTTTTATCCTGATGGTTTGTTTTGTGCCAGATGCCCTTTCTTTCATCGCAAGCCTAGTCTCTCACTATTTCCACAAAGTTAAGAAGAGGTGCTGGGGATCCATCTATAGATTTTGATCAAGACTTGGTAGAAATCTTTGCTGGAAGATTTCCCATATCGTGCATACAAGGACACACATTATGCATTATTTGTATTGGTATTGGCCTTTAAACATGCTTTTGAGTGCCTTTGCATGCAGTTGTAATGAACACAATTTGCAGAAAGAGTTTGCCAATGATTTATGGACTTGAAATCTTGAGTGATTTCTGAGGCACAGAGCAAGCCAACCTCGCAAACAGAATAAATTAAACAAGCGTGAATGACGTAAAAAGCAACTCTATGCTTTTGATGAGGGATGAATGTTATAATGATTAAAAGCTCAAGAAACTACCAGCAAGAATGAGAACATGGAAACTCCACCTGGACTCGGAGTCAAACCTGAGACCTTCTTGCTGTTAGGTGAGAATGCTACACCCACTAAGCCACTGTATGGTTACCATCTGTACTGGCTTGTATGCTTGGCTTACCAAGCTATTGTATACCTAGTAGTGAATGCATAAACAATTAGCATTAGCAGCTTTTTGGCCATAACCTAGGGCCTCATTAGTGCTTAATAGAGAACATCTGCTCTGTGGAGAGATGCTTTCTGCAATCCCACAAGTCCAGCCGACCATTTGGATTCCATTCAGTCTGATCCATTCTAACTTTTTCTTTGAGTGAACAGCTTTAAAGTAGCCATCGTTGTCATTATAGTAAGAGGTTAGTATTTTTATTCGTTAGTCGTATAACCCAGAAGCAGAGGAGTGCACTGTATGCTAATCCCAACCACGTTAGCCTTCTCCCTGTCTCTTCTATTGGTCCAATGAAGAACAGAACCAGCCAAACCGAAGACAAAATGATCAGGTAAGCCATTGCAAAAATCAAATGTTTGAATGAGTGCAAAAATATTAGGATTTAGCATTAGCAATGAGCACAAGACACTATTGATTATGATCCTTACTCTTATCAAGTCATTTTTGTCCAATACTTTGACATCTTTGGCGTCTTCTAAGGGGAATCGGTTACATTTCTATTGCAAGCCTTCCCACAATATTGCAATGAATGATAGATTAATAGTTATTCAGACATTAGATCCTTAAAAATATAATCATGATTTCAAACCAGTGATAGCAATGTGGACTGACTGGTTTCTGGCAATTGCACCATGGATTGCTTGATTTGAGTGTGTATCTGCCAGCTGCTGCCTGCTCCCTGTACCCGCACTCACCTTTTCTCTCCAACTTCTCATCCCTCCTCCATTGTCCCAACCTGTAACTTAATGATACTCTCACCCACTCTCTCGTGTGCCTCTGGCTGTTGATCTGAATCCCTCTTAAATATTCATAACTGAGGAGAGGAGAGAATCGTACGGGCAAAACTAGCAGCGCTTCACATTAGCACACACTGTTCAAACCTAAAATATTTTACTTGGAAAAGTGAGCAATTTATTCAGGTTATTGTTGTCTTTTTGGAGATATTCTCCATTAGCCTTCTGAGGAGACCAAAATCCATTCATTCCCATGAATCGCTATACTTAAAAAGTCTGGTACTGATTTTTTTTCCAAGTAGTTGAGCAAAACTTTGTCTTGCCCCAGTGCCTATATATCCTAAAAGCTGCTCTCATGGTAAAAATGCATCTATAATTATAAAGCTTTGTATTATCCAAGAATGAAGAAGGATGCTGTTTGCACGTGAGTTGTTGTTAGCTTTACTGTGAAGATCTCTTAAAGTCAGGAATAACACTACATAAACTCATTGCTGTGAATAATTAGGATGCTCAAAATGCATAAGGTAAGTGAGGAATAACTTTGGACCTGGCTGCATAAACTAGTTTTATTTTTCACATTTTTTAAGACAAATCACGTACAGCACTTTTAATCCCTCTTTAAAACTTTGAAGAAAATTCAACTGATTCTAATTAGGTACAGGAACATCATGCAGTGAAAAGTTGCCACAGATCTACTGCTGGGTCTGTTTTGGAGTGTATGCCTGACTTATTTTTAGTTGAAATTGCAGAGGTCGTGTGGATAAAGCAGCCACTCTGGTGAGGCTCTCTCTCCTGCTGTTTTCATGCTCTGGGCTTTTTGGGGGCCACTGAAGAGATTATTTAGAGACACAAGAAGATCAGGCTTCTTTCAAATATTCAAAATTTCTATAGATTTTGTATTTTATGACGTTTATGTAGTCATGCATTTCAACCAAGAGATATACTATTTTGTTTTTAATTATTAGTAGCTATGGTAACGCAACTGTATTAATTTTTCATCACTGTGGAATCCATAGAGAGCCCCCAAAGGCCTTTTCCCATATCTTGACCCAGAGTTAAACAGCATGATGTATTAACCTGTAATAGTCTATCTCAGATGCCCATTACTGCATCATAACTCTTCAAAGAAAGGTCTGCTCAGTTTGGGAATTGAACCCTTGACTTTTGAAAAGAAGTTACGACTTTGGACACAAAAGGGTACCAATTGCGAAGAGTTTCATAAGGTAGAAAATGCGTAAATTTCTCTGATTAGTTTAGCTTTGGGTATTTCAAAACTTATCCACAAGTCAAATCTGCACTTCTTAGTTGATGGAGTTACTGCAGCGCTGTACTCCACCCAGAGCCCTGAGGTCAGCTGATCAGCTCCTGCTCGGCTGTGCCCAAAGCCAGGCTCAAGACGAGAGGTGACAGAGCCTTTTCTGTGACAGCGCCCAGACTCTGCCAGTCAGATCCTCTCAGTCTCTAATGCGGTTTAAAATCACACTCAAAACCAACCTCTTCTCCCTGGCATTTAGTACTAGCTAGACAAGATATCTTTTTTTTTTTTTTTTTCCCCATGTCTCATATTATCTGTGTATTTGTTTTTGTTGACTTTTATGTGAAGCACTTTGGGCAGCTGAAGTTGTTTTTTAAATGTGCTACATAAATAAAACTGAATTGAAATCACTGTGGAATGACCCCGTAGTCTAAAGTGCCTCCTCAGTAGATCTCCAACCTTCAGTGAGGGCACGCTACATCCCATACCACTAAAGTACAGTGCTGATACACCATGCATCATCCTCTCCTCATTTTCTGCATCTGCGTTTTTGTTGTGAGCTTGACTGGTTAGCTACTTTTTTTTCCTATTTGACTATTCTGAAGCTCATTTGTTAAACTGTCCCGCTATGCCCCCAAACATCTGGAACACTTTGTGCAGAATATCAGATTTCTACACAAAGCAGTCTGGTCTGTTACCTGCTTAAGTACAAGACTACACTGTCAAGCTTATAAAGAGAAAAGATGCGGTTACACGGGGTTACATCATACTAAGCCTGCAAGTGTTTTTTTTTTTTTTTTTTTTGTCAAAGATGGCAGGTTCTTCCCTCTGTCTCCAAGCACTCCTGGCAGTTCTGCAGCTAACTCCCTCCAATCCCTCTTTGACCTATTAGCTCCGAGCAGCTATCCCACAATCCAATGCATCAATAACAATTGAGAGAGAACAAATGAACCTCTTAAGATTCAAGGCTTCTGACCACCGAATGGGGTCAATCAAGCGACTGTTAATTGGCTGTTTTTTTCACCTTGACTAATTCTTTCCCTTAATCTGTAATGTAGATCGCAGTCACGGGGAAAGTGGGTTTGCATGTATACAAATGCAAAGACAGAGAGCTCTTCCTAATTAATAATGGATGTTTAAGCAGCGGAGCTCAATTTGAATGGCCATGGTGATGCAGTGTTGTGTTGAGGTCAGCGTAAACAAGAAACTTTCCCTCACGGTGAGCTGCATAATCACTGGGAGAATCAGCAGACCACAGAAGGTCCAGGCTGATTTGTGCATTCATGAGGAAGGCCCTGTAATATTTGGTATACATTTTTTATTGATTTGAATACCATTAGTATTGCTGGAACAACTGTAGCAATAAGCCATGACCATTTAGCTGCTAATTGCCCAGAATCTCAGCTGGAGCTCACTGCTCACATCTATTCATGAGTTTCAACTTCCTGTTTTCAGGTTTCAAGTTCAAAAGCTATAATGTTTGTTTTAAATTGTTAATCGCTATGGCAACTGTGCTAATTAGCCATCATTCTGAAACTAATGGATACAGCCTCACTTTTCAGAGGTCATTGGTCAAAGTCAATCTTTAAATTTTTTTCCTTATTGGCATTAAATAAATAAATACATGAATGAATAAATAAATACATTAATAATAAAAAAAAAAAACATAATTTTTTTTGTAAGAATTTGATGTCTGTTGCACTGATTGTTGGTAATAATAATCAGTGAAAACATGCACTTGTTTATTTGGTTTACAGTGGTCCAAAGTTATTCCTCACTTACTCTGCGCTGTCCTAGAATCCTAATTATTCACTGTTATGTGTTTATGAGGGTGTTTCACAACTTTCAGAGGCCAGAGCGGAGTTTTGCTGTCACGATAATAGTAACATCAACTAAAATGCCAACAGAGCACATCCTGATTCCCACAGCACACAGTCTCATTTCTACTGGTAATACAATCTACTGGGATAAAACCAAAACAAAGAAATCAGGTACAGCCTCTGATAAAATAATGGATCTTTGTAAGATCCAATCTTTGTAATTGTTTTTTGGTTGTAAATTGCCTTACGTCTATGCCCTCTCTGACTGGCCAAGCAATGAATAATACACACTCACACTGACAAGGTGAGAGAGGTGTCTTGCTCAAGGACGTGATTTCAGTGTATTAGGTTAAATTTAAATCTTGAATACAGACGATTCACTGCTAGTGGAATGAACACATTTATGAACACTCTCCAAACCTACTTACCATTACAACAGCTGAGGAGCAAGTGGGAGACAGCATCCTTTAAAATAAAAAAAGATACATGCTAATTGACTTATTAGTTTTCTATCAGCAACAAAACAAACAACTACACTTTTCTGCGCAACACCTGCTGTCACGAATATTCCAAGGTTTCCCACCAAGCCCACAAAATATGATTAATTTAGCAGATTTTTCCTCTGAGGAATAAAACCACTGTTCCCACAGCACAGAGGGAGCCAGGAATCATCTCTTCTCCACTCTGCTGGCTGCACCTAATTAAAATTTAATACATTACCACATTTGCGTTGCATTGTATTCATTCCCATGCTATATACTCAACAAGGACTGCAACATGAAAGAAGCCAGGGGGATTGTTGTCTTCTCGCACTGTTTGTTGCCCTAGCTGAAAATAGGACAGGCATTGAACATCGCTTTAAGACCCTCAAACACAGAAATGAATCATGGGTAGTCCTTTGTATGAGCTGTCACATATGTAGACAATGTTTCCTCAAGACTTCAATCTTCCATGGCCAATTAAGTACATTTCCCCCCAGTTAAAAGGACAGCAAAGGGGGCGGAATGGATCACTTTTTACCGCCCATGCAAAACTACTCCAACAAGAAAATGTATAGATCTGAGCGAGCAAAGTGGCAGATATTTATGGTTATAGCTCTGTGATACTTGCTCCAATTTTGACAAAAGAGGGAGTACAATGGCAACACACGTCACGGATGTGTGGTTGGTGTGCATGGACTTCTCTGTACAAATGGAGATAGTTTTATTTTATATGGAAAGGTTATATATTGTGAATGAACGGAAATTGCTGTAAGATGAATGTTATATACAAAGCTGCGGTAGAATACAACAAACTGAATCAAACTGCTAAAATGTATGTATTTTTGTAATTTGCTTTGTCATATACAATCATTCTATGTATACTGAAAAATGAACTTCCAAGTGTATATATTTAAAAGTAACTATGTAACATTTCTGGTTACAGGTTCTGCACCTGCTTGTCTCCATGAAGATGTTAAAGCTGACCTGTTGTACAAAATCAACTTTTCAGTGCTTTTAACCATGCCATAGTTATTTCCCTTTCTCATTTACCCTCTCAAAGTTGGCTTTAGGGTGATTTATGCATGTTTGAGCAATGTTTAAAAGCTTATTTTCAAGATGCCATATTGCCGCTCAGCCCCTGTTTTCACTGGGACATGGCCACTCCTCTGTACTTCATTCTTCAATTGTATTTTCTTTAATCAATGCTATGTGTAGGATTCGGGAGCATTGTGTAGCAATTTTGGTACAAATGATAAATAGTGTGATCTGCAGCTATCCATAGGAGGGGCTGACAGTTTATGACAGCTCCACAGCTCTTTGTTGTGATGATGTTTACGGCGACTCCAGCTCCTACTGGGCACTGCAGTTTTCTAGCGCTGAAGTCAGCGGACTTGTTTCATTTATTAGTCATTTTACATTAATATTGTGATTTTAACTGTGCAAATGATACCATAATGATCCACAGGTGTCATACATTATAACTATATAGCAAACTCAAGGATAGTAGTTCTTTAATGCAATGGAAAGGCCGGAAATTCTTCACCAAATGACATTAAACTCTTCTTTTTTTTAAGCAACAAAACATCTGAAATTTAACAAATGCAGAATTTATAAGTCTAATGCCACAGTGCTGAAGATTCCTTTGCCTTTAAAGATGCCTTTAAGATTTGAGAGACTTTGATAATAGACTGCCACCTTTTTTATTTGCTTCAAATGTGTCTAAATATGAAAACATAAATACGTATTTTGACACCAGAGAGATAAGCTAATAGGGAACAAATAAAAAGGAAAGATACAAATACTTTAAAGCACCATAAATTAAAAAAAAGAAAGAAAAAAATTCAGTGTTATGTTGTTTATGTATTTATTCATTAAATACTGGGGATTTTTTATAGTAATACCTTATTTCCCCAGGAGTGGTCCATGGCATTAAAGGTTTTCAGACTGGATGGTAGCTGCAATGTTTTGATTTCAAAAACATTGTCTGGATGACTTTGAAAACTTTGATACCACTGATTGTGAAGAGATTTATGGTCTCCACCGACCTCTTAAATGTTTGTCCCAGTGTGTGTGTGTGTGTGTGTGTGTGTGTGTGTGTGTGTGTGTGTGTGTGTGTGTGTGTGTGTGTGTGTGTGTGTGTGTGTGTGTGTGTGTGTGTGTGTGTATGTGTGTGTGTGTGTCTGTGGGTCTGTCTGTGTGTGTATATCTGTGTGTGTGTCTGTGTTTGTGTGTATGTGGGTGAAATCAATAGAGACAAGACAATGAATTATAAATCTTTGTCCATGCACGAATGGAATCAAATTATCGTCATTTTCATGCATTAATCTTCTTGCTTCTTTTCCCTGCAGGAGTAGTCATCTGAAGCCAATCTCAACCAGAACATGCATGGATAGCAAGACAATTTCAAACCAGAGAGTTACAGATATGGCCTTTGTTTGTGTGTTTTTATTCTATTTACAGGCTTCCTGGTAATTTAAAAAATGTTGTTAAGTTAAAATGTTATGTCACATTACCCCCCCAAAATGACTTCTATGAATTCAGATATATTGATTGATTCAAAGGAAAACACACTTATACATACAAAACAATAAAGAGATTATGGCCAGAGTTCAGACAGGCATGATTGACAGGTGGATTAGCCAATCAGGGATGCACATGGTCGATTCTTAATTTAACAAATATGGCTGCGTACAGGAGACAAAGCACTAAACTCTGTTAATCTGAGGAGAGAAAAACTAAATTTTGCTCAAAATGATAGATGACCAATGAGCTCCTTCATTTCATATGCTTCACTGAAATAAACTAATCGGATTTCATGGCTGTGTTTGAGCCTGGCTTGAGGCACGACAGAGGGCATGGGGATCAAACTAATATCCCTCTGCATAAATACAGAGATATAATTCTGATCTCATCATATGTTAACAAAAAACACCTGTTGTTACACATATAGAAAACTAGATAATACATCATCAGATATTTTGGTCAGTAAACAACATGCAGACTCTCCACTATAGGCCAAGTGAGTTTAGACCAAGAAAAGCCACAGAAAGTAAACAACACAGCTGGTCTATCTCCAGGACACGGTCTGTTTTTTTCTTCTCACAGTGACAAAAACAAGCTGAAAGGATGAACTGAAAGGAATGCAAATGCAGATGCAGGTGGCTAAGTGGAGTCTAGAACTGTCATTTAGCCCTATATACCGCACAGAGCTTTATCAGAGAGAAAGAGAGAGAGAGACTAATTCTGCCGCTGTAAATAAGCGAGGGAGAGACTGTGGAGAGAGGCAACACATTTGGTTATGTGGAGCTCTTATCGTGAGCCGAGCAAAGTGTCACCTTTTTTATTTAACACAACAACAAAAGATACATTTATGTCCATGTGGGAAGATAGGACGTGGAGTTAAGAGCGAGGGAATGTAACAAATCCTAAACCATAAACCATGAGGAGTGTGGAGGTGGTCTGGTGGCAGTAGCTAAGTGGTCACAAAGCTTATTCACCAATCTGAAGACCAGCGGTTTGTGCCCCACTTAGCCCAGTACATATGGTGGGCAAGACATTTCACACCTATACAAATACCTCGCTTTCCGGGGTCAGCTTCGGCGGCCACTGTGCATTTAACCTGTCCTTACCGTACTTGAGCTAACAACTTTTTCACCATGCAAAAAGAAGGACTTTCAAAACAATTTCAGTAACTTCACTTCAGTTATCCAGAGTCAATCTTATACTAATATTATTTGTTCAGTTAGAATATTTAAAAGTATCGTCATCATCTTATTATGACTAATCAAGCTGTGGTTATTACAAAGTGGTACCTGATATGGTAAAGTTCTCCCAGTTACCCTATATATAGTTTTTCATGAATGACAAGCCAAAATCCAAAAGACAAAAAGTTAAAAGGACTTCAGTTCAGTTTTTTCCTCATTTGGGACTCTGACTGAGTGTGTCCGATCTCCTTGACCCCCTGAGCGCTAACATATTTAGTCTATATTAGTAAACCATTTTACAGGTCTCTGTTTAGGGTTGCGTGAAAATGTAGTGCGCAACTGTTCAGGAGAATCAGGACATGCCGTGCTCTTCTGACAGGGCTGTAAAGGGTTGATGATGGTACGTTAAGTAACACAGAAGAGCTTCACTTTCGTAATCATAGCGTGCATGTGTTAAGAGTTGATTTATGTGGCTGTGGTCCAGTTTCTAAACAAAGAAGTGTCATGCCAAAGAAAAGTGGTACGTGAGGTCAGAGTTCAAAGTTTATTCTGATCTTGTAAAGCAAGTATATATAAAAACATTTAAATATAGTTTAATGAATTACAGGACAAACAATTAACCAGTTGCAATATTAATACTTTCACTTAATAGTTTACACAAAGATATGAAATTAAGTTTTTAGACATGTTAAAGTCATTAACTGTATATGACATCACACTCCCTTGGTCCACTTCATTATGCAGTATTTGGTTGAAGTACTCAAATATACTATGATATTTTGATATTGTAAACCTCATACTACTGCTTTTATGAACCGGTCATACAAGGTCCCTTGGGCTGTCATCGCCTCCTCTGGTCCTATTGAATCTTAACGCAATAGCAAGCATAAAAATGAATACTGACAATTTTCAAGTATAGTTGATATTAAATTGCTTTTTTGTGCACTTTACAGGCTCACATAGGCTTTGGAAACCATGTTCATGTACAACTCCAGTATTGCTGTATTGTGTTCGACTTGCTTTGACATTCTAATCTTTCATAACTTGGCTGGGTGGCTTTGAATGGCTTTTTCCTGCCTTGTAACAGGTCTTTATGGCAGCTACGTCTGTCCGTCACATCCTATCTGTGCTCTGTTGGATCGCCTGTCGACTTTAGCGGGCTGTGTAAAATGAATAGATGTTTTATGTAAGCAGCCTGATGGTCATGTCTGTCTGGATTAGGTCTTTACCTTACATGCCCTTAAAGAATGGTGATGCAGGTTATTATAAGTAATATTAAGTGAATGTGGCAAGTTAGGGCAGAGCAAATAAGGTTTTGAGTGACAGAAGTTGAAAATTCATGTTCATGTTCAATTCATATTCTATGGGTTAAGGAGCTACGCCTGATTTTTACTAACCTGAAGGTCCTATTTTGCACAAAATTGACTCTCGTGAGCTTTAAGCCATGTTATAAGTTGTGTTTTGTTTCATTCACACATGTTTGAACAACCCTTTATTATTAGTCTGTCTACATGTCCAAATCTGAAAATGTGTTGCTCCACTTTGTGATGTCATGAAGTGGTAGTTTTCAAGTTAACAGCTCCTTTTACCTTGAGTTCAGTACAGATTGACAATTCCAGGTCTGAAATCATCCAAATCATTCTAGTGAAGGTGTATGGAGTTTAAAACACAGTGGAGCACCTCCTGTATTACCTCATGACATCATAAGGTGGAACAGAGTGTTTTCAGTTTGAGAGAAGAACTCAACCTAAATATGCAGGGTAATAAAGACCCTTTAATGATTCACTGTAATGAGAAGCACTTTCATAACTTTCAGAGAGCAGAATGGAGTTTTATATCATCTCGGTAATGCTAACAACAACTACCATGCTAACAGCACACTTCCTGATTCTCAGAAAATAAAACTTGAATTAGATGCAGAGAGCAAATAGCAGTCTAATTTTTACCCCAAGAGTGGCTTTTTATAATATCTCTGTACTGTGGCAAGACACATTTTGCTCAAATACATGGAAAAAAGTAATTGTACTATAGTTTAATAATGTCGTTGATAGGGCTCGCCTCTTCTCATTGTTTATTACATTACATAAGGGTTTTATGAATGCTCAGTTGAACTGGAATTTTCCTCATTAACCTTTCCGAGTGGCATCAGCAAAACTCATTTGTAAATAATGATTTTATACATCAATGAAAGTCGATGCAAAACAACATAAACCCCACCTGAAAGAGCATATCGATCTGTTCCCCTGGACTTTTGAGACAATTTCTCCAAGTTTCAAGGCTGCACAAGTGGGAAGTCAATAGCTGAGATACAAAAGAGGAGGATGCCACCTTAACCTCGTCTCCTTGTAAGTTTCCTACAAACGTTTGGGACTATAATCACATCTTTAGGCCACAAACGGCATGGACCACTGCACACAGCTTTTTTCGCATTCATTCAGACAGCCATGCTAAATGTTATTTTCTCTGCAGCCGGGATAAGGGAGGCCAGCGGACAGAGCACTCTCACTGGGGGTCAGCTCCTCCGGGGAGGGCTCTGAAATGGGAATTTTGTGCCAGGCTGAGCAGCAGTTTCTCCAGGACTAACGGCTGGAAATTGTCCGTGGTGTGACTTAGGCAGCTAAATAAACACTTCCATGACAAGAATGGTGAGCATGATGACAGCTCAGCGGAGAGTGACTAAAGTGACTATAAAAAGATTTCTTTTTGTAGTGAGAAAAATAGCAAATAGCAGGTTCTTTTATAACCTCACAATTTTAAAGTGCAACTCATTTCGCCAAAACATACAAATGATTATAGGCTAGTGATCTGACGTTCCCGAACAAGTTGACTCTCTTGAACGGTTCCTTAACGTGAACAGTTGGAGCTGGATCTCCTTTTTTTTTTTAAAAAAAAGAACTGAATATTTTTCTTTTCAATTTATATGCATTTTAACCCAGATTTACCCTGAACCAACAGAAGAATCAGCCCCTGAGCAGAGCAGAAAGCATGAGTGAGACATTTGTGCACACAAAAAGTTTTAAAAATATATTATTGTAGTGCAACATCTTACTAAGATTTTCATAATTCCAAACACTCCCACTCTCAGTTTGAGCCATTTTAAACACATCTGAGCCATGGTCATTTCTGTCTGTGATTAGTTTGTTGATAAAATAAGTTCTCACATTGGCTCGTGTCATATAAATAAAGAGTAAAAGAGTTTTGAACGGCTCTTTGAAGAGAACGGATTCAGAAGATTTGAATCGCACAAGGGAGTTGAATGTCCCATCACTATTATAGGGATATACAGTATAAGATTTTTCTAAAAATCTTCCCTAGTTTGACAGTTTTGGTGAAGTATATAATTATATTTTTACGTCCTGGTTGGACATGCGGGCAGCGGTGTGACATACTTCGAGATAATTACATATCTGTTATTTCCATCCATCCATTTTATTCCACTTATCTGGGGCTGGGTCACTGGGGGCAGCAGTCTAAGCAGGGACCTCCAGACTTCCCTCACCCCAGACATGTCCTCCAGCTCCTTCGATGGGACCTCAAGGTGGGTATCTGTTACTTAGCAACCATATGAACAAGGACCATACCTTGTCTAATTTAGAAAGAAGAAGAAAGAAGAAGAAGAAAAAAGGATGACATTGCTTTTATATTCTTAAATTATTGTTTAAATTGCCATAAAAATATATGGCTTGACCATAAAGAGTCCCTGAACTTTGGATAGAATTAGTCTATTGCAACCTTTTGTCAAAAAATGCCACTTACTTGATGTAAAACTACATGAAAACCTGCGATATGCACATTAAAATGATTCAAATGTTCAATGTCTGCAAGTACTTACTTGCAAGTGGCAAGTAAGTACTATACTAAGTACTATACTGTATGTGTTCACTGTCCAATATTCATCTTTTGTTTTTAAACCTATGGAAAGACATGACTAAAAAGCTGACGTGTCCCAGTACTCCACTGGCCTTGTTGTATGTTTTCATTCTCACATAACAGTGTCTCCAGGTCAGATGCAGAATGTGACCGCTTTCAAGTTTCACAGCTGAAACTTGACCTTTGATTGGTCACAGAGCTGCTAAAATACTAAGGCCACCACCAATTGGGAGGTTACAATCTGACACCCAATTTCAAATAGATGGCATTTGCTTCTGCTGTGAACATGTGGTTTGTTTACCTGTTAGACTATTAGGATATTTAAAAGGCCTATATTACAATATTTTCTGATATCTCTTAAACATAGCCGGAGTTGGGTTTTGTTTCATTCACATGGTTAAAACATAAACCCTTGCATATTTAGGCTGAGTTCTTCTCTGAAAAAAAAAAAAAAAGAAAAAAACTCTGTTACACCTTGTGATGTCATGTGGTAAAACAGGAAATGTTCCACTGTGTTTTTTAAAACTCTTTCAACTCCATAAACCATCACTAGAATCATTTGGATGATTTCAGCCTTGAAATTTCCCATCTCTACTGAATGAGCATTTTAAGCTTTGGAGATGTAGACAGGCTAATAAAGGAAACATGTGAATGAAAGAAAACACAACTCCAGGTATGTTTTTGATTAGGTAAGCATATTCTAACATGGCTTAAAGCTCATTGTATAATATAAGACCTTTAACTTATTTAAAGCACCACCTGTTAACTTTTTACCCATACAGTAGACATCAGTTTTGTTTTATTTTGTTTTTATTTTGGATGTTATTACTGGGCTGGAAATGATTTTAAAAAAACATGCATTCTTACTCTTATGACTCCACCTGCTTGTTTCCATGGAAATGTTGTTTTTTCGGCAATAATATTCCATAGTATGGCATTAAACATACCTATCTCAACGGAAAATATTCTGAATATATTCTAGATATTTCAAAGTAAACAGCAGATGACAACAAAAAAGGGAACTGAACAAAACAAGTTGAAAGGCTATGGATAAGAGAATCATTACAGTTCTTACCATTAATAATTATCTACATATAAAATGAATAAATTATCCTGAAATCCAATACCCTTGCCTTCTCTACATATTATTTCTGTTGCCACACTGACACGAAATGACATTTTGAAGATAACATTCATTTAACCGACGTTTATTAAGGTTAAATAGAAAACATGGGGACATTTAAACGTTAGGCAATGACTCTTATAATAAAACAGGGTAACACTGACAAGGGACAGATAGATGACTTTGACGAGGATTCTGTCTCCGTAGCCGCTGCACTTGGGGAATACATTATGTTACTCAGTGCTACTGTTTGAAGGGAAAGGTTAATCTCTCGTGATTGCAGCGCATTAGCTAAAAACATAATTTAATACGTGCCTCTGTCATATATCTTCTTTGTGATAGTTAGATAGAGGGGAATTATCTGGTTGATAAACCTTAAAAGTCCTGTATTATGCAAAAATGACTTTGTGAGCTTTAAGCCATGTTATAATGCTGTTACCTCCTCAAAAACATACCTGGAAGTGTGTTTTGTTTCATTCATGTTGAGTAATCCTTTATTATTAGTCTGTCCATATCTCCAAAGCTGACAATGCTTTGTTCCACCTTGTGATGTCATGAAGTTTTCAAGTTAATGGCTCCTTTTACGCATTTTTTAGTAGAGATTGGCAATTTCTGGGGCTGAAATGATCCAAATGATTCTAGTGAAGGTGTATGGAGTTTAAAAACAACCTTGATGATAAATTAAGAAGCTCCTACACAATAGAAGCATTTAAAAAGAGGTATAAAATATTCCTTTTTGAAAATTTCAGGACTCAGGAATGATTTATGTGAGCTGCTATGGTTTGTAGTTTTTCTTTGCTTACATATTGAGTCTTATGTTGTAGAACTGATTCTTGCAGCGATTCTTGGAATTCCTGTGTGTCATTACAAAAAATGGGTAAGGCATTATAAGTATTTTTTACTGCAACCTAAACCCTTTCAGTTATGATAGAAATGTTATGCACAACCTTATACAAGTTGAATAATGTTTGATTTTGAATGTAATGACCGAATTAAAATAATTTGATAATAATTTGAACTGTTACCACATGACATCACAAAGTGGAACATTTTATTTTTCTTTGATAGGGAAACCAGACTAAATATGCAGGGTTTGTGTGTTAAACATGTGTAAATCAGACCAGAAAATAGCTTAATATAGGCTCTTTAAAATGTGAAAAGTGAAAGCGCCTATAGCTGAAAAACTGGAGTAATAATTTGAATTCTGATCTTTGATCGTCATTATGAAGGTTAATCAACAATTTTAGCACCCATAATTACCTGTTTTAAATCCGTCTTTCTTTCAGACTAATCATTAGACTATATCCTGGACATCGCCCACAGAAAGCCACTAAGCGCTGTAATTTATCTCATTTCCCATCCATCGGCGCGCCCCCATCCTAATTACGCCTCATTAGTAAAGAGACTGCATCAAAACAAAACTTACTGTTCCTAAAACGTTTACTAATGAACACTGAGGCAAGGTTTGTAGTCTATTTAAAAGCATGCGACAGTGACATTAAAAAAAGAAAAGAAAAACACGTCAACGGATCTGGCTCCAGCGCACGCACTGACCCAGGGGCTGACCAGCTGCCCGTAGCGCGCATCCCGCTGTGTGAGTGGATGTGCGCGAGCCCCTCAGCCCCTTGGACTCGGAGGGAGGGGGGAGGAGGAGAAGTTTCCCCAAAAGACAAGCGCGGATCACTGAGAGACGCGGAGAGAGACGATGCCTTTCTCCTATAGACCGAACTCACGAGCTGCGCAGTGGATTTTCTGATTTCCTTCAAATTTATTTTTCTTGAACTTATTCAGGGGGTTAGGGGAGATATTTTTGAGACAAAGGATGCTCCCAAGGCTCGTTCGGATTGTATATGTCCTGTCTTTCTGGGTTTTCCAGGGAGGATTTATCAGGTGAGGCGCGCAAACATTTCTGATTACACTCCTTTTTGTCAACTTTTCCTTCTTATCTCATCACCTCACGCGTTTCCACGCGTTTTTATTTTATTATTTGGATTTTTAAAACGTTAAAATACACACTATAGGTGTTGAAATATATGAAGAAACCTATGCAAAGTGTAAATTCGCAAGAAAACAGGCACAACAAGCGGCGGTTGGTAGAGGAACGCACGTTTTACGCACGGTGGCATCGCGCGCCCTCAACTCTGGAGTCACTTTGAAATCACATAAAGAGGTTTTACGCTGACGGCTTATGTAACTGCTGGAAATAATCACCATTCTATTGTAAAGAGGTACCCATGAAGTATCAATTCAGGTTTTAGAGGCAAACAATTGAGTCAGTACATTCCGTAAAAGACAATGGATGAGTATGTGTCAGCCTTTCGCTCTCCGCAAACTAAGCATATTTTTCCCATTGTCCATCGCGCGTATTGATTATTGATGAGAGACAATTAAGAATAGAGCGGTCAATGTGTCTTCTCTGCTGCTTGACCACTTCATCTCACTTTTCTGTCCAGTTTGAACCCACTTTCGTACATACTTTGGTTTCCACAGTTTGAAACTATTGAATTAAGTTAGAGAAGTGTCAATTAAGGACTAAGAACACGTGAAAGTAGCATGCATGGGTCTCAGCAACGAAATAGCTTGTAAAATCTGTGTAAACTTTGGATGTATATAAATGGGAACACCGGAGGACACATGGTTATTCCAGTGGTTACTTTTTCCTTTGCTCCTCCGCCTCACCCCGCTCCTGTCTGCCGTCTGTCCATGGTCCTAACTTTGATTTGACTCTGAGTACTTTTTCCCCTATTTCATGGGCCGTCAAACTGAGGTGTGAGCATCTGCATAATCCTGGAGGGAAGGGAACCGGCTCATGACTGGGTGAACCCCTAGAGAGAGGGAGAGGAAGAGGGAGGGAAAGAGAGAGAGAGAGGGAGGGAGAGAAAGAGACAACGAGAGAGACAGAGAGACACAGAGGGGGAAAGAGAGAGAAAGAGGGGGAAAGAGGGAAAGAGAGAGCAAGAGAGAGGGAGAGAGACACAGAGAGAGAAAGAGGAAGAGGTAGGGAGGGAGAGAAAGGGAGAGAGACAGACAGAAAGAGAGAGAGAGAGAAAGAGACAAAGAGAGAGAAAGAAAGAAAGAGGAGAGAGAGAGGGAAAGAAAAGAGAGAGAGAGAAAGAGGGAGGGAGAGAGGGAAGGAGAGAGGGAGTGAGACAGAAAGAGAGAGACAGACAGAGAGAGAAAGAGACAAAGAGAAAGAGAGAGACAGAAAGAGGGAGAGAGGAGGAAAGAAAGGAAGAGGGAGGGACAGAGAGAAAGAAAGAGGGAGAAAGAGAAGGAGGAAGAGAGAAGGAAAGCAGGAAGAAGAGTGAGGGAGAGAGAGAAAGCGAGACAGAGAAAGAGGGAGAGAGACAGAAAGAGAGAGACAGAGAGAGAACAGAAAGAGAAATAGAGAAGAGGGAAGAGGGGGAGAGAGAAGTCAACTGTCAACTGCATCTCCACTGGGGAATGCCACGCTCTGGCAGTAGCCCTTTCCCTTTTGGATCCAGGTGGGAGGAGTCCACTGCCGCTGGGGGATGCGATAAATGTATAGAACATTGTGCAAAAGTTTAAGATTAAGTATGCGGAGAAGGTGACATTGTCAAACAGGTAAAGTTGTGCCAGTCCATGATACTCTATTGAAATATATTTTTTTTACAGCTTGTTTCAATTTTGTGTATTTTGGAGACATTTCTTTGTTCATTGTGCCCTAAAATGACTGTCTCAAGAACATGAGTTGGCTTTGGTCAATCTGTTATCTTTATCGTTAAACTGAAATGCTTATATTGTAAGAACAAAAAATCTATTCAATTTTATGTATGTAGCACATTTAAAAAACAACTTCAACTGTCCAAAGTGCTTCAGATAAAAAGACGACAAAAAAACAGTCTACAGATGATACGATATATAGACAAAGAACAATAAAACACCAATAAAACCACAAGATATCTGGTGTAGCTAGTAAAAAAACAAATGAAAACAGAGTACTAGAAATAAATACATGTGTTATTATGTGTGGTTATGGAATTAGCAACTGTGTATTCAGCACGATAAACTCCTAACAGTACTGAAAACTGTACTGAAAAACCAGCGAGGATGATTCATGTAGTCATTGTACATCGGTAAAGTGGGGGTCATTTCAGAGCGATGAAGAGAAATGGTTTGGATAGAGATGGCAAGAGATGAGAATGTGCTACTGTCACAAATCTGAAACACTGATTGTCATGCAAAATGGGAGCAGTCCGCTTTGGTGCAATGTGTTCAATGTACTTATGTGAAAATGAGAATCAGGATGAAGGATGTATAATGGATCAGTACATTCAGAGGGAGACTGACGGCAATAGAGTCTCCTACTGTCTTAGTGTGAAGTACAGGGAAGATTACTGCTAATATCACTTGCAGTTGAATTGTCAGCAAGATTCTCATGCCTAAAGCTGTCAGGTACTACTTTAAAGCAGCCCGTAGGCATTTTCCAAGAGCTCTTATCTGGAGTAGAAAACAGAAGAACTGAGCTCTTAATGAGGTAAAATGATCAATTTGGAGCTGGGTAACAATTGTAATATCACTTATGTCTTCCGCATTGATCGGCTGGTTAATACATTGCGTTTCTGCTCCTTGGAGGCTGCGTCTCATTTAGTCCTGTATCATTTTCTGATTTTGCATTGATTACTTGAAGATCTAGGGTCAGAGTGAGGTCTTTTGAGTCATTTTGATTGCCTGGGATCCAGAATACGTACTTGTTCAATACTTTACGAAGATGTGAGTCTTGTCACTGGTAAAATTTGTAAGGAGGGACAAAATAACTAATAACTGCTCAACCTATGCTCAGTATTGCAAAGATTGACATGTCAAGTGGAAGTTTGTGCTAGTGTTTTTATATGTTTGGTACTTTGTAGATGCATTATTTGTGTAAAAGGTGGCTAGTAAATCATTAAAAAAAATATAAATAAACAAATAAATTGACAAAGTTATGTTGATAGCACACCCTCTACTGGAGATATGGGTTAAGAAAGACTTGTGCAAGATGTGTAAAGCTGGAAGTCTTTATTTTATGGAATACAAAACATTCATAACAAATATTAAGAAATGCAAATTCTTCAAAGCTATTAGTTTAAAGGTCCTATATTACACAACATTGACTCCTGTGAGCTTTAAACTAAGTTAGAATGCTGGTACCTCCTAAAAACACACCATTCACCTGTCATTCACATGTTTGAGTAACCATTTATTGTTGGTCTCTCTACATCTCCAAAGGTCAAAATGCTCTGTTCCACCTTGTGATGTCACAAAGGAGTAGCTACCTTTTACCTTTTGTTTGATAGAGATCGGCGCAATTCCATAGTTGACATTATCTAAATGATTCTAGTGAAGTAGTATGGAGTTTAAAAACACAGTGGAGTGCTTTCTATATTGCCACATGACATCACAAGGTGGAACAGAGTGTTTCCGTTTGGGAGAAGAACTCTAAAATATGCAGGGTTTGTGTTTTAAATGTGTTTGAATGTAACAAAACACATACATTATCACATACATCAGAAAACAGGATAATATTGGCCCTTTAAGTTCCAAAACACTTAAACTGAGCAGCACAGATCTTTACCCAATTTAATTTTACTCTTTGGAAATGTGCTTGTTTGATTTGTGTTGTGTTTGTTTCTTTCAAAATACACACTCCATTAATTGGCTATAAAAGGTTATGTGGTTATAATTTTCCACAATTTAAGAGCCACAAAACCCCAGTTCTTTTGCGGTCCCCGGTGGCAGTGTCCCTGATGTGATACAGAGTGCTCTGGCAGTTAAAGCGTTGAGGAAACAATGACTAGCATGTAATTAGATTTTCTATTCTCATTCTAGTTGTACTGGACTCATGATCGATATATATATATAAAAAATACAGTTTGTGTTATGAACATTTAGAGCTACATTGAGAGTGTAGGAATGTACTTTGTCGTATAGGAGCAGGAAAGGGGCAGAGAGGAGGCATATTAGTCAAACTAGCAGAGGTGGGACAAAGTAATTGTTTTGAAAGTCTTAAGTAAGTCTCAAGTGTTTGGCCTCAAGTCTGAGTCAAGTCCCAAGTCAGTGGCCCACAAGTCCAAATCAGGTCCTCTGCTCAGAGCTTCAAGTAATTTCAAGTCCATAACGTTGCTTGTATTTTTGCGATTTAAAAGCCTTTTAAACTGAATTGTACTTTAAAAAGTCATGGTAACAAATCTTGATGTAACAATATCCAAACCTCACAGTATGACATATGATGACATTTTGGAGAGAACAGGATTATATGATAATCTTTCCTTTTTAAATGCCTTCACAAGGCCTTAGGGGAATCATTACTGTCACAATACAAAGAATTAAGATTTAAAAGGGCTTAACAGTTATTTCATCATGCAGCCTGCTCTGAAATGGAGCAAAGGATCATGGTCTTTGTTTTTTTTTAGCTGTTGCTGCAACAAAACAATGTATTTAAGCAAGAGAGCTTGTGATCCATTTTATCATGACAGCCCCAATATTACTGTGAGACATTTGAAGATGTGATATCAGTGTTTCTGTTATTGTTCCTAGTAACAAGAGAAAAGGAGAGGGACATGTTCCAGTTTGTTTCTTTAAAATTAAGCACCAAAAGTATCAACTGTATCTTTTTTTTGAGAAGCATCAAGTCGTCTAAAGTCACAGGGCTTATGCCAAGTCAAGTCCTGAATCATTGACACTCAAGTCCAACACGAGTCCCAAGTCCATTTAGTCTGTTTTATCAAGTCAAGTCTGAAGTCCTGAAAACAGTGACTCACGTCAGACTTGAGTCCATGTCATGACTTGCAGGTCCCCACCTCTGCGAACTAGAACCCGAAATCACGATGCTGATGTGGAAAAATATCAGCTGCTACTACTACTACTGCTAGTACAAATAGTAATTGTACTGGGTCTATTAGAAGCTTCGCTTCAGCAGTGACTTTTGATTTTTGTATTTATTTAGTTACACATGCTTTAATTGGTCAAAAATACCTTGAAAACATGTGTTGTTATTGTGAGCGGGTTCTTCTCTCAATCTCCACAGGTCTGACCTGTAACTTGGCCCCTGTGTCTTATAAGTTTAGGTGTAAATTCATGTGTTTAGTTTATTCCATACTGTGGAACATTCTATACAAAGCATTAAAGAAGACCTATAGCTCTTGTATCTGCTATATAGCTATAATCTATAATGACACCCATCGCTCTTTATGTTATAATTTGGACATTTTAAATCACAATATTCATCTAAAACAACTTCCGGTGTGCGCCGATGGCAGTGAAAACGTGGATTGATCAGCAGTATGGAGCCTTGAAAATAAGCGATTTAAGATTGCTCAAACATGCACAAATGCAAATACTACTTTGGGTGAGTAAAACAAGTGAGGGAACGCAACTACAGTATGGTTAACACCTCTGAAATGTCGATTTTGCATAATAGGTCTGCTTTCACTTCTCCATGGAGACAAGCAGATGGTTGACCTTTCACCAGGAAAGTTACAGTACATGGCGCACCTTTAACTACTACTAATAGTACTGTTGTTTCTATATGAAAACAAAGAAGAACAGCCAAGCTATTGTAAACAAGCTAAAAGGATACTAAATGCGAAGTGTGTTAGCTTAAAAACAGTACAAAATGGTTGATTTAACACAATAATGTTGCTTCACAGTTAGTTGGTTTTGCTTTGTGTATTTTCTTCTCCATTGAGTTGTTGCCGCTGCTCTTTGTGGTAGTGAATTGTGCGAGAGGCGGAGGACAGTGGATGAGATGAAGGCTTCCCTCTGCCCTTGCCTTAAGTCAGCGTGAGCTTATGAATCATAACTGAATATGTATTATGATCCAGGGGAGTTAGGCCTTCACTAATATAAGATCTGATACACTGCTGGAGAGGCTGTGGATCTGGGGAAAGTCTGGTGCTTTGCTGTCGGTGAAATGAGAGAAGAGATGCTTATTCTGAGGTCAGGATTTTACAAATTAACTTGTTTTAGAACTGTGTTAAAGTAGGACAGTAAGTTTGTGTGGTGTTGCTATTACACTATTGTTGCTACTACTACTGATGGAGTACTGTAATTACTACTGCTAATACTTCTACCTACCTCTTTATATGTTGATACGTGACTACTACATCGTTTTCTAGTTCTTCTAAGGTTTTGTAATGATATTTTCCACTGCTGTTACTACTGTGACTTCTATGAATTCTACTTATTTCAGGCTTGGAAGTGGCGAATAGCATTATTAAGAAAATTGTTATAATTTATATTTACATTTAAGGAAATAAATCCAGATAAATTTGAATCCAATCCACCCTAAATGTTTATCTATTAAAACATATCACTTAGATTTACAGTTAAGCACATTCTGCCTCTTTTTCAGAACCGTTGCCATAGTGATCACAAATTTAAAAGAAAAATTATATATATATATATATATATATATCTATTATAAAATCCACAAAATGCTGCATGTAACAGAAAGCCGAAAACCCACAAATTTCCATAACTACGTGTAAGAGCAGGACTGCCATCCCTGTGGATTAAGTTTATAGCGTTGTGCCAACTTGTATTTGAAGAACTCATTTTGAACTTTGGGGTGATGTGAGATGTTTTGCCAAATGCACTAAACAGATGGAACTTATTTATGAAATGTATGTGCGCGCAACTTGAGGCACAGAAGGAGCCAAATTTCATTTATATAAAATCTGGATGGTTTCCAGCATATTAAATACTCTTTTAAACGCTCCCTTTGCAGTTTTGCAGTTTTAAGTTTAGGGAGAAAACTAGAACAATAAGTCAAACTTTGAACAGCTCTTATCACTCTTGTATTCTGAACATGTTGCCATCGCGTTTTAGTTCGCTTATCTTCAAACATTAATATTTCTCACTGTTTCCATGGAGAGCTTTCCATTTATTTAATAGTTTTAACAAGACAAGTGAGAGCGTGAATGGGGCTGAATGTTAAAAGGGGTGATATTTTTAAGTTAACTTTTCCTGACTTTCTGTATAATAACCTTATGTGGTGTTTTGTATTGTAGTAAATGACAAGGAAAGATCTTCAAACCTCCCAAAGCACATTGTCACTTAGCATAGCTGTGATAGTATCAGGTTTGCTCCATTCTGCTTCTGTCAAACAAACACCTGATTAGGAGAAACAGTTTGGCGAGAAGTAAACACCATTTTGGCAGCTCAAACAGGCAAAGTGTAGAAAGACTATCTTTGGGAGATGGATTTAATTAAATTCTGTTGCTAGTCCCAGATGGTGTGGTACAATCAGTGTAATGTCTTTAGGCAAGTAAACAGTGGAGGGGAAATGATGTGTTTTCATATATATTTTGCAAATATTGTCTCATTTACAAATAAAAAAGAAAACATGACTTGATTAATGAAGTAACCATAACTCCTAAAGGTAAATTATGCGGTTACTTAATTAAGGAGTGAATCATTATTAATAAACTACTTGCTCACTATGACTTCTTCTTTATTCATATTTTACTGAGGCGTAATGAGGTGTAGTTATTAGAGCTTGGTACCGTTGTTTTGAAATGTTTTGAAATGATTATTCAAATTTTTTGAGCAGTTTTTAATGTGCCATCTTAAAGGTCCTACGTTACACAAAATTGACTCTTGTGAGCTTTAAGCCATGTTATAATGCTGTTATCTCATACCTGGTGTTGTGTTTTGTTTCACTAACACATGTTTGAGAATCCTTTGTTATTAGTCTGTCTACATCTCCAAAGCTCAAAATGCTCCGTTCCACCTTGTGATGTCATGTAGTGGTAGTTTTCATGTTAACGGCTCCTTTTACCTTTTGTTCAGTAGAAACGGGCAATTCCAGGGCTGATATCTTTTAAATGATTCTAGTGAAAGTGTATGGAGTTTAAAAACACAGCGGCGCACTACCTGTATTACCACATGACATCACAAGGTGAAACAGAGTGTTTTGAGTTTGAGAGAAGAACTCAAAATAAATATGCAGGGTTTGTGTGTTAAACATGTGTGAATGAAACAAAACACAACTCCAGGTCTGTTTGTGATGAGGAAACATTATAACATAGATGAGAAAATAGCCTATTATGGGCACTTTAAATATACCTGGACATTTAATTTGCTCATGTCTCATGTCTCAAACTGTGTGCTCCCTATTCCGCAAAACTGTATTCCCACCAGAGAAGTGCTAAAGTCCGCATCACAGTTCGCTTGTCTTTATTCACACCTGAAATCAAGTCTGGACTTTCAGAGCAACCACACTCTAGTCCATTTTAATCGGACTAAAGTCTTTAGGTGTGAATATGTCCAAAGACCTGTTCTGCATGTGTTCTGATCATTTATCTGCTCAAATTTCCTCATCTATGCAACTTACCAACTTTTTTTTGTCTTAAACATGACACAAACTACTTCATAAATTAATAAATAGAAACTAGGGTAACATTTTGAAATGCTTGATTAGGTCATATAATATTATTAGTGCTTATTAGTTAGTAGTGATATAAAGTATTGGTATTCTCCATGAAAGGTAGACACAACATTGTAAGCGGATTATAGGTGGGTCTTTTGACATTTTACCTTTTGCTTTTCTGGCTGGTTGCACGTATAGAAAATCCGCTCTCCGACAGCACGCGGCCTTTGAATGTGACCACAGCTGTAACCTGGTTAAGCCACACTAAGCCCAAGGTTAGGCTTGAATGGCACACACCCATTTAGCATTATAATAGCAGTAGACTGTGTAGAGCCTCATGTCAGATGCCACAAAGTAATGTCAACTTAATGCACACACTCGTCTGCATGTGTCACAGCCAAGGTACCATGTTGGCATCACAGAGAGAGGGAGCAAGAGGAAAAGATGCTGGCAGAAATGACAATGGCTGCTTATTCGACTTTCGTAAAATCTTGGTTCTGGCTCCATCGACTGGCTCCAACTCACTTTCTATTGATAAAACTGTCGCCCCTCTCTCCGTAACTGCTGCTGTCAGACTCATCATTTTGGTCCTAAAATGCTCGTATTTACTCAGTCTACATGATCTAGGTACTTTTAAGTAGCCATTTTCTTCATAAATCAATATAAACATTAATAACAAACAAATCAGGCACCTTCTTTTCCCCGATGTCACTCCTGCTAGCTTTAACAACAGCACTCCTAACCACCCACTCCCTGCTGAAAAAAGCATGTGGTGGGAAAAGCGTGTTACCTTCAACAACCTCGCTCCGGATTGGCTCGTTGGTTGCTATGATACTTGAGGTCAGAATTCCAAATATGGAACACAGCTCCAAATTCACCCCTATAGCTACTAGCCTTGATGAGCTTGATTTGACTTGAGCTGAAGGCTGTGGGTGACGCCACCCTCCCCTAGTTCACTTGTTTATACAGGCTATGGTCTGGGACTAGACCATAGAGCGCATCAAACAACAGTTAAATGTTGGGACAAACCATGCATTTCTTTGATTAGTTAATGTACCTACAGTATCACTCAAGCCATCAGAATGTATAACAAAAGCATGCCGCTTTGGCCATGCAGGGTTATCAGTGTAAGTATACTGTATGCGTGCGTAATAAGGGCCATAATATACAAGTGAGTGTAATAATTGTTAGTCACTTAAAACATCTATTGTCTTTAGGTCATAATCTTTGTGGAAAAACCTATAAAAAGAACTAGTCATTAGTCAAAACCCCACTTTCAAAACACCATTCCCATTTTAGCTATTCCTTTCTGACAGTGATTTAAGAAACATCACCAGTGGTAAGAGAGTGTACACCTCCGGGTGGCCTGTCACGGACACTATGCAACACTTTTGGTCTTTTTAAACCTGGAAATCCCTACACAGCTCTGGCTTGTATGCACTGCTGACGACCAGGAAGCACGGAGGCCGACAGATGGCATGTTTACGTGAGTTAATGACTAAAAAATGAGCGCAGAGCTGGAGTCTGCAGTTGAACAGACGGTTAGCCCTACGCAGCAGCTCTATGCACACTGGCTCTGTACTTACCACTGAAATATGAAGACCACAAGTACAGGAGCGATCCATCACTAGATAAACAAAGTACTTTCCCATTGAGGATTCCGCCTTGGTTTAATCGTGGCTTGTTAAATTAAACTTCAAAACAAGTCATTATTCATTGTGTCCATTCTCAGAGGAGCGTCTGGCTGTAGTTTTTGCCGACAAGCAACGCAAAGTCACCTAATGAGTTGTTAATAAAAATAGGTTTGATACGAACATGGCCACACAGTACACAATCTCTTTCACAATCTTCAAGTTTATATGAATGAAAGAACATGATTGCTGCTCTGTTTAAGAAAAAAACAAGCAAATTGTCACTGAGAAAGCAGCATCTCACCATTTCAACCAAAAGGAAAATTGGACAAAATGACAGAAGCTGTGCATGGAGAAAGAGAGCCACAGAAAGAGGTTCCCCGTGCAGGGGTGTCTGAGTAGATCTTTTATCCTCAGACTGAAGAACTTATTCCAAACAAAAAAACATTTTTTATCAAATCAACACATTTTGTAGAGGCGACTGGTGACTGCTGTTGTTATATTAAGCTAAAATATACTGAATTGACTAAAATGTCTAAAAATACAAATGTTTCAGTGCCTTTACTCCTGCACAAATGAGGGATTGCACCAACTCACTTATTTTCTTTCTCTCTTTTTTTTTTAAAAGGTGCACTCTATTGTCCCCATAGGGAAACTGCCCTCTGCGATTGACCCATCCTTCAATGTCTCTGGGGCATTTCCTCAGGAGCAGTGAGCACCGCAGCACAATGCCCTGTGACCCTTCTCCATGATCTTGTTGCTAGGCTTGGTCTGGACTACCTTTGATCGAACCCAGAGCCTTCTTGCAGGGAAGCATGCGTGCTAGCCGCTCAGCACAGTGCCACCAATTTTCCAATTTTGCTATTTTCAGGTTTAAATGACAGTACAGCATAGCAGGAAAGGAGAACAAAAGCAGTCAGAAAAACAGACAGGCACTTGCTTCAAATACGCACGGCCGCTCTACAATTGAGCCATTAGGGCTGCAAGATTAATCACAATCATATCAAAATCACAATTTCAATGGATGCAATTAGCAAATTGCACAGGTTTAAATTTTTAAAGTGCCATAATTTCCTTAAAAACAACAAAGTATCCTCTCTTAGTCTTCATAAAAACTGCCAACTCTGTAGTTTAGATCTGTGAAAACATGTTCTGAAATACATGTGTTTTGTGTTGTGTTCTGGATGTGTTTAAAAAGGGAACTTTGAACAAAATCCAATTTTTAAAACATAAATTGGAAATCTAATCGTACTCACACTTGACGGAAAAATCACAATTCGATCTGTTCCCACATTGTGCAGCCTTTTCACCCACAGTGCAACCCCCCCAAAAAACAACCAACCAAAAAAATAATTAAATACATAAAAAGAAAGACAACGAAGAAACAGAAACCCCTCATCATGTAAGGACTGTGTGTGGTAATCCATAAATTTCTCACCTGTACTTAAACCCACAGCTTGACGTCGCCATAGCTTCAGTGGGCCTGGGGTGCTGATTGGATATATGGTGCTAGTGACAGGTAACTGATGGTGTCTCGCAGCCTGCCAGCAGCTTCAGTGCGGTCTGACACCTTGGGCAGAGATGCTGACTGATGCTTGTCTTCTCATTTCAATCAAACCCTGACCTTTGTCCACCTTTTTAATAGAAAAACTCCCTTTCCTATATACCCCAATCCAACCAGCTAATTTTACAACACTTTTGTTCTTTTTGTGGCAATCCTTTAAGACCAACTGTTTTCCCTGTTGAAATCGAAGGAAAGATCAGATCACTGACATCTCGTAAAATGATATCCAGCTTGGAAGAGAAATGAGCGCCTCAGCCTGCAATTTCCGTGCCCACTCGAAAGCATGTGTTTGTGATCTGGCTCTGTGCCGCGCTCAAATCACAACCCTGAGCTACTGAATAATAGATGCATCATGAAGTGTAAGCCATGTTCACTGGGTATATCTACTGATGTATAGTAGCAGCCAATGTTAATGCCTCTACTACATTCAAATGATAGATTATGAAAGTTTAACCTCGAATTAAACCAAACACATTTACCCAAGAGCTTACATGTGTTTTGCAAATACCTATTCCTGACACATGCTAGGCAAAACTGTACTACTTCATGCTGATATTAAGTACTGATCCAAAGGTTGGGGGTGCGATTCCAGCTCCAACAGATGGCTGCTGTCGTTGTGTCCTTGGGCAAGACACTTAACTCACCTTTCTTCCACTGTTTGTGTACACTGGTGTATGAATGTGAGTGTGAATAGTGAGTGGTTTCTTGATGTAAAGTGCTTTGCCTTGAATGTGGAAAAGTCCTATATAAAAATGTGAGCATTTACCATTTGCCCATTTACAGTACTTTACAGTACTTTTCATGATTACTCTACCAAATCACACTGACCTTATTCTCGAAATTGCTATGTGCTCTTCCATTATCATGTTATATTATTTTGCAAAGGGCTGCCAAGCTCGACCACAAATAAGTTAAAAACAGACCAGGGAATACTAATGTGTGGAGGTGGACGGATCATAATAATTACCATAATTTTGACTCATTATGTTTTAAGGACCCATATTATGCTATTTTCTGATGTCAAATGTTGCTTTCCGTATCAAAACATACCCAAAGTTGTGCTTGTTTCATTCATCCAGATTTAACACAAACCCTGCATATTTAGGCTGAGTTCTTCTCTCAAACCGAAAACACTGTTCCACCTTGTGATGTCATGTGGTAATACAGGAAGTGCAGTGCTCTACAGTTTTTTTTAAACTCCATGCACCTTCACTAGAATCATTTCAGTAATTTTAGCCCGGGAATTGTCAATATCTACTAAACAAAAAGTAAAAGGTAACTGTTAACTTGAAAACTACAGCTTCATGACATCACACTCAGAGCATTTTGAGTTTTATAGATGTGACAGACTAATTATGAAGGATTACTCAAACAAAACATAACTCCAGGTATGTTTTTGAGGAGGTGACAACATTCACCTCCTCATGGCTCAAAGCTGACAAGAGTCAATTGTGTGTAATATAGGATCTTTAAGTCATGTTGTACTTATCATTTTGGCCATTACTGTCATATTATATTGTAGTAGCTACCTGTAATTTTAGAGATACTTTTTCCATCCAAATAGTTGACTTTAATTAGCTATAATATTGTAAAATAAAAAATAAAAAGTGTGGGTATTAAATAAAGCATGTTGCATACAATATAAATCCCAATAATTCACATATTTAGTTATAAAAGTTAAAGTTATTTCATCTTTTTAATGTAACCTTAGCCTTTTTCGTACCTCTTCAACAACTTTACAACAGGCTCTGTGCACAGTAGTGCCTGGCAGCCTCTCTGTTCACATCACTACTGCCTGTCCAATTGTATCTCTATGAGGTTTTTGCAGAGTCACGATAAAATGAATAAATATTTAAAAATGAGGCGGTGGACAGGGAGCGGCGGATGGATGCCACTGACAACATGTTAAACTACACAAATAAAATGAATACTTTAATGGAGGACTCTTCTGTGTTTGGAAAAAGAGATGTTTGTGTCTAATGTTAATACTCATTTTGAGCCATAATAAATATTGAAACTTTTTTTTTTAATTTAAATTAAATACAATTTTAATACGTTGTTTATTTCATGATTTCTGATTTTAATAAAAGTGACTGTTAGCTTTGAGACACAGTGAGGTAGCGTGCTGCTGTGCACATTGGCAGCAGTGTCAATCTTTTGACTTAGAAATCTGACCTATCAAATAGCTGACTTAAAATGAGATACCTGTTTGCTAAATAGACTAGAGCCTTTGAAAGTGTCTCCGCTGCGGGTGTTTTCTTGGATAGCCCTGCTGTTTCTGAAGCAGGGGTCTGCTCATCTATTATTCTGTGGACTCTCAGAAATGTAAACTTTATAACATCAAAAGTCAAGCTCTGAAGTTTGGACAGGTTTTCATAAGCAGTGAGTGAGTCTCCTTCTCCTCATTGACTTGTCTGCTCTTTGGCCTGAGGTCCAGAGCTGCACACCATTAGATTGTCTGTAATTAGAGGCATGAAGAGTGGGTCATTTTTAACTCTGTGTCTTGTTATTATATCTAGTGCTCAGAGCATTAGCCGCTTAGCTATTAGAAGAGTTAATCAGGATTAGATTAGCAAATGGTTTGAATCTATTATCAATGCAGCATGGGAGCAAATAAAAAATATAGCTTTCCCTGAAATGTTCCACAGTACAGCATTATAGGTCCTGTATTACACAAAATTGACTTTTGTGAGGCTTAGGCCTTGTTGTGGTGTTGTTATCTCATCAAAAACATACCTGGAGTTGTGTTTTGTTTCATTCACACATGTTTGAGTAATCCTTTATCATTAAACTTGAAATGCTCTGTTCCACCTTGTGATGTCATGAAGTGGTAGTTTTCAAGTTAGTAGATACCTGTTGTTCAGTAGAGATTGGCAATTCCAGAGCTGAAATTATCCAAATGATTCTAGTGAAGGCGTATGGAGTTTAAAAACACAGCGGCGCACTACCTGTATTACCACATGACATCACAAGGTGAAACAGAGTGTTTTGAGTCTGAGAGAAGAACTCTGCTTAAATATGCAGGGTTTGTGTGTTAAAGATGTGTGAATGAAACAAAACACAACTTAAGGTATGTTTGTGTTGAGGAAATAGCATTATAATATAGATCAGAAAACAGTTTAATATGGGCCCTTTAAATCACATGGGGACAAGCAGATGATGCCAAATTACAGGTCAAATCTGTGGAGTGGCATGCCTGCTCACAGTCAGAATGTATGCTTTTCAAAGTATTTTTGAGAAATCAAAATAAAAACAGCTGTGATATCTAAATGGTAGATGAATAGGTTTAATGCAATACCGTGGAACATCCAAGGCTAAGCAATAACAAAGAGGCTATAGTTCATTTCTATGTTTCAGTTGTTTCTGTCTGTTGGTTTTTAGAGATCTGTGATGAGACTGGAGTGAAAGTCAGAGAAATTTCCTTTAACTTGCATATCGGAACTTTTGGTCTTGTTTCCTCACCAAATAGCACCATTTAAGTCACCATTTCACCAGTCACCAGTTCTATTGTTACTTATAGACTTCCTAACCCTCCCTAATTAAAAGAGCAACCATGTGGATTACAGTCTTCCACCTCTGTCCCTTTCCCTGTGGTCATTTGAAATAAAATGGTCTTAAACTGCTATAAAACTGTTCCCATTTTTCCTGTTTCCTGTTTGTTTTTGCTGAATAGGTCACACATGATAGGTCAAGCAGAATTTGTGAGGTGATTTGGCATGTGGCAAGTGTAGTCCCTTTTAGTGGCTTTAAATGTGAAAAATGCTTTGTGATAAAAGTGAACACATGTACTAGTTTGAAAAAAGTAGTGCTTATTTACATTTAAAGGAGACACATTAGGCTTTTTATTCTCGTTCTTAGTAATAAGTCGATCATTATTTAAACTTTTGTTCATTGTAAATCACAAAGCTGGTATAAAACAGATTTGTGATAGAAATGGGAACATTGCATTTGTGTTAAAAAATGAAGAATTGCAAGCCCAGACTTTTCATAGTAAATGGTATTTACTATGTATGTATGAATTTCTTTTAAAGCAAACCTGTAGTCACCTGAAGTTGTATTTGAAGTGATTTGTGCACTTTTGAGCAATCTTTGTTTGATTACTTTCAAGATACCACATCTCTGATCAATCCCTGTTTCACCGCCACCGGCATACGCCCACTGCTCTGTGCTTACTTCATTCTCCAATTTAATCTTCTTTATCAGTGATACGTGCAGGATTCAGCAGCGTTGCATGGTCATTTTGGTACAAATGAAAACAAATCCGCCGCACATCGCGCTGCTGCTTGCATGATCTGCAATTATCCCACAGAGTTGCCGACTCTCTATTGTGATGGTGTTAACAATGACGTCAGCTCCCACTGGGCACTGCAGTTTTCTAATGTGGAAGTCAGCAGACTTGTTTCTTTTATTAAGTCATTTTGGATGAATATTGCGATTCAAACTGTGCAAATTATAACGTAATGATCCACGGTGTCGTAGATTATAACTATATAGCAGACATAAGCTCAATAGGTCTTCTTTTATAAATGCAAGGTAGTATAGGGAAGTAGGTGGGGAGGAGGTAGGGGGTAAGTGAAAACAGATATTTGCTGAGCTGTTCAGCCTCAAATGCAGGAAATTGCAGATTTACTCAAAAATGTATGTATCATTCAAAATACACCTATGAGTAAACTAATGAGGGAATACCATTATCTCAAGGCTCAACTTGACTTCGCATAACCATCCTTTTCATCATCAGTGCTATGAGTGGACTGTCTTTCCAGTATGGTAAAACGCTGCTCCAAGGGTAAATCATGACTCTCTAAGAAATCCCTCAAGCTTTGACCTGTGGTTCACCAGCCAAGTCTTTTCTCTCCACATTAGCTGGATGACTAGTCGTCCTTGACAGCTAAAGTGCTGTTATCTGTAATGCTATCGCCAGACATTTGACAGTAGCCAGCCTGACTTCTGCTGCTGGAGAGGATGTGAATGTTTAAACTTGATTTCTGTTTGGAAGTTTGAAGATCATTTCTGGTGATCCCGGTGCAACTGTTCTTAGAGAAAATAGTTAGAGAAGAATATAGTTTCTTTGCTGGAGACGTTTTCTCAAAATAATTGATGTCAATATAAAGTCTATTGGAACAGAAGGCATCTCTCGATCTCTGTGGTTGTTGTCAGGGAAAATGAGTGAAAAGATTTTGGTGAATAAGCAGAAAATTGTGAAGATGATACACTTCAGTTATTTTTATTTGTCTTGAAAATAAAACATGTTTAAAAATAAAAATAACTTAAAAAATAACTAATACTTAAATTACAAAAAATAATTAAATACTCAATATGGCTGAACAAAAAAGAGCTCTGGAATTAGACTCACCTATATTACAAATAGTACAGAATGTTATCACTGTAAAACATAAACAAAATTTTTGCCACTTTAAAGGTGCACTGTGTAACATTTCTGGTGGAAATTATTAAAATGTTCCACAGTATGGCATTAAACTTATCCATGGAGGCTAGCTATCCATTAACAGCAAGTATACAGATTTTTAAAGGTATTTTTGAGAAATATGTGGAACATGGAGACAAGCTGGCACCTACTACTGCCACTACTACTACTATTACTACCTAAAATGGGAGAGTAAAGTTATACCTTCTACTCTCCCCTCCACATATATGACTAATTGTCACTACCTACAATCAATCACTTTATATGGCACATAAGTGGTGCCCTTTACCTTGTTCATAATGAAATGGTTAGAGAGTGGACACTAAGCATATTACATGTATGACAGAGTGTGCACAAAGTGGTCTGGGCCATATTCATCTAAAAGCATGCAAGTCTATTAGATCCATAAGCAGGACCTTTAATGAAGTCATCCCTCCTCCTTTGTCAGAGCGGAGCAGGCATTAGGATGCTGTAGCAGAATGACAGTCAGTTATAATGGACTGTCATCAGGTGAAGACATCCAGGAAGGAGCGCTTTGTGTCAGGATTTAATAATAATGAAGTAAATGTACTGTGAAAGGTTGACAGTCATCTAGGTTACAGATGTATTACCCTGTTATGTAATACAGGCTACTGTAGGGTAGTGTCTGTCTGCTATGTTAAGTGTCTTTTTAGTTCAGCTTTCCATTCCATATTAATTACATATTATAGCTTAGAACAAAATGAGTTTGATTCATTTAAAACATATGCCATTATTCAGTGTGTGTGATTTTTACATATTCACACTTGGTTTGAAACTCCCTTTCAACCACTTAACTATTAGCTTCATGCATGCTTTGTTATCAGTATTGACTGTAACAGACCAAATCTTATCTTAGTCTCATTACTGGCAACATTTTGAGGACTTTTTCCCAGTCAAAAGATATATGTGGTTTGAAATTGTTATAGATATAGATATATACACATATATATCTGTTGCCCCCTCCTCTCACCTGGCCTTTGTTCAGACTCACCTGAGCTCTCTTGTCTTCTTCTGACAAGACAAAGCTGGCACACTATCAGACTGCAGCAACATAGATAGCATCTAGTGGTGATATGTGAAAATACAACAGGGACAGCTTGGCCAGTCTAATTACAGATGGTAGCTTTAAGCTGGCACAAAAAAAACACACGTACTTGCTTTAACCTCTTGATAGTGGTTAATTAACAGCAGAATGTGCTGTCTCATTTTGTCGCCAAATGCGTCTAATTTTAGATTCACCCCGACAAGATTAAGAGCAGCTATTTATAAATTTACAATCATATAACTTGAGCCCTTGTAAAGTCAAACTTTATGTCCCTGCTTTAGTCTAGATGTAATCAAATTTGGACACGATGACAATGTGCAAAGTCACAGCGAGAGAGGACAAAATGTCACACTTCATCACAGGAGGAAGAGGACGAGTTGGACGTCTGGCCCATGTTGAAAGTCAGGTGATGTTATCGTCTTTAGGCTGGTGCTGACTCTCTCTGGATTGCCTATGCTCAGCCACACTTTGGGCATGTTATCTCAGGCCACACGCACTGGCTCAGAGCTTCCAGGCCATCCATAACAGTGCTGCCAATTCATCTCTTTATCGAGTTGGGCAAGCGCCATGTGGGTCCTGAATGTATTTCTCGTCTCACTTAGATGATATCAGACAATAGAGACTCCTTACATTTGTTTATATGTACCCACAAGACACCCGCATTGTTTCTGAAATGGACTGTCAAAGGGACTGTCAAATCCTGTGGTTGGATTTGGGTAAGAAGTTTGCACTCACTAAATGTGGCAGACACATCCTGAATAAGATGCTTTCTCCCCAGGATACTTTCCTGTCCTTTTTATACCTCAGATATTTTAAGAACAGGAAAACAATCATGTATTCTGCCAGACCTGGGAGGACCTCACTCAAATACAAAGCAGTAATTAAATATGTTGATAGGCAGACAGGGAGAAAGCACAACATTGTGTGTCAAACGGGATTACCTCTTTAGACTGTCTCCACTTGTTTTTCCTGAACAGGCTGAAGGATTACCATAGCCATATGTCTTTGTTCTGGCAGAAAAACTGCAAGACATGCAGTGCGTGTCCAGCAGCCCAAGAGGCTGAAGTGAATAAGACATCAGTGTGAAGACATGCACAAAGCAAACGGAGCGGTTTGGATGGCCTCAGAGGAGCGGCTGTCTGTGGACTCTCATGGGGTTATCAATGCAGGGAAAAGACTTCTATTACAGTACTGGTTGACTGAAACACATTTATTTTTACAATATGGGCAGCAATTTACGTGGTGTTTTTATTTTACTTTTTCTCTTTCCCTCAGAGTTTGCAGGGTAACCTCAGAAAAAAAATAAAAAATACAAAGGGAAAGTCTATCAGCTACCATAAGATGTGCCCCCAGGCCCTGACACACAAGTGAGACTAGAATACCAGTTACAAATACTTCTAATCAAAGGTTTTAGCCCACTTTACACAAGCAAATTTCACTTTCTACAAACTTTTTTTTATTTTTTATTTGGGGCTGTACTAGAAGTCAATTAAACAACCAATGATGTGTTGGTCAATCATTTAAATTTGATTTATTTATTTATTTTTTGACTAATTAGATTGAATTAGGATTGTAACAATTACGTAACAGAAAGGAGAATGCGTGGAGTAAGTTTTGGAAGTGATTGTATAGTTTTATCTATCTATATCTATAGCCCCATGAAACTTACCAACATTTTTTTGGTTCTAAACACAAACTATAAAAGGCCAGTCTAATTTAAATGCAAATGGTACACTGAAACCATCTTCTCTTTTGAATAATTAAACATAGAAATCAGCACAAAAATATTTCTCATCTATCTTATAGATCAAATAGTTTTTAATAAATACCCAGACTCTGTCCCAAAAAAGTTACAGGAACATTTTGTGCATGTTAAGCGCTTGTTTCCAATGGGGAGGAAGCACATTAGAATCCTGACTGAAGCGAAAAGGTGACATCTCGCGAGGTATATTGTTATGCACTCTGCTCTGAGGCTACGATTCTCCATAATCCGTGGTAGAGGCAGCTCCATGGCGGCTCTGTCATGACTGTGTTGGTTCCAGCCAGCAGCTTGATCAAGCGAAACAGGCCAGGGGCGACGCTTACAACTTCCTTCCTCTCTTGCTGTCACATCCAAAATATGGGTCACCCAGAGTGCACCGACTGTCTCTGTGTGTGAGTGATTCTCTCTCAATATACCCGTCTACCTCTGCTGTGCCGAGGTGCTCTTTCATGGGGAGGTTGATGGAAAAACCCAAGTGATTTTGTTTTTAGTTTAAGGAACATGGAGTGTTGACTTGACAAAAATTATTGAATATTTATAAATGTCAGAACATTGTTTTCATGATGAAAAGGAGACAAATGGCAATTAACAAAATACATGATGTGGTGGCATTTAGCAAGCAGTAACAATATGAGGGTTAGGACATTCTTTGTCATTCAGTCTGATTCAAACACTTTGTATAACACTCCTTATAAAAATTGGGTTAAATGGTTATAGCATTCGTCCTCCAACTTGAATGTCGGAGGTTCAAACCCAGCTCAGGTCAGTGCACACAGTGCAGGATACTATATACATCCACTTGCCTTTGTGTGAATATGACATGTGCATGAGTGATGTTAGAGGGGTGGATATGTTGGCAGCCTTGTTTCCATCAGTCTACCCCATGGCAGCTGTGGCTATACAAGTAGCTCACCATCAGCGAGTGTGAATTCATAATGACTGCAGTCTAGCCCTTTCTGAGGATTGTCAAGCTTACGAAGTGCAATACAATGTGGAGTCATGAAGACATAATTTAATATATTCCCCTTTCATTAATATACTCTCTATGTCCTGTTTGTCTCTTTAAGATCTGAGCCTGGACTGAGGCGGAGGCGCAAACCAGATCATGCTACTCTATAGTCCCCTATGTGTTTATTTTAGTTAGTAGTTAGATTATTTTAGTTTGGTATAAATGTCGCCTTTAATCATGGAGCTAATTATCATCATCTGTGTTCAGCTTACAACCAGATATAAATAAAAAGATGTGGGGAAGAATGCATCAATATGAATTGTAGAAATGAAAGTTAGATACTGATTTTCACAGGCATTGGCAACGAACAAAATTATATAAAAAGGGATTTTGACACGATTTGAGTTTAGTGCTTCGCTTGTTAGTTCTGCATAAATCTGCACTTTGTCCTGTTTTTATCGACTTTTTGTCACCATGGATGTTTAGAAACGAGCGGACCGTGCGTTACTATAATTGGTTATACCTGTCAATCATACCGAGTAATATCAGGACAGGATACAGTTTGGTCTTGTCTGTTTCAGTTCATTTCATTCATTTATGTTTATTTATACAGGGAGAACACAATAAGAACACCCAGACTCTCCTTTTCATAGGTGCAGGTGTGATTATAAATGTTTATCACTAGATTATTAAAGTATATTTGTGGCACCAATGTATCCAGTTTTACAAGTCCTTCAAATGTATTCCATTTTTGGGAAGCAAAATAATCAAAACTTTTTATTTCCCATTTTAGTTCTGGTGTGGCCAGTTTTTAGACGTAGACAATCATGAGACCTTGTATTAAAAGTTCCCGTAACAATTCAGGCAGTCTTTCAAGCAGTTTTGTTTCTTTCGGACAGCGAAGATAGCGATGGTTTGAATTTGATTTTATTGATTTGATTTTATATATCAGAACTACAAGACTACACAGAAGATCCTATTATTTTCTGTGGGAAGTTCACTCTTTTAAAAAGTGTGTGATATCATTGTGGTTTTGAGTATTTACCCTTTACTTTGTGTCAAAATTCAGTTTTGATACTATAGACCTGTGTAATTGTGTTACAAGAATCCTCAATAGTTGCTGGATTGGGTGAATTTCCTCTCCCCTAAGTCACTCCCTGATGATTTCCAGTATATTTCAGTATTTTCAGTATTAATGGATGCCAGTAACAATGCTATTTCCTGGGTTATGAAGTGGCATGATGAGATATGACAATATATTCAGTAAAGACATCACATAGGGCTACCATTGTCTGCTTGCTCTCTCAATACC
The DNA here is from genome assembly GCA_019594935.1 of Periophthalmus modestus. NCBI lineage: Eukaryota > Metazoa > Chordata > Actinopteri > Gobiiformes > Gobiidae > Periophthalmus > Periophthalmus modestus. The sequence goes on along the minus strand of JAIEZT010001368.1, from coordinate 10,654,781 downwards.
ATTTCAAATTACCTAGTAGTATTGTCACCTGCGTTCTATTGTTGCTGTGCTCTGTCCTCAGTGAGAAATCTCACACCAAGGTTAAAAATAGCCTGGGCACAGCCACTCAGAACTCCAAACAAGAATGAATGAATGAGTGTAGACCATCAAACCAAAAATAACTTTTATTTTTCCAGTAGCAGCAAAACAAGACCAAAGCGAGAGTAGAGGAAGGCTGTTGACTGTACACAAGGATAAGCTGGAGTCCATCACAGGCCCCAGAGCAGTCACATCAAAGTAATCTTCTCCAGTCTTTTCAGAAACAGAACTGCCTCACTCGCACACAGAGGAAGAGAGCGGGAGATAGGAGCCAATCTGCCGATATCAGATCTAAGATGTGAGAAAGGGACAGAATACAGAGAGGCCTGCACCAGATATGAAGCAGAGCAAGAGTTTTTTGTTTTTCAAGCAACTTTCATCTCTTGACATGAGGAGATTTCTGAGATTCATTTCAAAGTTCATTTTGGCACTAAGATCCAAGAATTTATGCTTTTTTTTGTTCCCTTTGCTTTACTATAACTGAATGTGATTGTACAAAGGTTTAACTGTATACCATGATAAACGGACATAAAACCCAATTTAAAGTAACTTATTTCTTGAACTGTATATTTAACCAAACAGCAAGGGGAAATTCCACATGAGAAATACGTAAAATTAAAATGATAATTGTTTCCAGGTTGTGTTGAATCATCATTAAACACGTTTAACATAAATCCTGCATATTTAGGCGTTAGACTTCTCTCAAACAGAAAACACTCTGTTCCTCCTTGTGATGTCGTGTGTAATACAGGAAGTACTTCACAATATTTTTTAACTTAATACACCGTCAGAAATCTAGAATCATTTGGATGATTTCAGCCTTGGAATTGCCAATATCTGCTGAATTAAACATAAAAAGCAGCTATTAACTTGAAAACTACCACTACATGGCATCAAAAATTAAAAAAGAGCATTTTGAGCTTTGAAAATGTAGACAGACTAATAATAAAGTGTTACTCAAACATGTGTGAATGAAACAAAAGACAACTCCAGGTATGTTTTTGAGGAGGTGACAACATTATAACATGGCTAACAGCTCACAAGAGTCAATTTTGTGCAATATGGGACCTTTGAGAATTGACTTAAACCCAGAATGGTCTAAACTCCTGACTGAGATTGGGACATCGTCATTGGTTTTGAACATATTGTAAGCTTGATAGTAGCTTCGTTATTTATTGGATTTCAAAGTAGGACGGAAATGAAAAATCGTTCTACTTGTGTTACTTGATGGACTTGTGGCTATTAGTATGGATGGTGTCTATGTTTGAATGGAGACACCAAAGGCACACCCCACATCTGTGAACAATACATTTTTCATATTCATATTGCAAACACAGAGACAAATCGCTGGTAAGAGCTTGCAGTAAATCAGTTGTAGTTGTTTAATGTAGTAGAAAGAGCATCACCACCATAAATCTGTCACCCATTGTCACCCACTCTGCCACCAGCCTGAAAACATTGCTTCCTCTGAGTACTCTGCAATGTCAAGCCTCAGTCTGACTAGATTAAAGGTCCTATATTACTCAAAAGGGACTCTTGTGAGGTTTAAGCTATGTTATAGTGTTGTTACCTCGTCAAAAACATACCTGGAGTTGTGTTTTGTTACATTGACGCATGTTTGAGTAATCCTTTATTATTACTCTGTCGACACCTCCAAAGCTCTAAATGTTCTGTTCCACCTTGTGATGTCACGTAGTGGTAGTTTTCAAGTTAAAAACTACCATGTACTTTTTGTTTAGGGCTGAAATGTTTCAAATGATTGTAGTGAAGGTGTAGGAGTTTCAAAGTAGACATCCTGCATTACCACATGACATCACAAGGTGGAACAGAGTGTATTCTGTTTGAGAGAAATTAGTGAATAAAACAAAACATTGCTTCTGCCATGTTTTTGGTGAGGAAACATCAGAAAAATCAGAAAAAAGTGCAATACAGGCCATTTAAAGATTGCCTCAGTTTTGAGCCTGGGTTGGCACAGATTACTCCATATCATTAACCTCTGGGGTATACATCGAGGCGGCTAAATATTCTTTAACAAGCAGTGAGATTGTGTGATTAGTATAGGCTCGCGGTCACCCTAATTATGCCCCACGACAAAACAAAAGATCAAAGTTAACAGGGAGGAGAATAGCGACTAGTGCCGTTTCAAAAGGGAGGGGTTAATTAGGAGTAAGGCAGTAAACATTATTACAGTATCTAAGGGGAAAGGAAATAAAATGAGTCTGGCCTTTACATTCACTTTGTTCTATGCAGTTGTGCCTCTAGTTTTGTATGTTCCTTTTAGTCCAGTCTGCACCCATGCAATCAGTCAATGGCCTCCATATCGTACATATCCATGAGTTTCAGAATGATGAAAAATTAGGACTGTTGCCAAAGCGATTACAATTTAAAGGTCCTATATTACGCAAAATTTACTCTTGTGAGCTATAAGCCATGTTAGAATGTTGTTACCTCATCAACAACATACCCAGAGTTGTGTTTTGTTTCATTCACACATGTCTGAGTAACCCTTTATTATTAATCTGCGTTAGTTGCCGTAAGGTCTAGCGCATTGACACAATAACTAACTGGGCAAAGCACAAAACGGGAGCGTGGAGAGGTGTCCAAAAATATAAACAATAGTAATTTTACCAAAAGTTATTGAAAATGTGTACAAATTAAATACATGGTTAATGCAAAAATAAGCTATAGAATGTAGCCTATAATAGTCTGCTCTGTTCCAACTTGTGATGTCATGAAGCCATGTGAAAACATAGTGGAGCACTTCCTGCACCGCATGACATTGCAAGGTGGAACTATAGGCGGTAAATATATATGGACATGGCTAATCTGCTAGCCGCTGCGTTCTAAATAGGAAATGATCGTGGGCACGCTTCCAGCTCCAATTCACTTTACATTGACAAACTGTCACACCTGTCTCTGTAACTGCTGCGGTGAACCTCATCATTTTGCTCTTTAAATGTTCATATTGACCCGCTCTACATGATCCTGGTATTTTTATTTTGCCATTGTGTCTGTAAATCAAGATATGAACATTAATAACTGTCTTTCCCCGAGGTTGATCCCACTAACGTTAGCAACAGGCTTGATTGACAGCATTACAAAACGCCCACTCCGTGCTGAACCAGTGTTGTGGGTGGGAAGGGCCGATACCTTCAACCTTTTTGCTGCAGATTGGGTCTTTAGTTGCTATGATACTTGTGGTCAGAATTACAAATATGGAACTCAGCTCCAAATTCGCCCCATAACTGCTCTGTCCCAATCCACTTCTTTATACAGTTTGTGGGTGGAACAGATATATTTTTAATGAGGAAACGTTATAACATAGATCAGGAAATAGTATGGGTCTTTAAAGAAAAAATATTGCATTTTGTTAACGGGAAAACGTTTTTAGACTTTGCATAGGGGCTATAACATAAAGGTGAAACTCATGAAATGCATATCTGTCTATTTGAATGAAAAAAAGTTGTTTGATTTGTTCTAAATGGCAAAATATTGATGTTATGTTTGGAAGCCAAGGAAGCAGTCAGGGTGGTGAGTAGTTCAGTGTAATTTCTGCTTGATGTAATGCCTTGAGCCAGAGGAGGTAGTAGATTTCAAATTGATTTTTATTAATATGGTCCCTGCAAAGAGTTGTAGCTAATTTTGGATGTACGTGTTTGGATTGCTGTGGGAACTAACTGTATCATTGTATCATTGACCAGACTGTTTGATGTACAATTCTCTGTTCAAATTTTTATAATATTTACAAATCATTTCAAAATCATCTTTTTAAAATCAACATTGAATATGTATTTTTGCCCTTCAGGTTTCTTCCTTAGTGGCTCCATCTGTGAAGCAATATCTACTGATCTGACTTGCAAATATGACCCTCTTTACACTTTTATGAATTTATAACTTCATTATTCATTATTATGCTCTTTGCTCAACTAAATGTTCAGCTGAAGAACTCCTTTTAATTTGTTGAGCTCATTTTCACTTTATATTTATATATTCCGTTTTTAAATATTTAAGTTTTGGGGCAATGTTGTGCTTTTAATTGTTATACAATTTTAAAGAAACCCATAGCCTGCTTTTGTTGCGCTTTCTTACTGTTTTATAAAGGTACTACAATTACAACTGCACCTGAGTTGCCAGAGCCTTAAACTGTAGATAGAGGACACATGAAAGTTTTTCTCAGTATGTGGACAGGCCATGCATCATCCAAAAGCTCAGAACTTCCAGACTTCACTCACTGAGCTGCATCGGCTGCAGTAGCATTGATTAATGATTGACTGCAGGTGCTGGGGTTTAGGTCGTGACCATTCAGATCAGTCATTTTAAGGTTAAACCAAAACTAAATCAAAACAAAGGTATAGCATAAGCATAAGCATTGCAATTGTTATCAGTAAAAGTTATTTGACTATGTTTCTTGTATCAGGGGACACAGATAGGTAAGTTTATAAAATAAAAAATCAAAATCTTACAGTTCCTTTAACCTAACTTTAAAGATTGTTTTCGTGTATGTGTGTAAAAGCCCCGTGTGTTTCTCACACCTGAGCTGTCAGTGTCCAGGAGTGGCAGTGGCCACGTCACTGAAGACAAATGTGAAAGAGTAAATTACAGTGTGCTCCAAATCCCATTCCCCGATGAGCCTATTGATCAAAAGAGGGACAGGCTAGCCATGGGCCATCATATACAGTCTAAAAGGACAAGAGCTACACACACCATTAAAGACAAAAGATGACATGCCAATGGATTACCATAAAGCATGAATCTATTTTGATAAAAGGCCTGTCAGAGGCATGAGTCAATCCCTACGCTTGGAAGGGCTCATATCAAGGTGTGTCGGCCATCTCAAAACCCAATATGAGCTCCCACAACAGGAGAGCAATATCTAAGACTCAAGTGGATTTCAAGGACAATTTTAGAAGTGGGAAATCAGAGTGCTGTGTTTGAAAAGGCACTGAGAGAACTTTTGGTTCAGTCTCCCATTATGGTAATGTCTCTGAATAGTTTGCAGGTCCACAGGCTGACATCCCAAAGTATTTCCTCTCACAAGAATACAGGGACGTGCTATACAGATTAGTGTTCTGGTTAGTAAGTTCCCTTTTTTGCCTTCTGTAGGAGAGATTTGATTAGGAACCATAGACTGTATAAAGAAGGGGACTAAGGCAGTGTGACGTCGTCCATAGAGTTCGATCACACTCAAATGGAGCTTGTTGAGGCTAGCAATTATCGTTGCAAATTTGGAGCCGAGTTCCATTTTTGGAACTTCGAGGATCATGTAGCGTGTACAGACATTTTAAGACCAAAATGACAAGCCTAACAGCAGCAGTTATGGAGAGAGTGGCAACAGTTTTTCAATAGAAAGTGAATTGGAGCCAGTCGATGGAGCTGCAAGCATGACTATTCTCACTTCCTATTTGGAACACAGCAGATAGCAGGTTACCTATGTCCATTTATATATATATATACACAGCCTATGATTAGGACACATGGTGCACTGTACATACAAAACCCATCCACAAATGTAAACAATAGTGCGTCCTCTCTCTTCCCAAAGGGCATGAGTACACTTTTTTCATATATTTAAGCAAAAAAGCGATCCCATTTGGTGAGGTGTCCATAATTCAAATGTTCTCTGAAAAAGCTATATTTTTATGAGCAATTGCATTTAAACTCTTCCAACTAAAAGAGTCCATAATGCCATCCATGCATAATTCTTGGGAGTTATTAGAGAGCACAACTAAAATAAATGAACATAAATAACTTGGTTTGGTCTTATTTGACCTAACCTACCCCCCTGTCAGTGTCCCTATATGTTCCTTTACATCAGAACTGGTGCTGCATACAGAATGAGGCCTTATTTATATTTTGTACTATTTACTACTATGATTCCAAGAGGGGAAAAAAAGGCACGTTCAGGGTTGTGCTTTCTATTGTTTTTGACCACTTACCGAGAAAATTGACAAAAATGAATTTGAATTGAAACAAAACATAATCATAATTGAATTTATGTTATTCTAGTCTTGGCACAGTTCTGGTTAAGATAAACAGATGTTTAATTTATGCCAAAAAAGTAATCAAATTGTGGATATTACTGAGGAATTGTTAATTATGCCTCACATTGGTCTGTGTGTCTCCATAACAATCTCATGTTGTTTTCCTGAACTACCAGCCAAGCGTACAAGAGGTTGGAAAGTGGGTTTAATTAAATGTTATGCCTGACAGACTGCAACCAATAGTTCATTTTGTAGTCCCTTTGTAAACTAAAATACATACATATATATATTTACAATGGATTACTACTGCACAATTTTTTATGAGTGATTTTTTTTTTTTTTTTTTTTTTTTTTTATTCCAAGAATGTAAACATAAGATTTTGGGAGCAACAGCCATTCAAGTTGAAGCACACTGTATTTGATTTCATTAACTTTTTACAAAAATGAAAAGGTTATTAGAATTTATAATAAACACATATAGAATAGAGTACAATATACATGCCTCTTTGTCATGCATGAGGAGATGTTTCAGAATCCAGCATACCACAATATACTAACAATTGTCAAAAATACAAGAGATACAAGAGATTTTTGCTTCTAAAACATGTTTACTATGGAGCTCAACAGTGACCGCCTGCCCTGGTCCCAGAAGTAAATTTTCCATTAATTTTTTCCCATAGACTTTTCAAAACATTTAAATATTGAGAGTAGTTCAAAGGCAACCGAGAAGCTAATCAGCTACATGATGATTAATACATAACACGTTGTTTTGTTTTAAATCTGCAAAATGCATTAGTAACTTAGCGATTTAACAACATTTCAGAAACATAAATAAAATTATGGGTTTTCCGGTCATTAGTTACTATGTAGTTGATTAACCCTAAACAAGATTTCAAAATTATTATTATTATTTTTTTTTTTTTCAGAAAGTCTATGTGAAAAATGAATTGGAACTTTACTTCTGGAACCGGGGAATGGGTGATCACTGCTCCAGCTCCATATTGTCTGCAGGTCTGGCCAGAGCTATTTTCCATGCAAAAGTACTGACTTTAGAATAATCCTAATGATAATCCAAAATTATGGTGATAAATCTTCATATCCAAAGCCATGCGGAACTTGTATTTGTGCGAGAGAGAGGGGACGGGGCGGGTCTGTGACATCGGAGGAGCACTACTTTCATAAATACAGTTAGGTTTTGTGGGTTTTGGTCAATTTTTCATACATTGGGTCGCTGAATCTTCGCAAACCTTGTGTTGGGTATTCCTGACAGGCACGAACACTCTAAGGAAAGCATTTTATCTGGTCAGGAAAGGTCTCGCTCATTAAATGTCAGCAAAGAGCACGTTAAAAATTAAATAATTCAGACAAAACCACATTTTATTCAGTTTTAACCCTGGGAATCTTCTCGGGGCTCCGCGTGGGGCATCTGACACAGCCCTTAGATGTACTGAATGAAGTACAGTGCATTAACCTGAAAAGACCCCATAGTAAAGAATCCGCTCCGAAAGAATAACACGCTGCCAACAAGACAGACAGCGGTTGGAAGGCGTCCTAGCTGTCAATGCGTGCACTTCTAAATCGCTTTCAACAGCCATCAATTTCGACACAAGTGGGCCACTGTTCCCCGCATATGGTTGAGCGCCAAAAACATTCCCCAAATCTCTTGACGAGTCTTCAGTTGAGTTGTTTCCCCGTTCTCGATCTCTGTGTAATGTAAGATTTATACAGTTGTTACACGGTTCATATATAAATGCATAAGGTCTGCTAGAGAGGTGATGAGGGCCCTAAGGGAGGAGATGTGAGCAGGGTGAGGAGTTCAGATGTGGACCACAACACAACACACAACAATGGTTCAGGAGATGGTGAAGAAACAGAATTATGTAACGCCAAGGACTGTGAAATTAATTAGGCATAAACAATGTGTGGAAACAGCTAACTTTTAAAATATGAGATTTTATTCTACGGAAAGTTCGTCTTCACTGAGTTCGTAAATCCTGAGAAGAGGAAAATCATACACAAGTACACATATTCTATACTGAATATATAATGTTGTGAATGTGAAGAATGAAAAAAAGAGATATATACCATGTGTAATTGTCTAAATAAAATTTGAAGTTGGGAGTATGGTATAGTAGGTTCTTGACCTGAGCAAGATGGCGCAGAGGCAAGGCACAGCCACAAGAGCTTTACTGTGATTTGATCTTTGACCTTAAGATTTTTTAGCTAGGCCTACTTCTACATCTTTTGTAGTTGGTTTATTTCACAGTGTCACTATGTTGTCCATAATGAGTCCCTACTGTCTGTTTTTGTGGTTGTTGTCACAATGCACTTTGAGCTTCTTGCACATGTTTCCCAATGTGGTTTTTAACTACAAATGGAAAAGGAACTAACCTAAAACTAAGTAGGTTGACTCAGTTTAAACTCAGTTTGAATCGGTTTGAATTAGGACTGGGCAAAAAAATCAATTAAACAATACATTGAATTTTAAGTTGAAAATGATTTGTTTGGAAGAAAATAAAATTTTATGTCATTCACTTTACTCACACCTGCGCAAGCCATCGCCCGTTGACGTCATCATCACTTTACCGAAAAAAAAAGTCCAGCAACATGAAATGCCACTTAAATAGTGAGACGGACATGAATCCTGCTGTGATAAGCTCCTCCGTCAGTTAATGGATTAACAACAGTGTGGAGCAGCGAAGGACAACAGGACACAAGGCATCAAAACTTCTGTCTGTCCTCAGTCCTTAATGAAGGTGAGTCAGATCCACTGTGTGTTTGGGGTTTGGAGTTCACTCACTTTTTCCTCCTATCCTTTATATTATCCTCTAGATAAATAATTTGTGTGTGTGTACATGAGCAACCGTGCTGTGCTTTGGCCCATCTCCTTCAAACGGGCCAAGTCCCACTCGCACTGGACAAACATACTGCTCTTTAGGGGCTGTCTGCTCTTGAGCAGGGTTCGATCGAGCCAGTGTGAGCGCTGTCTTAGAAATAATCTCTTTGTGCGTTTGTAACTCTGAGAGAAAAGCAGAGGAGTTTAGCACACAGCCAGAGCGGACTTTGAAATCCGTGACATGAAAGCGGAAATCATGTATTTTCTTCCCACATCAGCTATGAGTTTATTATAGCCATAACACTGTTATGGTTAGTTTAATCTCATTCATAAAATGGGGATGGATTTCCCCCAATTGCCAATGAGTTAAATATCACTTCTCAGTACAGTGTTGAAATAACATCACATTCTGTAGCTGCTTTCAGTTAAAAGGAGCTTACTATTACTTGCACTACAACTAGAATGATACAACTTTTTGTTTTGACAATTTTCTGTACTTTGCAGAACATTTTTAGTGGAGGCTGGGAAAATTGAAAATCAAATTGAAAATTTAATTTATTTAGCTAGAAAAAATTCTCACTTTTATTTTCTTTTACAGACTTAATTTGAATTCTTCTCTTGCTTGATCCACTGACACACAGGATTGTGGTGCGATTCCAGCTCACACAGATGAACACTGTCATTGTGTCCTTGGGCAAGATACTTAACCCACCTTGCCCTCAGTGCCTTCGTATGAATGTCTGTGTGAATGGGTGAGTGGTTCCTTGATGTATAGCACTTTGAGTGCCTTAAAGGTGGAAAAGGGCATATAAAAATTTGACCATTTATCATTTATGTAAAACCTCTATAGAGGTTAAATACATCTTGCAAGTTGAAACCAATGACATAATTAGAAGTACAAGATCATAAGAAATATAGAAAATATTAAAATGTAAATATAAAAAAGTATAGCACAGGTGCCCAAACTTTTTTTTTTATCAAGGGCCACATCTCAAAACATATTTGAAGCGGAGGGCCACAGACCCGTGCAGTGCTGTGCTTTAAACACAACTTTGACAGAGCCGCTGTGTATTAATAAGACTTGAAACACATTCATTTTAGGTCTGTATCACACTGCAATGTGATGTTTAACGATATAGTGGTAGAAATAGTTTTGCTGTTAAAAGTACTTCTTATGATCAATTGGGCCGGTTCAGCAAGAGGTCTGGGGGCCAAAATAAACTGGTCTGAGGGCTGTTTTTGACCCCCGGGACATAGTTTGGACACCCCTGAAGTATAGTGTTATGTTTGCTTATTTTTGGCATTGGTAAAGTAATATATTTCCATTTTGTCATGTCTTTTGTATTTGCTGAAAACATCTACCAAAAATGGTTGTTTAGTGTGAACACTGCCTGTAGTCCACAAAGACCCCCATCTATTGTCAGTAGTTGTTGTTTTTATTTGTCCCATGTTGTGACATCTGTCTGAGACCATAACCTTACAGACCAAAGCAGCTTTATCCCTGGTGTATTCTGAAAAAGCCAATGGTGACTAACTGTGTAGGAGTGTGTCTGTGAATCAATCTCTCTGCTCTCCACTGAATGTGAGAGAGGGAGAGGGGATGACAGGTCTGCAAAAGTGGAGTGGCTCAACTTTCAAAATATACACAGTACTCCAAATCTTCTTCATAACATATGTATTGAGTTGAACCTTTAGTCTGTTAATAGTTATGGGCAGATGCTTTTTCTCCTACCTAGCCCCACAACATTCTAAGAATAATAAAGTGAAGTGTTGAAGATTCAGTTGCTTGGACAATTTTGCTTTGTTTAAAGTTTGGCAGAAAGTAAGTTGTTTGTTGTTTCAGATGATTAAAAGTAATTTGTTTCCTGGTGTTTTTTCCCAGCTTTTTATTTTGGCTTTGTTTGTAGTGTGCACTCATTTGTATACGGAAATCTCTTCGCTTTTAGGCTGATAATTGTTAGCGAGATGTATTTACCCTGAGATGTTTCGGATGCCATCCTCCATCCTGTTGTTACTTACTATGCATTAATTAAACTCAGGCTGTTGATTTTACCAGATGCCCTTCCAGATCCAGATACCCAAGTTCAAATCAAAGCAATCAAATCTTTCTTAATTAGAAAAATATTTTACATATTTGTGGTCATGTTGATTTTGTCATTTGGTGTTTTTGTTACAAACATGATAATCCAATCAGAAAGTAGAATGAGCTTAATATGAGTCTGTCATTTGGGTTGGTCCCAAATGACAGACTCATATTCTCTCTAAAACATTTCTCTCTAATTTGAATTATCACTACCTAAACCCCAGCACCAGCAGCTAATCATTAATCAGTTCTAGTGCAGCCTCTGCAGCTCAGTCAGTGAATACTGGAGTTTCTGAGCTTTCACGTCTAGCATGGCCTGTCCACATACTGAAAATTAGATGAAGATGTATCTGTGTCCTCTAATTTTATTAACGCACTGGCAAGTTATGATTGTAGTTCCTTTTTAAACCAGTAAGACCATAGGCTATATACCTTACCTTTAAATTGGTTAGAAGAGAGTTTTAGATTAACCGATGCTTGAATGTGTACTTTACAGTGATTTCTCCCAAGTTTTTGGTTTTATCTAACATAATTCCTGTTTCATGTGCCGATGGCTAAAACTTATATAATGCAACCTGCACAGCCCTGAACACGTTTTTTGTCACTGTAAACTAGTTGAAGCTCTACCCACTGACTCCACACACTGTAACACAGTAACACAAGGCTCTGGGGGAAAGAGCCAGCTGTACACCAAGTACTGTGACAGTTGTGAAAAACAGTGTAATAAAGTTTACAGCTGCACAAACCAATTATAAATCAAATAGAAAATACTGAATTGTTTGTGATCTTGGGAGTGCTTTATTCGACCTTCTCTCACTCTCCAGCCGGGTGGTGATTCCCGTGGCTGCTTGAACCTTGTTAGTGCCAGATCATCTCCTTTCACATCCTCCTGCATCACTATTGAGCCATCAATCTGTCAGACCACCCCTTTAAGTCTTGAGCAGTTGAAAGCAATCGAGAAAGTATCTGTGTTCGGTGAACAGACTGTTGTAATTTCACCTTGGAGTCATGTCATTGCTTTGTCTGGAATGTTCCACAGTATGACATTAAACTTGCATTTGTTTAATTATAGGTGCTTGTATAGCTTAAAAAATCCTTTAAAAGCATGCATTCTTTCTGTGAGTGTGCGCACCTTTCCGCAGATCTGACCTATAAAGACCTCTAAGGTGCACAAGACCTCTAAGGTGCACAAGTTTCTTGTGGAGGGTCCACCATTTGCTTGGCTCCATGGAGATGTTATCATAAAACTTATCTAGTTTTATCAAAAATGCATCTTTGTAAAACTGCACTGTCTCTCTACAGACATGACCCTTTGGTGTTACCTGCTTGTTTCCATAAATAAGTTTAATGCAATGTTGTGGAACATTCCAAGCAAAGCAATGACATCACCATGGAGACAAGCAGGTGACAGACTCTCCACCAAAGTTGTCATTTAAATAAAGAATACAGAGTTAATGCATAAAGTAAAAGTGCACCGTCCCATGCAATCCCTTGAATATGTAGTACCTTACCAGCTGAGCCAAGCCATTTTTCTCCCTCATTTGCCCACCACCACTGGGCCTGTTTTGCTGATGACTGACTTGCTGATCGCGGTTGGCTCCTCACACTGATGGATTGCCATTATTTTTCCCAACACCCACAGCTCTGCTTCCGTACAATAGTCCTCCTCTGCTTTTCTCACGTCTTTTCCTCCTCTCCTCTTTGTATGTGTCCCTGTCTACCCCCTGTGTACCGTCAGACCCAGCTGCTGTAAAGAGGAGATAAAGCCACCCAGCAGGCCTGGCCCGCAAATGTCTCCCTCGGACTTCCTGGACAAGCTCATGGGGAGGACTTCAGGATATGATGCCCGAATAAGACCCAATTTCAAAGGTAAATAATATGAATGTAATGTGAAGAATAGTAAAGGCTTGGGATACTGGTGACTTTGCTCATTTAATTAAAGGAAGTATTATGAGAATAATGAAAACACATATTGACTAAAAGTCTATAAGAGGTAGAATGGTTCAGTGGTGCCTCACAGCAAGAAGGTACTGGATCAGATTCTGGGTACACATAGAGCCTCATTGTGGAGTTTGCATGTTCTCTCCATGCATGCTTAGGTTTACTTTGGCTACTACCTTGGCTTAGGACTAAACATGAGTTAGATTACATTACAGACTTTTTCAATTGCTGGGTTTCAGATGACATTATAACATTGCATAGGCCAATAACATTTAATACAGATATGGGAAAAATGTATAATTAAAATGCAGATTTTTCTTGGGTCCAGTCAATAATGGGAAAGATCAGATTCATTTGTAACTCTGATATTTGATAGGAAAGTTCAATTTTTATCAATAGGAAAATCATACTTTACAAAGATGCAAGTCTGGTCACTATTTACATCTCTCTCTCTGTATAAAAAAACTGAATCTGAAGCTCAGCAATACTTTCCAGGTTAAATAAAGTTTAAAAAGACTTATTGTACCCCGAGGCTAACGCTGTAATAATAACACATCATGGGATTTGGATTTTATTAACACTGCAAGTACTGTATATATTTACAAAAAACACATCTGTGCAAAAGTGATGAAATATTGCTTTAAAATTTTACATTATTGACTGGCCCAAACATCTATATTTCATCAGTCTGTTGTTTGCACCTGTGCGATGGAGGACTATGTATAAAGAACCCTCCAGTTTTTGTTTTGATTTTTTATTTACTTAGGAACACACTGTCTTGTATAGCAGTCCCTCGGCCCCAGATACATACTTCCTGGAAAACTTATTTTAAAAGTAAACAGTGTAGCTACCATTTAATTGGAAGTTCATGGCCTGGAAACCTACAGCCCTGTGGCATTAGAACATTTAGCATTTTAGTAACAACATTTATATACACATTTTTGATTTAGCTTGGGCAGAAATATTCAAAGAAAGAGTATAAGACCCCAGGATATAAACAAATGAACTACTAAAGGAAACAATTTTCTGTGAAGAACAAAAAATATATATGTGTATAGTGATGTGAAGGTTATGAGGGGAGTTATGGGCTGGCTCTAAAATCTCTGGAAGAAAACTGGGCTTAGCTTGCAAAAAACAGCTTTATCTGAAAGTATAGAACTTGAGAACTACATTATAGTTCAAATTATGTAAATATCACAGACTAATGGTAAATGGTCACATTTTTATCTGCCGCTTTTCCACTTTCAAGGCTCTCCAGACGCTTTACATCAAGGAAACAGTCATCCATTCACACAAACATTCATACACCAGTGTACGCAGACACTGAGGGTGAGGTGGTTTAGTGTCTTGCCCAAGAACACAACGGCAGCATTCATTTGGAGAAGCTGGAATTACACCAACTGAGCTACTGTCACCCACTGAGCTACTGTCGTTGCATAATATCAATGTGTGCAATTTGTCAAAAAGGCTTTTACATGATTCTTCACTGAATTATAATGGACAGAGACATTAATTAGTTTTCCTTCTAAGAACTGAAAGCTCAAAATGATAAAATATTAATGATTTGGGCAGTTATTGCATGTCCCTTTTTGAGTTTACATGTGTTTACGTTAACAACCAGAAGCGATACGGCATCAAAAAACAATCATAGAAGGCATTGATTTAAGAGGTGTAGTAATACCATATATTATCTTACTTTATCCGTCAAATCTCGTTACAATGATTCCATTTAAATATATGCCCTAACATGCCAATTTTAAAGCCATATAAAGCGTCTATTTGAATTGTTAAGTTACTTTTGCACATAAACCCTGTAATTGAGCATGTATGTATAGAATCACCATGCTAAACCTCTGCATTATTTACAGTGTAAGGAGACAGTTGTATGAATCACTCAGGGCTGGAGATACAGTGGGCGTTTAGGACAGAAATGTGAGGTTATGAATCATTTAACCTACAGACGATATGTACCCTGAACTTATTTATTGCTCTTTTAGGTCCACCAGTGAATGTCACCTGCAACATATTCATCAACAGTTTCGGCTCCATCACGGAAACTACAATGGTGAGATGATGCACTACACAGACAGTGCTTCTATCTATTTGCATGAAAATTGCAGTACATTTTTCAATAGAGCATAACTGTCGAATACATGTAATAAATGGGGTCATATAGGAACAAGTAGGTGGGTTTGTGTACCCTTTGTTCATTTGATTTTCAATTATGATATTGACTCTGATGGAATAGCTTTATCAGTCAACAAATTAGACATGTGCATTGGTGATATAATGCCAACATATAACAGGGAATTATAAAAGACATGATAGAATAAATGTAGAAATAGGCATGCACAGTAAGAAAAAGGTGTAAATAAAAATTACAGTGCAACTATAATCAGAATATTATTTAAGGCTTATGGAGATGCAAGCCAGCTTACAGTAAGGACACATGTTTTTCTACGTTTTTTGAATGCAAAAAAAAAAAAAAAAATCCAAACTGGAAAAAAAGAAGTTACATACTGGAGCTTTAAGAGATTTGTTTAAAAATTGATATGTACTTTGAGAAACATCTGAACAGGCAAGTTCAATTTACAAAAAAAATAAAATAAAATCAGTAGTACAGTACTGAACCAGATTAAAACTGAATTAAATATGTTCCAAGGCAGTATTCACACTTCTAAATTACTAAACTCAGACTAGGCTAAATCTGGAATTAAACCAGAATTAGATCATGACAAAACCAGGACTAGAGCAGGACCAAACCAAGCCTACATCAAGACTAAACTGGGATCATGGTCCTACAATTTTGACCATTTTGTCAGTGCCTTGTTGAATCTATACCATGAAAGATTAAAATAATTCTGAAGAGCAAATTGAATGGTGAGTGTAAATATTAGATGTACAACTTGACCACTACATAAAATAATCAAAATTTCTAGAGCAGAAACGGGTAAAAACAAAAATAAAAGAACTTTACTTCCTAGGATGAAAGTATGTTTCTGTAGTCTAAAATACTCAGTCTTTACAGTCTTCCCTTATGGACACTACTTTGCAAATCCATTCCTCCTTTTGTGTGTTTCTTGAAGCATAACAGCACAACCTTCAGAGCCCACTGGGTCACTGACACGCTGATAATGAACTGTCCGCTCTCCAATTAAAATGAAAAATTGAGAAAATGAATGAGGAGGTCCTGGGGCAGCCTTCAGCTTTACATGCCCTGTGCTGTGTGTGCTGGATCAGCAGAAAAGGCAGTGTATTGTTAGAGCACACCGGACCTGTAGGCATAGGGGTCACTCTGTTAATAATGTCATTGGTGTCACCTGACAGTCAATAGTGCCTAAAGTTATTAAATAATTGTTATGGTATTCATTGAAAGCACAGCACAGTGCAGTTTATATTAGTGTTCTGATGTTGTCTTGCATTTATATAAGAACCAGTTTACCACATACCAGTGTGCTTTTGCAAACTACAATGAACTAGTTTTTCACATTTTTTAAAACGGTAAAAATTCAATTCAAATTGTTATGCCCTAAGAGGCAATTTTGGGCTATATGAAAATAAACTGAACTGAACTGGAATGGGGGCAATGGCCACACAGCCCATAGTAATACTAATAACTATATCAAGAGTTTCATGTACTTTTATTACTTTAGTATGTACCAAAAAAACCCAAATAAAAAATAAAAAAAAAATAAATTAAAAAAAAAAAAAAAAAATATATATATATATATATATATATATATATATATATATATATATATATATATATATATATATATATATATATATACATACATATAGTACTACTGTAACTACATTTTTAGTACTACTGTAACTACATTTTTTTTAACTAGAATTGCTAGCTTGTATATTTATTTTCCTCAGGACTACAGACTCAATGTATTCCTACGGCAGAAGTGGAACGACCCTCGCCTGGCATACCGCGAATACCCAGATGACTCCCTGGATCTTGACCCCTCGATGTTGGACTCTATTTGGAAACCAGATCTATTCTTTGCTAATGAGAAAGGCGCCAATTTCCACGAGGTCACCACCGATAACAAACTGCTACGGATCTTCCAAGATGGCAGCGTCCTTTACAGCATCAGGTATATATCTGCTCTTTAGTGCTCTTATAATGAATATGATTGACAGCGTCAATCAAGCCTCACTCCGGATTGGCTCTTTCGTTGCTATGATACTCAGGGTCAGAATTCCAAATATGGAACTCAGCTCCAAATCTACCCCTATAACTGCTAGTCTCAATGAGCTTCATTTGACTGGAGCTTAATTGTGAGTCACATTCACTTAGTCCACTTCTTTATACAGTCTATGCTTGATACTTATTTTTTGCTAATTGTATCCTCTTATGCAATGTAAAGAAAAAAGAAAGAAAAACAATAGTTAATGTAGCTTTAGGATTTTTCCCAACAAGGTCTCAATGTTCCTG
Source organism: Periophthalmus modestus (assembly GCA_019594935.1). NCBI lineage: Eukaryota > Metazoa > Chordata > Actinopteri > Gobiiformes > Gobiidae > Periophthalmus > Periophthalmus modestus. Next base: position 10,637,412 of record JAIEZT010001368.1, on the reverse strand, counting down.
CAGGGCTACCAAAGGCTGTACAGGAAATGAAATAAATTAGGTCAAGTCCAATGCACTTTCAAATTGGGTTGTGTAAATTTAATATTAGCTTTTTTGGAGATATGACAATGTGTTTTTCCACAGCGTTTAGTTAACTTTCGCTGTGAAGACAACTGTTTGAAAACTTAAATAGCTTCAGAGACTTAACTGCAGATTGGAAAAGTTTCAAATGGCTTAGCTAACCATGAAATTGGGAAAGACAACAACCTGTTTCTCAGCTTGATTTCACCGATTCTCTGCAGGAAGACCACTAAGGAAACATAGCCTCTGCATGTTCTATCAATAACTAAACACCACCTAACTGTATTTAAAATACTTTGCATTTTTTTAGAATTTGTCATATTTTCAGAGAGAGGACAGACGCCTATTTAATTCAATCAGAGATAAAATATTTTTGAAAGAAATATCCATATGATCTACAAATGTTGAACCTTATCATTTGGACATTTGGATATTTGTTAGAGACTGGCTTAACAAATAATCTTATGTCTTAAAGTTACCATCTGCAAGTTTATTTGATTTTCTTTCACCAGCAGATGGCAGATGTGAAACCTGTTGTCCCCTCCTCTCACCTGACTTTTGTTCAGGCTCACCTGTGCTCTCTGGTCTTCTTCTGTCAGACCAAAGCTGACACACTATCACAAAGATGAAGCAGATATCATCTATTGGTGAAGCGTGAGAACAGAATGCGGATAAGCCCAATAATGACAGATATATTAACCCTAAACCAGGTCAACAAAACTGCAATCTGACAACTAAATTCCACCATAGAATTCTGACCTGTCCTTTAGTTCAATTTTAACTGTAGGAATTTTAGGATATACGGATGTCACATGAAAGCAAACTATTTGTGGGGAAAGGAAACCCTTATAAGCAGTGTGACAGTAAGCAGACATATAGTGTTAGCTCATAGTGGTGTATGCGAGGCTGATCTGTCTGGCCTCTGGTTGGTGCATTACTGAAGATAATTACACCACTTTTCTGCAGACGCACTCCTGAATGGGTTTGCCCTGTGCTAGATCTTCTCTAAGGAAAAGCTTAATGCATCAGAAGCACAACAATAAAAGGGCTGTTGCTGACACCAATTACCTCGTACCACACAGCAATTTTTCACTTTTTAACTTTATTATGTCAAGTGGTCCGGTGCTGGCTCATTACTGGAGATTTATGTAATGCGGAGTGTCTTTGTGCAGCTAATAGTCTTTTCAGTAACACATTATAATAACTACACTATTTACAGCCTTAATAAAGCATAAACAGAGTTAAATCATAATGAACAAATAGTTATTAAGAATTATGCAGGCTTAGTAGCACTTCTCCTGCACCAGTACAGATACATTGTACAACAATGGTCGAAATGAGACCGCTGTGTACTGTCTGCATCTCATTATAAACTACTGTTATCAAGAATCAGGAAGTGTGCTGTTAGCTAGTGCAAAACTCACATCTGGCCTTTAAAAGTTGTGAAATGCACCCATTGTGGTGAATAATTAAGATGTGAGTGAGAAATAACAGTTGCAAATAGGGATGAGATGATATTAAACTTTAGACTCACGATTATCGTGTCCTCCAAAAATGTAATTGCGATTATCGTGGTTTATCACGATATTATCGCCATTATTGTTAATTTGTTAACGTTCCGACGGCCCGGGCCTACTTTATAACTCTGTAGGAATGTACATGTTCTTCTGTGTCACCCATGCAAACAATCTACACATCAAATGAAAGCTACAGCGCTCGTCTTTTCGTATATGCAAACAAATTTTACAGAAAAGCCAAAAATGTGGATTTGGACTTCACTCCCCTTTGAGGCTCTGGTTCTGTCAAACATCAACATATTCCACAAAGTTGGTCTCATTCGTTCGGCACAGGTCCAGAGAATATAACCCACTGAAGAAATCATGTCCACAAAATAAGCTAGATCCTCCATGTCAAAACTGCTGCAGGAAAGTATTCCACATGCGAAATCTGGTCCGTAATTTTTTGACATTTCTTTGGTCGATTTCAGGCATAATAAACGTAAGACAGCGCCGACTTTGGCCGTGTCTCAATTCACGAAAAATTCACCAAAGTGCCCTTAAATGCGCCGTTCGAACGGCACTTTTAAACTTCGACCTGCACTTCCAACAGTACATCGAACGGTGCATGGGACGAATTGGGACACGGCCTTTCTTCCTCAGTGCTAATCACACGTGTTAGCTTCTGATTGACACCAGTGTTGTCCAATAAGGTGGAGGTTGTGGGTCACTAGAGCCGCAAACAGCAAATCAGTGCTACAGGTTACTGAAAGTTTACGCCCCACTCTCCCCCTTGTAGAATCAACCAATCACATCACACACGTTTAGTGACGTTTTCTCCTTACAGCCAATGAGAGCGGAGCACGTGTGTGACATGCCGAGATTTTCCGTAAACAGACGGACCTTACCGAGCGTGCGTGATGCACGCGCATTCTAGGCGCTGTTGTTTTGCTTCTAAACATGAGGAAAGGGACAAAAGGACAAAACAAAGGAAGTACAAGATCGAGGACACTGTGGATGTTTGTACAAGTTAAACTAGAGGCATCTCGGACCCGGAGCGGTTCGTGTCAAAGAGTGAAGACGGCTGTGGACTCAGGAGTAGAGGAGCTTATTTTTGGATGGACTAGATGCTGTTCTCGATCGGTAAGCGTGGTTTATTCTGCTATTGATATGATTGTAGGTAAATATATATCGTGTGTGTGTCTGTAAAATGCTGTTTAGCTAACTACACACAACACAATCTACATTCAATAGTTTATGTCACTTACGATGAATAATTTCAGCTCAAGTTTGTCAAACACTGCAGGTTGTTTGTCTCGTAAATGCGTGTGCAAGTTGCTCGTGTTTTGCCCTCGGACCCACAACTTTGTTTTCGGCAGACTCTGCCACCAGAGCAGACACAGACAAGTGTCATAGCTATGGCAGAGGCCCCCTCTTGTGAGCAAACACCAAAACTAGCATCTAAACATTGTATTGAAACCAGAAGTCTGGTGCCGTAAAGACGATTATAATCATGCGCGATGATCACGATTATGAAAAATTGCCACGGAAGATTAATCGCGATTAATGATATTATCGTATATCGTCCCATCCCTAGTTGCAAATCATTAAAAATAAAGTAGTTCTGTCTTTCATATTTCTAAAATTCAGATACAATGCCTTTTAAGGAATTAGGGTTAGTTAGGGGTTAGGATTTGGGTATTAATTACGTAGTTTCTGAACCTGATTAATTATTAAACAATTTGTTCATTATGATGTCTGTTTCTTCTTGCTTTATTATCCTTTGGGGTGGACTTTTCATCAGATGTAGTTATTATACATTTCCTCTTCTGTCTGCTAACCCTTTTCCTGGAGAGCCTTCTCACCTTTCTCTGTACCTCTTGTGCTTTCTCTCTGTCTTTGTCTCAGGCTCACTCTTACCCTGTCCTGCCCTATGGACCTGAAGAACTTCCCCATGGACATTCAGACCTGTACTATGCAGCTGGAGAGCTGTGAGTCCGCTTCCTTTTCACTTCCTACTAATATTCCTTCAGCTTTTCCAACTCTTGTGTGCAGCCATTACGTAGTGGAGTGACGATGGACATTTGATTACTTCTCTCAAAAATACATGCATTAAAGGCGCACTTTCTGGGGAGTATCCACTGCCAGCTTGTTTCTATGGATACAATACTACTTTACCTGGAATGTTTCACAGTATGATATAACTCAATCTTGCAGTTAAGATATTATAGGTGTTTTTGTTGTTCAGAAGATACCTTGCATTTGTATTGTGAGTGTGCTTGCCTCTACACAGATCTTACCTGTAAATCGGCTTGGTCGCCTGCTTGTGTATATGTACATAAATAAGTTTAATGCCATACTGTTGCATAGCCTAGGCAAAGAAATAGAAAAGAATAATATTGATTCAAAGTATTAAATGTAAAAAAGAACACAAAAAAAAACAGCATGACATGCACAGACCCTTAAAGTCATAGCAGTAGACATTTTAATTACATAAAAAAAAATCCACATTTCTGGCTTGGGAGAAACATAATTTGTCCAGTAAAATTGGTCATTATAATTCTGTCTTCTGTTGTATTCAAATAATTCTGCAAAAGAACATTTAGTACTGTGCAGATAGCGAGTGCCCCCTCTGCTCTCGCGCTGCCTTTAGCCAAGATATCATCTGCCCTGGTGAAACCAATTTCCCGGATATAAATAATAAAACTTTAATTCTGTGTCCCTTTTATTATATGTGACCCACCCCCTGTACCTAGAGGTGACCTAATTTCCTATCACAGGGACAAAATAATTTAAGTCTAGCTAAGGGGAGACTGATGGAGCACCCTTATAGCACCAAGCACTTTACAAATAAACACACCTGGCTCTACCTAAAGCCCTATCTGATTCAATAAGAACAAGAGCTATTGTTGCTATAAAAGTAGTTAGTCTGTCATGGTGGAGACGGCAACATGGTTTATTTCTGCAAATTGACCCAGGCACAAACATAAAAGGCCAATAAATGTAGTGGCGACTGTACGTGTCCGAGCATAGGACAGGAATATTAGAACATTTTACCCTTTTGAACAAAGACAAACATTATGTGTGTGTTCTAAAGGAGTGTATCACCTTCCATTAGATGAGACATAATCATTTCAGATTAAAGTCCTGGTGAGGGGAGTTGGCCTTGTGGTGATGGGTGTTTGTGCACCACCCAAGGGTGCCATCTCCTTGGCTGAAGTTAAATTGTGGGAGGACATTGGTTTTACTGCTGCTACTATAGCTTGGATGTGCAATGACCACTTTTGCTCTATAGCTGTACATAATACAATGTACAGGGTTGGACTTGTAAAATTAAATTCATAATAAAAGGGTAAGACTTATCCATCCATGCGTCTGATAATGAGAGATGGCAATATTTGGAAAGGTTATAAATCATTATTTCTCTTAATATTTATGTATTACACACATAGTGCTGTATTAAATGGCAATTTCGTGATTGGATGATGAATAGAAGTATAGACACATACTTATTCCTTACCTCTCCCTTGTTCCTCCTAAGCAGAAGCTGTTTGTCTCATAGGACCTCCAGCTAGAATATAAGGCCAAAATTGTTCATAGTGGTGATCATAGGAAGAAAGACGTGTGTTCTCCATAGCTTTAAAGAAACCAAGGCCAATCTTCTTTTCTGGCCTTTTATGCCAAGGGCTCATAGAGATTTATAAATAGAAGCATAATATTCAGCCATATTTCTACACATCAAAGTCTCCTATATGCAGCTTTAGACTACGTCACACTGCCCCTAAACACTGAAGCCCAGAAATCCCAAATCCACTTACACATCAAAAAAGGTCTAAAGGGCAAAAAACCCGGATAACCTACATCAGGCAAAAAAGCAGCCAGTTTCTTAAGATATCAAGTTAGAGATTGCGATGTGGTGTGCATAGCTTGTTTTCCATTCAGTGTTTTACACAAATTATGTTAACGGAGTACTGGATAGAGGCATTTTTGGGGTGACAGGAGCTCAGTTGGTAGAGTGTTTGGCCACTGAACCAAAGGTTGGTGGTTTGAATCCCGCTCTCGACATAAACATCATTGGCTGAGCTGTCAGATCCACTGACCCTTGGGTTGGCAGTGCGATTCCAGCTCCTGCTGTCATTGTGTTCTTGGGCAAGACACTTAACCCAACTTGCCAAAGTGTCTGTGTAAACTGGTGTATGACTGTGTGTGTGAATGGTTGAGTGGTTCCATGATGTGAAGCGCTTTGTGTGCCTTGAAGGTGGGAAAGCACTATATAAATATGTGACCATTTACCATTTTTTTCACTTCCTGTTTTGATTTCATTTGACATATTTAATCATTTCTGGGGAGAGGCTTTAGATATCACAAGTAGATTAAAAAGGTAAATAAAGCAGATGGCAACTCAATAGCAAATCTTATAAATTATTCAAAACACAATGAAAAAATTATAGGGGTCTCTGGGACTGAAAATTGACTGTATATTATGAAATATAAATACCCATATACATTGAACTTTTAACCACAACAGGAAACATTACTTAAAGTTGACTACCTTTCAACAAGTTGCCAGCTGTAAAGCATTGGTATTCCCCTTGCCTGTTTTGTCAAGGTATATGAATGACACCCATTTCTCCTCATGAACAAGACGAGTGTGCTTTAGCGTTGTTGTTTTCTCATACTGACGCCACGGGAAAAGACACGCTGAACGTTGAATTATTGATGTCACTGTAATGTCCGCCTTAAAGATTCCCGGCAGATGTGTAATGTTATTCAGATGTGCAAGGCATTCTGCGCTGTTGCAATTATAATATAGTTAGAATCAAACACTTCTAAGTAGGTGCACAACCCTCAAAAACAGTTATGCAATGTCACACTCTTATTTTCATGTTTAGTTCAAGAAATGGTAATACTTTCATATCCCAAGTGGCCACACCAAAACAGCATTGCTAAAAATGTATTTGAGATTTATATTCTATGTGGATTTTATATTTGCTCCCCTTCTTTCTAGTAACTTTCAGACAGTCAGACAGTGATGGCACTGTAGCTGTGTGGTTTGACCTTTATTGTGACAAATACAAGGCTGGAAGTGGCTGGACAGATGGGCAAAAGAACACTATATCTCGGAGAGGGTTTCATGCCTTGTCTCCTAGTTCCATTAAGCCAAGTTGTTGATGTTTGTAATGCAAGGTAACACCATCTGTCTGCACGTGATGGGCAGAGGTGGATAGGCCCATGTTTTTGTAACGGAACTGCATCATAACTAACTCTTAGAGAATATTACATCATAGTTTCAGATGGGAGAAGGGGCCTATATAAACCTATGGGTGATTATTTGTGTTGGAAAGAAAAAAAAATAAATCATGCTCAGATTTGCCATATTAATCTTGTCAATCAAGTAATTTCATCTGACAAGAACTGTGCCCTGTAATAGTGCTTCATTTGAAATTAATTTGTGCTGACAGGAAAAACACTGAACATTATTATTATTATTATGTTATTATTTCATGTGTGAATTATAGACATATTAACAATAAACCAGGTCAAAATATCTTAATTTTGACACTTTAAAATGTGATGTTATGCAAGCCAAACTTATTGATGACTGTAATCTAATTCGCCTATTTTCTTCTTCCTCTGTCGACAGTTGGTTACACCATGAACGACCTGATCTTTGAGTGGCTGTCAGAAAACCCAGTTCAGGTGGCAGACGACCTCACACTCCCACAGTTTGTGCTCAAAGAGGAGAAGGACTTAGGATACTGTACAAAATACTATAATACTGGTATGGACTTATTATTGGCCTTGGCCTTTAAATACACTCTTGAGTTTCTTTGCTCTGGCATCTCATGTTTTTGAACCTAAAATAATTCCTATGTATAGAAAACACACATTACTTTCCATTAGTCTGTGCTCCCTCATTTGGATTTGCCATCTACTGTCAGCAGTGGGAATTAACAAAACAAAAGCTAGCCATTAAACAGTGTTGCAGCTTAGCATGCAATTGTAATAAACGTGATTTGACAGCAGAAATGCTCAGAAACAAATCTGACGATCATTTATTGCCTTAAAACAGCACAGGAGATCTCTGGTATTATACCTTTGATGCCACAATCCAGAGAATATTTAAATATATTTACAGAGGTAGGAGGACATCACAAACAGGATTAACAAACAAAAAAGCGTGAATGAAGCTAATTACAACTCCAGCTATATTTTTGGTGAGAGAACATATAACGTTATATGTAATGTTATAATGGTTAAAAGCTTCAAAAGGTCTAAAGGTCATTTAATGACCCTCAAATTACCTTAGTCTCTTAACTTTATCATTAATTTGTCATATTAATGTTGGCTGTTTGGAGGCCTTTGTTGACTTAGAAAATGAGTTACCCTAACTTTTGTAATGTATCTCCAGGTAAATTCACTTGCATTGAGGTGAAGTTTCATTTGGAGCGTCAAATGGGGTACTACTTGATCCAGATGTACATCCCGTCCCTGCTCATCGTCATCCTCTCCTGGGTCTCCTTCTGGATCAACATGGATGCTGCGCCTGCCCGTGTGGGACTGGGCATCACCACTGTACTCACCATGACAACTCAGAGCTCTGGCTCCAGAGCATCACTGCCCAAGGTTAGCCAAACTGCTAAAAACTTGATTACAAGATTAGTATTTTTTTGTGTTGCCATTTGTGCTCCATATTTTTTGCTGCATTATAGTTGAAATTACTCAAAAAAGGTCAAGTTGTTTTGGTGGGTATAGCATGTGATATACATTTTTTTGCAATTTAGATTAGGGATAGTTTGATTTGTTTTTTATTTCTATTTTGTTACAGTTTACACAGGAATCGAATACTTCTTCTAGGTTTCTTGCCTTTATCTTAAATGCATAGTGACGCCCAAAAGTTGGATTCAAATTAAATGTGAACATAATAAGTAAAAGTATCTGGAATATATTATTATTTTTGAATTTTTTTTAAAGAGCTAGTCAGAGTCAGAGCTACTGCTGAATATATATGAATGTTTCCTTATTGTATATCAGTATACCAGATTAAGAAAAAATCCCATAGTATCACTGATACTGCCACTGATAATTATACAATGGTCACTGAGAATTTCAATGCTAACTGGCATGCATTATTTCTGTATAACCGCACAGAGAGTCTGGTAACAGTTTTTTTTGCACCTCTGGCATTGTGATGTATCACTTACTGACATCTGTCCTGACCCCAGTGCCTAAAGTTGCATTAAACTATGCAAGCAAATTTGACATTACTTACTTGGGGCGAATGAAAAAAGACATAAAATGGTTTCCAAACAGGGACTAATCTTCATGGCCAAGGTCTGGACAAAAAGGTCAGAAACTAAATGTGAAAAAGTCTAATAACTGAAGTTCTGCCTGAATGAGAACACCGCACACCCCTGTGACATTTCGCACTGACACTCTCCCCAAAAATGATACATGATTCAGAAAGTGCCTTTTCCTCCCTATATAATGTCCCGACTAGCTGCCAAGGCTGACCCACATGCTCCATGAACTAAGTGACAGAAGCACAATTGATTTTTGATCAGTGAGAATGGAAAAGGATGGCCAGTGGTGTCCTCTTAAACCTCTGGCACTGGGCTATAGGGCGATATGTAAGGACACATTCAGTTATGAGTGCTGACTGTGCAAGGAGCCGAGCCCTGTTTGGGACAAGGTGAGAGACTACATGGAGTAAACAAAGAGAGTTCACCAAGGACGCACTGGACACAGCTAATACGCAGGCATTATAGGCTGCTAGACTTGGTTGTTCAAGATAAGGTTAATAATGTGGCGAGATTAAACTGTGTATTTCAACAGGCATACACAGACTATTATAGTTTATGACTAACTAAAGTCTAATTTAATTGCACAACAAAGTGATTACATATTTGCATGATATTTTGGTCAAATTCAGGTCAACTTTAAAGCAGCACTATGTGAAATTTCTGTTGGAGAGTCCGCCACCTGCTTGTCTTCATGGAGATGTTATTGCTTTGCTTGCAATGTGCCACAGTATGGTATTAAACTCTCTCGGCCATTTATTTCAATACAAGTGTTGTTATTGCTAAAAGGGGGACCATCTCCCTACAGATCTGACCTGTAACTTGACCTGGTAGTGTAACCAGTTTGTCTCCATGGAAATAGAAAAGTTTAATGCCATATTGCGGACGATTCTGGCAAAGCAATAACATCTCTGTAGAGGCAAACTTTTCTAGTAGATAAGTCATTTTGTTATTTTCTTTTAATAAACACATACATACACAGGGAATGTCTATAAATAACTAGTGAGTAGTAAGGTTATTGCAGAAACTTACATACCAAGTTAACGTTTGGATGTTACGGCCACTTTAGAAGACGTTTCCACCACTGTGCAGTTCAGTGTGGCCTCCATTCAGTCCCTATTCAGCGCATATTGCTTATGTACTGTGACAGATGATTCACAAACTGTTAGACTATAGGCCTCTCCTACAGTGTTTAGCCTTGACCCATCTCTATGTGACCACTTCAAATAACTCTAAATGCCTCATTACCATTCTGGTCCCTAACACCGAAGCACTGAGAAATGCGCGTGTTTTGAACCATGCCACAGATTACCCATCAGCCCCATTGATCGTGTGTATTGATGCCTTTCTGACCTTGTCTGTTCCCAGGTGTCCTATGTGAAAGCTATTGACATCTGGATGGCCGTGTGCCTCCTGTTTGTGTTTGCCGCCCTGCTGGAGTACGCCGCCGTCAACTTTGTCTCGAGGCAACACAAGGAGTTCATCAGGCTCAGGAAAAAGCAGCGGCAGCAAAGAATAGTGAGTGTAGATCAAGAGCACATACACACATGTTGGGTTTTCATGGATCTTGAGGGCATTACATTGACATTACATTCATTACCTAGAGACTGATGCCTTGCCTAACCTTAAAGGGCATTTGAAAGGGCAGACACTGAAAAATTTTAGATTTTACAGAAAATCTTGCCTATGTTTTTGAATTTTGTTGAAGTTTATAGCTTACTTCTTTGTTGGACATGGGCAGCAGATATGATATACCTTGAGGTAATTCTATTACTGTTCCCTAGCAACCATGACTGCAAACTTTGTCTAAATTACACAATAATTATGATTAGAATAAAGGTTTAAACTACCAAAAATATGCTACATTCACAGATTGTCCCTACATTTTGGATGGATTTATCCATGTAGAGGTATTCTGTTTTAGATCTACTTGCTACTTGCTGTCTTTTCGCACCAAACTAAACCATGTTGCTGATCTAATAATGAATTTACATCACAGGGATCTGACTTTTGTCACTGTAAAGGAGACAGGTCCTTAAGAAGTGTGTATACATATTTTAGTCCCCACAATGTGATAAATACTCATCCACACACACACACACACACACACAAAAGATATACTGACAGACATTGTTATAGAGTTGTTAAAAACCTGGGGTCCCTGTCAGGCCCCGTAACAGTGACTTATGGCTCTTGTTATTGTGCATGGCTCTATATTCAGCAGCTGACAGCATCAACACACTACAGCTGGCTGCCACATTACATGAAGGAGATGAGCTCATTTGAGTTCAATGTTTTTCTGTCGTGAGGGCTGACCCGTGAGGACCCATCTCGTCTTCAATCTCCATCACTGCTTTTCGTTCAACCATGGCACCAGTATTTCCTGACCCGACCCTAAACGTTACATTAGACTGTTTGGTTGACAAATGCCCCAAAATGAACTAAAAGCGGTCTAGCTACAGGTTGTGTAATTCGATGTGGTCATAATTTCAGCTGGAGGGCAGGGCTCAATATAACTCTATGGAAGATATACTGCTTTGAAAGAAATATCCAAACTTTTGATCCACAAATGTTGAACATTATTACTTGAGAGACTGGCTGCACAAACTTGCCATATTCACTTTGTGGCTTAAAGTTCAACTGACAACAACCACATCCTTAATGTAAGATAATTTGTTTAATCTGATTTTAAATTATTAAACTAAATGCTGATGAATTTACAACTTTTTTACCATGAAAAAAATGAATTTTTAAACTGGGAAAAACAAATTCAAAACAATTCAAACTGAAAATTTCACATTTTAAATAAATAAATATGAAATACATTTTGAAAACACATTTATTTTATCCATATTTAAGTACTGAGTGTAAAATCTGTAGCTAAAAAAAAAACACTGCCAAGACCCAATTTGGAAATCTTGTTTATTAAAGGCTTTATGGGTTAGGAAAAACACCTTATGATACATGGATCAAAGCTAACAGTCTAAAAGGTAGAAAGTGCAGCCCAAATACCCTTAATAACAATACCAGCAGACATAGTCACTTTGAAATCCTCTTTGGTGCTCTGTGCGTTGCCTGTGAAGACAGAGGGGTTTGGCAGATTTACTGGTCTGTCTGCCCTTCTGAGTCGATACAGGGAGAGAAATGATGTGGACAAGGACTTCCCCTGTCCATGCGTCCCACACAATCACCCCACTGAAGACTGAGTACTGAGAAGCTATCCATCTGAGGCTAAAGGCACTCACCGCACACCTCAGCTGGACAGAGCTGGTGCACCTAGTACAGTCAATGCTCTAATTACCGCAGAGATTGGCACTGCTAATCATGGCCTGCAGGACATGTCGGGTATCCAAGTTTTAAAATGATGAATAGATGGTAATTTGCAGATTTATGCTAAAAGAAAAAAACAGCTGCCTAGAGGAACAGAGGATGGACGATACCACAACTTTTGGTATCAGTTCCATACATACGTTTTATGGGGGTAATTCTTTGGTCTAACCATATGGATGAAGGCATTGTAATTATGTAACAAAATTGAAATCCAAATTTGAACTGAGATGTTTTTAGGATATTTTTCTCACTTGACACATCCAGAAACATAAAGGTCCCATATTACACAGACTTGATTATTATGAGTTTTAAGATATGTTAGAATGTTGTTACCACCTCAAAAACATAATCAGTAACAGAACCACACTAGAGTTGTGTTTTGTTCAAACATGTATAATTTGTCTACATCTCCAAAGCTCAAAAAGTCAGTTCCACCTTATGATGTCATGAAGCCGTAGTTTTCAAATTAACAGATATCTTTTACCTTTAGTTCAGTAGATACAGGACCGGCCCAGTCTATAAGCAGACTAAGCAGCTGCGTAGGGCCCCAAGGCCACCAGAGGGCCCCCAAGAGCCCATACATTTGTATTGAAAATAATATAATATGTAAACTTATACTAGAAACAGTGCTCGGGTGTTTACATCAGCCTAAATACCCTTCTATAAAGATTACATTTGTTGTTATATATAGTAGTAAATGCTGCCTACATTTGTTTTATCTATGTGTTTCCACCCCCGAGGTGCGCTGAGGCTGCTGAGTTACTTTTGAATGGCTGTTCACAGGTTAGATTAAAACATTTCAGTCATTTGGTCATATAAGTAGAAACACAATTGGACAAGGTGATGAGAGCAGGGTCATAATATCATCAAATGCGAGTCACCAATAGCTAAGGCCAGGTACATCCACTGCCTAGGGACCCAGAGACACTTTCTGCTTAGGGCCCCCTGAAAGGTAGGACCAGCCCTGAGTAGATATTGGCAATTGAGTGTTTTCTGTTAGAAAGAAGACCTCAACTCAACATAACTCTGGATATGTTTGTGAAGAGGAAACAACATTATAACATGGATCAGAAAATAACGCAATACAGACCCTTTAAGTGTGACTAAACATGTGACTAACCTTTACAAGACCAGGACTAGAACAGGAACAAACTAACTTTAATTACTCAACACTAATACACTAGAACAGTCAAACTGTTAATTAAGTATTGAAAATAGTTCCTTAAAATTATAAATTGCGCTCTCAGCTCATTAATGATTAATTACAGCCTAATAGTAGACAAAACCGCGCATTGTTACATAAATTATGTATCGCATAGCACAGCATAACTTTTTAATTAACCAAGGCCACAATGTTCCTTTTTAATGGGGACAGATAACAATTTCACTTAAATATAAATAATGCCCAAGCCTAAACTGGTGGGCTTTTTTAAAACTGAACTTGAAGCACTGATTTGAATGTGTCTATACTTTTCCCTGTACCGGAGGACGTGGCCGTACAGCCTGGAAGCATGGAGTCATTTCAGAAAGTGAATGACATTCACCGTGACCAGCCCCCCTACAAGAGTGCGAGTCAGCAGTGCAGCGCCTGTGCGAGGGTAACCGTGACCTCCACCCCCACATCCTAACCTCCACCCCTGCACCCTGACCATGTGCACTCCCTTTTTAAATGAAAGACGCACAACTTTCTCCTAAACTTTCCCTCTGTCAGGTGTTTGGCCAAAGTCTGCCTCGTGTCACTGCCCTGTGCCTGACCTCTGCAGCCCGCCCCTGCCCTCTCCCTCAACACACTCACTCACTTACTGCTGATATGAAGAAATGTGCTCTTGGTGTTAACCGTTTAAGTGCTGGACATATATGAATGTGATGTTACCATTATTACCATTAAAATGATTTGTTTAAAAATGTAACTTTTCTGATGGAGAGTGCATACCTGCTTGTTTTCATAGATAAAATGATTTGTCTAAAATGTTCAATGGTATGTTAAACTTATCTTGAGACATGCAGATGGTCTCCAAAGCCAAGTTACTGGTCACATATGTGAAAAGACTAGCCCACTCACTGTCAAGTTGTTTGAGTTATTTTTGAGCAATAAAATCACCTCTTTTGTTTAGATATGAGGGAATATTCGAGGTAAAGTAATGTGCAGACCCATCAACAGAAAAGTTACATAGAGCAATGGCTCAATTATACACCCTTTTGGTCTGTCTTGGAAGAGTGTCTCAAAACCAGGTCTTATACATAGTACACAGTCTCTCAGAAATGGGGACACAATTGTTACTGCAGGGAGCCCTCATCCAAAACTATGAGCCCCTATTATCTCCAGAGAAACGCCCCATTAGATTTGAGCACATGATGGACTGTATCTTTTAGGAAGGAGTGAGATAATTAAACTGGGCTAGAAGAACTACAACTCCCTTCTTTTCTGCTCTATGGACACTCTGTCACCATGATGACTGAGTTCAAAAAGTTATACTCAGTGGTGGAACCCAATAAAGTACTGTACTTAAGTAAACATTTTGGTTATCTGTACTTTACTTAAGTAGCTTTTAAAGTGGGTGCTTTTTACCTTAATTTACTACATTTGAGAGAAGGTATCTGTATGTTCTGCTGCATTACATTCTTGAACAGGACAGTATTTTTTATTATTGTTTGATACCTATATATAGGTATAGATATATTTATACTTCAGTAGATTTTTTCATGTGACCCTTTTACTCGAGTATTTCGTTGCACTGGTATCTGTACTTTTACTTAAGTAACAAAACTGAGTACTTCTTCCACCACTGGTTATACTCAATAAGACCATGACATGAAAAGAATATTTGTCTTTTGTTTTACAATATTTAAGTATTTATTTATTTATTTGGTCATTTAATTGCAATAGCACTGGTACTAGTGTTAAATTTAGATTTAAAAGCCATGTTTCATGTGAAAGCTCAGAACCTCCAGAATTCACTCACTGAGCTGATTTATCTCTTATCTGGACACACATAAGTCAAGTTTACGAAATTTTAAATCTTATACTTAAGTGCATTAGCCGTCACTGACCTGAATGTTTCTTGCCAAATATTTAACTCAAGCTAATGTCAAAGTGCCGACAGGGTCACTATGACAGACACACCAGGGTTCATAGTTTTTAGACCTCTTTCCAAACACATCACTAATCGCTCTGTAATACCACAGCCCTTCAGTCTCTTCAGGTGTCTGCGGAGTGTCACAGCTAAACCACATGACATTAATATTCTCTTCAGAGACTGGAACCATGTCTCACTCCATTCATCACAGCACACATCACCAAGACAAGAGTTTTGTGATCCGCTTGAGAGCTGGACTTTTTAATAATGGGCGTTGGGAAATGTCTATCAGCCTGAAGCATTGAAAAGTAGTAGAAAAGAGAGTTAGTGGTTAATTTTCTGATTTTATAATTTTACTTTTATTGCTATGGAATAAAAGAAGAGAGGGCTCCAGTCTCCAGAATAGTCAGTTCAAATATAATTATTCTCCAATGTGTGATTTCAATTGTTACATCTCTTCAAATTAAAGTTTGTATTTTCTTACATAGACTAATACACTATGATTTTGACTATCCCAAAAGACAAATATTATATTAAATTAACACAATTTTAAATCTTATTAAACGAGAATAAATGCTTGTTTGATTTGCATATATTTAAACCAGTAGGACTATGATTGGTTAAATCTTTATGGAATTTCTGCATTATTTATTTATTTATTTATTTTTTTTACCTTATTCTTCTTATATTTAGTCCTGAATTCTTCACTGACAAACATTAAGGAACCATTACACACTACAAACACCAACGTACACAGACAGAAGAGAAAAGGAGAGTGTCTTGCCCAAGAACACAAAGGCAGTACATTGAACTGTCAACTTTCAGGAGACATCATTGGCATTAACATATGAATACAGTATAACAGGTCTAGCCCAGCAAGTAAGCACAATGATAAAGGTATGTTGTACCATGAATAAATAAAAATTGTGTGTGTCAATTTTGCATAATGTAGGACCTTTAACAAATAAGTATAGAATCTTAATGGAATAGAATAGAACCCCCACCCCGCCCCTCAGCTGAAGGACACGACTCTCACTGACAGCTAATGCGTTCTCCCCTCTGCTTGACTCCACAGGAAGAGGAATTGGTGAGGGAGAGCCGCGGCTTTTACTTCCGGGGTTACGGCCTGGGCCACTGCCTGCAGACCAAAGAGGGCACTCCAGTTGAGGGGTCTACTGTGTTCTCCCCTCCCCCGCCCCCTCCTCCGGTCACCATGTACGACGGGGAGAGGCTCCACAAGAGGTTTGTGGACCGGGCCAAACGCATCGACACCATCTCCAGAGCGGTGTTTCCGTTGAGCTTCCTCATGTTCAACATCTTCTACTGGATCACCTACAAAGTGCTGCGGCACGAGGATATCCATGCAAACTTGTAAGGAAGAAAGGGCAGACAAATGTGACGGTCGACCTGTTTTTTTCTGGAAAACCAAACCTGCCTAGTCAGATCTCCATCAACAGCGAGGACGTGTGCTTCAACTTTGACCATTGCTCAAAACTTGTGCTCAGGTGCCACTTCAGGATCTCATGAGGCGATTGGGAAATATTTCTTTTGCAAGTTTCTTTTGGAGTTTGAAGTTTTTGTGTGAATTACCGGCTAATTATTAAACATTTCCGAGATCCTGGCTGGTGAAATGACTTGAATTTTAACACTATAATATAACTTTGAATGAATGTTTTTGAAGAACTCAAAATACAAAAGACATTTTTCTACCAGATAACTAAATGGGCTCAACAGGCGGACGCAGAGGATCTTTGATATTTATGTAAAGTGGTGATCAATAATTTTAGCCACATCTTGTAGCAAGAAATTCTATACAACCATGTATAAAATGTACATATACAAAGCTGTTCATCTAACTGCAAAAGCACAAATATGTATTTCCTTTTGTCTGAATTTAAATAAATTGTTATTCTGCCAGGAAAAGATAAATGTCTCTTTCAATGCACTGGATACACTGCACAAGTATTATGTCAAGTCTGGCTGTCAGTCTGCTGCTCAATGCAAATTCAATACACTATGTATTTTTATGGGACAAGGCTTTAGCAATTTATTTTTGGTATAAGTATGCAGTGGTGGGAAAGTGGTGTTAAGTAAAAGTACAGATGCTGTAGCAAAAAAAACTCAAGTAGATTTTTTATGTGATACTTTTACTTTTACTTAAGTAAAAGTACTTGTTTAAAAATGTACTGAAAGAGTAAAAATTATTTCACGCAGATTTCACACAGAAACAACCAAATCGATTGTTCTTTCCTTTGTACATTTTGTTTGCTCAAATTATGAATGAGTTCAAAATAAATCCCTCAGGCCGTTCAATAGGTCTCAGAAAACAACAACAATAAAAAATACTTTTACTTTTTAGTCCAGTGCAAAAATGTCATGGAGAGGAATGTACAGTTACCTCAAAAGATGCCAACAAATGTAGTAAAGTAAAAAGTATCCACACTTATCTACTGAAGTACAAATTTTAGGTAGCTGTACTTTATTACTGTCACTTCGTTACATTCCACCACTGCAAGTGCTTATGTCAGACGCTTTGGGCACAAGGTTCTTTCTGGGCGCATTCACACCACGTCAAACCGGGACTAAACAAGAATTGGGGCTAAACTAAAACTAAAAGAACCAAATAACGTCAACAGCAGGACTAAACGGGGCTCAAATGTTTAGAGTGATGTAATGTTTATAGTCAAAACTAGCCATTGATTGAAATCCTTACACTTGCACAAATACAGCTGTATATAGAAATGATTTAAGTGGCTAAGCAATGCAGCCACAGATTAGCCGCCCCACACTCTAATGCTTTTCTATTGGAGCACTAATAGACCCCATCAAGCCAAATCCCACAGACACCAGGCCCACCCCTTAAACCCAAAGGTAGTAAATCCAATTGGACCATAATGCAATCTGTAGCACACGCAAAAGGACTCATCAGCACTGGCTCCTTTGAAAAGCTTGTTTTTATTATGGCAATAATTGTTTGCTACGAAACCAGAAGAACACAATCGATGCAGGAGGAATCATGGCTCAACCTGCTTAAGAGCCACCATTACAGAAAAGTGTGCAAAAGCAGGGATGCGGAGACAGGGGAGCATCGCCAGCCAGGGAGGACGAATGGGTTTTTTAATAGGAAATCAGGGGGTTGTTTTATCAACTAATGAGTTTGAAAAGGACCTCGGCGTTTCAGTGTTAATGACAATGAATTCTGAGAGGCGGCTACTGTCCTTTTGTCTGCAGTCCTAATCAACTCTTGTGTTTGCTGTGCTCCCCCAGGTAATGAGGCAAATGTGTGGCTCTTAATGGACGGGCTATTCCTCTATCTTCTTATCGGTATAATGAGGCTGACTTATTTAATGTTTATAAGCTATAATGTAATGTTTATTGTAGAAATGGTAATACACTGCATTTTTTTGATAATGCTACAGCAATTACATAAAAAAATGCTTATTTACATTCTTAAATTTAACACATTTTTGACACATTTGAGGCTATATGTTACACACTTGTTTTGTGGAATGTTTTATTATTTTAAACATAATGGTTGTGTCCATAACAAAAGAAATTGTAGTGCTGATAAAATGCTTTGTTTCTCAGTGACTACGGAGACAGAATGTTAAACCATTCTCACAAATAATACAACCTGGATCATTAAGCGTAATGGTTCGTGGTGTGTAAGAGAAAGCCAAGCCAACAAAACTAACACAGATTCTAAAACAACATGGGTAGAAGTCACTTTGGGTTGGGCTGAGGAGTTTTCTAGACTTAAAAAAAAATCCTAACCTTAATGTGAAACAATGAAGCTGTGCAGCTTTCTTTAATCAACCTCATTTAATGTTACAAAACAGATTACAGGATTACAGATTACTGAAGCCATTTGAATAACATTACACTGTCCAATCAGAATGAGGCTTGAAGGACCAAAAACATGGAACCAACCGTGTCATTTATTTAGAAATACACATCATAAGTCATGTCTGTAACAGTATTGTCCCAGGCCTTCAAGAAAATATATATATAAAAAAAAAAAAACATAAAAAAATAAACCGCTTTCTTAAATTCACCATCCCTGACCTGACATTGACACATGATTCAAAACAGCTCTGTGATTTGTGGGCCATTACGCAGTGCCACTTCATCCCTAAACAAAGCATGTTCTCTTCCAATGCATATCGTTTCAAAGACATGCAAAGTCTGATGGATTCCAATAATGGGGGGCCTAAGCTTGAGCAACCAAACCAAATCCCCATGGTATGTTGACTTGGACAAACAACACCCCCGCAACCTTTTCCCCATGTCACCGCGGCAACCATCACAGCCTCTGATCTATAAAGTAATCCTGCACATGGAAGGACGGGCCTAAATGAGAACATTAAATATTCATTCTTCCAAGAGGTGCATAGATGAAGCGTGGATGAAACTTGAAATTCCACCACACATAATGACCACTTTACGCCGATGAATGTCACGCCAACGCAAGGGTCATCAGATAAAAATTACAAAAAATAAACAAGAATATAGACATGAGCGTATCCGCGGCAACATGTTCAAGGCAGAATAATCAACATGCGCTTCCCCCCTCCGCGTTTCAGCTGAATGTCAATGGTGCCAGCGCTAAAACTGATGTGTGAGCTGGGAGAAAGGAGCCTTAAGACCTGCAATCAATAACGCTGTCCCTTGGAGTGCTGGAGAGCATCTAACCCTCCCATGCACATAAAAACAAGAACACACGTGTAGACACAAATATAATCCCCGGATATCGGTGCTACGGTGACAGTTACTAGCATTGTATTGATGAACTGGCAATAAACAGGAGGTCCATTTTGGGTGGAATGCAAATGGCAGAGAAGGAGCATGCTTACAATGCTACTCTTACTTTCTCTTTGTTCATTCATGTATTGATTTTTTACTGTAAAGTGAGGGTCATGGGAGGCTGTAGCATTTATTATCTACTTTGGGCTTGAGGCAGTGTGTAATGGCTAGATAAAACCACCTGGCTTATTTAGGGGAGGCTATAAATAATTAACTTAACTACGATGAGGCTGATGTGTTATGTGCAAGATAATGGGCGACAGTAGCTCAGTTGGTAGAGTGGTTGTCCACTGATCCGAAGGTTGCGGTGCGAATCCTGCTGTCGACATCATTGGTTGGTCAGATCCACTGGCCCACAGGTCGATGGTGCGATTCCAGCTCCTACAGATGAAAGCTGCTGTTGTGTCCTTGGGCAGGACCCCTCACCCCCAGTGTCTATGTACACCAATGCATGAATGTGTGTGTTAATGGCTGAGTAGTTACTTGATGTAAGGCGCTTTGAGTGCCTTGAAGGTGGAAAAGTGCTATATAAAAAGACCATTTACCATAATATTAAAATTGTTGTTTGAAAGGTATACAAAAATAAGAATATTGAGTTTATAATGTAATAGAAAATCTGAAGAAAATAAATGTTGACATGACGACAAGGTAAATACATCTCCTAATGTCTTTGAAAAGAAAGAAATTTGTCAATGTTAAAAGACATTTACAGAAATACTGCATCACATGTCTTTCTAACAAGTAATTAGAATATCATTAATCCCTAAAATATATACAGAAATATTTGTCATTGTTGATCCGACGTTTGGGCTCAGTATTGTCTTGGACAAGGAAAAGAAATCAATTTTAAAAATCTATTTATGAGATGCTTCTCATGCAGATGTAATCTACACTGCTTTACACAGACAATTAAAATCATTCCCTCACATCCAACCACATAAGTGAGGAGGACAGAGCCACAAAACCTGAAGGGAAATTTACATTGTTTCTCAGTGCACTATACCCTCTCATTATGCCATCAACTGAAAAGCTGCACTAAAATGTGAACAATTCAATTCAATTCAATTTATTTTTGTAGAGCCCAAAATCACGACAGCAGTCGCCTCTTAGGGCTGAACATGAGAGTTGATTAACCAACAGAATTAGAAAATCAACAGTGAAACAGAAACAGACAAGCAAATTAGAAACAGACAAGCAACAGAAATGCATAGGGTGGCGCTCAAAATGACAGGTTGCGGGATGGTCTTCTCAGCTACAGTTCTAGAAGACATTAAATCTAAAATTCATGCAATTTTGTTGCTATGACGCCTGACTGGAAAAATGGCAGTGGAGGGGAAAATGTTGTTTTCTTCTGACAGTGACATATTAATAAGATATTGCTACACATGTCACCTTTAAATATATGAATGTAAACACAGACAAGTGCGAGCTCCACAGTGTAATACTGTAGCGCAGTGGTCCCCAACCACCACGCCGGGGACCGGTACCGGTCTGTTACGCATTTGTTATCGGGCCGCACAAAAACAGTAAATAATTTATCAGTGATCGCATCTGCTCCGACGTAACTTCCGCCCGTCCCTCATGACACATAATAAGCTTGTCTGTAGATATACACTCACCTAAAGGATTATTAGGAACAAGTGTTCAATTTCTCCTTAATGCAATTATCTAATCAACCAATCACATGGCAGTTGCTTCAATGCATTTAGGGTTGTGGTCCTGGTCAAGACAATCTCCTGAACTCCAAACTAAATTTCAGAATGGGAAAGAAAGGTAATTTAAGCAAATTTTGAGCGTAGCATGGTTGTTGGTGACAGACGGGCCAGTCTGAGTATTTCGCAATCTGCTCAGTTACTGGGAGTTTCACGCACAACCATTTCCAGGGTTTACAAAGAATGATGTGAAAACATCCATTATGCGGCAGTCCTGTGGGCGAAAATGCCTTGTTGATGCTAGAGGTCAGAGGAGAATGGGCCGAGTGATTCAAGCTGATAGAAGAGCAACGTTGACTGAAATAACCACTCGTTACAACCGAGGAATGCAGCAAAGCATTTGTGAAGCCACCACAACCTTGAGGCGGATGGGCTACAACAGCAGAAGACCCCACCGAGTACCACTTATCTCCACTACAAATAGGAAAAAGAGGCTACAATTTGCACGAGCTCAACAAAATTGGACAGTTGAAGACTGGAAAAATGTTGCCTGGTCTGATGAGTCTCGATTTCTGTTGAGACATTCAAATGGTAGAGTCAGAATTTGGCGTAAACAGAATGAGAACATGGAAACATCATGCCTTGTTACCACTGTGCAGGCTGGTGGTGGTGGTGTAATGGTGTGGGGGATGTTTGACGTATCACGTATAACGTGTCAGACATGTCACCCAAACATAGACCCACAAGCTCGAGAAAATGAGCCAAAACAAAAGTCTTTGGAGAGCTTTTTTGCAAAGGGGAAAATGCCAAACTGAGGACCCAGAAGAGGAGCCTACGACCTCCAAGAAAAAGAAAGATCAATTTAACAGACAACACCAGGAGTCCTACTTAAAATATGAGTTTGTCACTACAGGTGAGAAATACAACTGAAGGTGCGTCCATCCATATTTATTTATCTAAAAGCTTACTTAATTTACCAATTGAAGACCATAAATAAAACATCAAAAAGCACAGACAAGAGTTAAGTAAATCTGTTTGTTTTATAAATTCTCTGTGTAACGTGGTAATTAGGGTCAATCTTGAATGGACATGTTGTGATGAACCTAAAGCCACAGTCAGCAGCACAGTCCTGGCAGTCCCAATTGTCCTGTCCTCAGTGGCAAGAAACCTAAGCACCAAAAATAGTAAATGTAATGTACCTGTTCTAAAATGTACTACAGTCTAACCTGAAAACATTAACGCTTTACCAAATGAGGCCTATTTTATTTGTATATTCTATAACGCTAATTTCACACAAATACAATGACAGTAGACCTATTTGCAGTAGCAAGAATAGAGAACTCAAAATGATTAACGCATTTCTAAGCTACTTTTAATGGCTAATACATGGATAAAAAATAAATTATTATTATTGCACTCAGAATTAGCTAGACTCAGCCTGTAGTTGGTGTCCTGGGACGTTATATGCACCAATGCAGGTCATCTAACCGAAGACAGACGGACAGGCTCCGCAGCTAGACTCGAGCCTGTAGTTGGTGTCCTGGGACGTTATCCATGCACCAATGCAGGACAGCAGGTCATCGAACTGGGCCTGGGACAGACGGAAGTACCACTGGAAGCGGTGGTCCTTCATCAAATGATGGTATTCATCATGTTGTTTTCTTGTTTGCAGAATAGGGTGGAGAATAGGATCGATTTTTTTTTTTAGTTTTGTGAAGTGCAACCAATAGTAATATTTTGGTCAAATGAAGCAAAACTTTCTCAGATTTCATTTTAGCGTCTTTTTCCCCATCTACCGCTATTGCAACCTCAAAATTCCCTCCAAATAAACAGCCAATCAGATGTGTGGGAGGCTCTGGAACAGAGCGCGACGTGACAAGCTGCCACTAGTCGCTGCAGTTTGTCGCTGCCCGTGTGTTCGATTTTAAAGCCCATGCGATGAATGTTGCTGCACGCTGTTGTTAGTCGCTCCCCATGTGTCGAGCCCAACAACCTGGTCTGCTATTGTACACAAAAAAACGGAAAAACACTAGACACTCATCTGTGACGCGGGTCGGAGGTGTCTGTCCTCAAATGCAAAGGCGTCCAAATAGAGGCGTCCAGCGCGTTCTTGGCGCCCCGGTGTGAACACAGCTTGAGACTGTTTAAACAAAAGAGTGAGAAAATGTTAATGCCTGTCTGAGAAAAGTGTATAAAATATGTGATGAGGGGTTTTACAGCCGTAAAAATATAAAATTGTAAAAAACTATTTATTCCACTTCGCGGATTTCATTTATCGCTGGTCATTTTTGGAACGTAACCTCCGCGATAGATGAGGGAACACTGCATACATGTAAACCTAGTCATTGTGGCCCAGCATGAGAGCAGCAGCGTCGAGGGGAGGTAAAATGAGAAAATGGATCAATTTGCTAAAAAGTATAGCTTTAGCAGCAACCCCATTGTGAAGAAAGTGAGCAAAATTTAGACTTTAATAAATGATAAATATTCTGACTACTGTTATCAATTGGAATATCGTTAGTGCATCCATCTGTGTTTCAGTTCCCTCTTTTTTCTCTCTACTAGGATGGATGGTCACATTTTATAGAGCGTTTTTCCACCTTCAAGGCACTCACCCATCCACACAAACAATCATAGACCAGTGTATGCAGACATTAGAGGTGAGGTGGGTTAAATGTCTTGCCCAAGGACACAATAACAGCATTCATCTGTGGGAGCTGGAATCATATCGCCAACCAGTGGTGTTTATATTGAGAGTGATATTTGAAGCAACCTTCAGATCAGTAAACAAACACTGAGTTACTGTCGCCCTATGCTCTACCTACATTTATGTTTAAATTATGTTGCACTGTATCACATATTCCATAAATGTAAAACCTTAAGTGCTCATCAAATACAGACTTCAAATGTGTCCATAGATTACCCAACCTTAGATCTATTATAGTTTCTCCATTGACAAGACTGACAAAACCTTGATGTGAATATCGATGAACAATGAGATACATTACAGATACGGTTATGTTATGTTTTAGTCAAATGTGCATTGCGTAACATTCTGGTGGAGGGCCTGCCATCTGTTTGTCTCCATGAAGATGTTATTGCCTTGCCTAGCGTGCTGCAAAGTATGGAATAAAACATATCTATCTCTGTGCAGGAAAGTAAGTGGAACCACCTGCTCAACAATGCTAGTAATGATCTGATATTTTGTATTTTATTCAGAGTTGACACCTTTCGTTGTCCTTTTTCTTGCTTTTGTATGTGACACTTGGTTGCTATGCCGACAAGTTGACGTTCTATTCATGAGTTACTGGTCTGTTTTGGAGACTGGCTCTGGTGAGTTGACACCGCTGTTGTTTTGCTCTTGTTTTGGCATGGGTTACGGCCTACAGTAGCCCTTGTGCTCAGAAAAAACAACCAGAACGCTACAATATATTCAGTGACGTGCGGTGAGGTTCGTGGCTGATGAGGCACTGATGGCACCGGCCGTTCGTACCTCACCGCGGACTGACTGTGCTGTAGCTCAGCAGTCTCTTCTCAGGATTTCAACGGTAAATGTTAGAAATCAGCGATTTTGAGTTAAAAAAATAATAAAATTGCAAAGTTAAATAGAAAACAACTTTATAGTGCAAATCATTGGATAAATATAACCATTTCATTTATTTTTTCTCTGTGATGACAGGTGAGGCACTGACACCTGACCGCACCTCACTGAATATATTTAATACCATACAGTGGAACATTCCAGGCAAAGCAATAACATCGCTATGGAGACAGGCAGGACAAGAAAAGCTATATATATTGTGCCTTTAAACTGTACTAATTGCTAGCCAAAAGTCAAATAAGTTATATCCAAAAGTATTTTAATCCTGCTCCTATTACACCCATGCTTCTGACTTTCAGAATTAAGTGCGCTGTCCTCACCACTTCCTTTCAGTTATTTTTAGTCCTTTTATTAGTCAGCCTAACATTAAGCACTGAGTTCCATCAGGACTCCGTAAGCCGCTGTAACCTTGTACAAGTGCAAAGTTCCGTCTCTGAGCAAAAGAAAACTCCACCAAAAAGTGTAGGAGCAGCAGGTTTAAACACGGTTAGGAAATGTTGATTCATCTCTCTCTCCGCAGCGCGTACATGGCTCTGGAGAAATCATCCACAGCAGCCCTCCTCATTAACAAAACATGTATCTACAAACAACAACAGCAGCAAGGAAAACCCACATTTGGAAGGCGCTCATCCCGGTGTAGATATATTTACCCGAAAATCCTATGTGGATTCATTTCCCCTAATCCGTCTCTGCGGCTCTACTGTACATTGGTGTAATACTGCTTGGAGAGGGCCCCAGTAGAGATGGCTGCAGCTCTGGGGGTTCATATGGATAATGATTTCATACATGTGAACCAGAAATATGTTCAAACAAGAGGAACAATGCATTAGGCTAAAGCTTTATCTGAATAATACAAGATTTGTGCTGCAGTTTGCCTATAGCACTTTTGGGCACAGCAAGATTACAGATTCTATAGTTTCCCCATTAGGGCAAATCCTCAAGTTATGTTCTCCTCCAGATGTGTAGGCCTACTCCTAACCAGGACTCTTACCCTGAGACAATTAAGTATTCCTTGACTTGTAACCTTACAGGAGAGTTATTATGTAAAACTGAGATCTTATCTGTGCCATAATGTTTTTCCTTATGATAAGCTTAGTCAAAGTATTTTGTGTTTTGAATGATGGTATACATGGGGGAGTAATCTTGTATTGTTCCGAGTTTGAGGTTTGAGTTCTCGAAACATTTCTGTTTCCACCTGCCTCTATCTCCACCTGGTCTGTACTTACTGGCACTTATTTTAGAAAAATAAGACTCAGGGTCATAGATTGTTTACCAAAAGTCTCGATCCTCTCTATCCCCATTTCACACTACAGCTGTCCTGTCAAATAAACTCTTTGGGCCAGAAAATCATAAAAAAAAAAACAAAAAACATAAAATAAAAGAAATCCTTTTGCTTGCAACCATAAAATGCAGAGGTGGAGCCAGCAGCAGAAAATCAGTTCTGCAGTTTTGAAGAGAAGCCAGATGACTGTGGTCTACAATGAACTAAATACCAGGATTACACACTATGGACTCTAGAATTATTATGAACAATACAAGATAATATCCAAGACATATGTGCAGTGTGTCTGTGCTGAAGAGGCACCACTCACACCTCCAGCAATACAGACTGGAGTTAAGATTATGTCCACAACCCCTCCTCAACCTCACAAATGAATCTAATAAACTATCTGTAGACCTTATTGCTACAACTGAAGTAGGATGTTCTCCATTTGTATCATATCCATGAAATACTCAGGTGAACCATCTGAGACATGTGCATGTGTTGTGGTTGGAGAAGTGAGCTGTGAGTAAGGTAATTGTTTCTCCAAAAGATCAATTGAGGAATCTAAATGTCTTTTGAGCCTCTGAGAATATATATGCTCATTTTACAAAACAATAACTGAAAAACATCCCTGTGGAGATCATTTGTCATGTTGCAATTCTTCTTATGTTTTGTTTGGCTGTTTTTCATATTAAAAACAAAAAGAACTGTGTACACAGTGTGGGGTTGTCAGGATGCTTAGCTCACATAAGATTACAGCTGATTATAAACTGCACTGACAATATTCCTTTTAAATACAAGTTTACTAAGGACTGCCTTGAAAAAATCTCAAGTGGCTAACCTAAATAAATAAATAAATATTTGTTGTAAATGGCATATATGAAATTTGACTTAAGGATCTAGAAATCTGTTAGGCCTCTCTGCTTGGTTGACCTGAAAAGGACAAGGAATGGAAGTAGCTAACTTCAGCTATAAAATAAACAGCTGCACAACTAAAATAAATGTAAATTAACAGTTATGGAACTGTACAGTACTAATTGTAGTGGCACTCACTTGAATACTCTAAGCTCTTTACCTCTGAGGAAAAGAAACTTTGAGTAGAGCTGCTGCTCCTCCACATAAATAGGCTTCAACTTGTGCAGCTTTCTCACTCAAATATATGCCCTAGCCTGTTTCACACTGACAAAAATTGCTGCAGGTGCTCCATTCATGAAATTCAGACTTTCAAGTCCAGGGAAATTATGTCTGATGTCTCCACAGGGCAGCGCCCAAAGCAGCCCACAGGCCTGAAACTAGATACATGTGAAATAGGTGTCATTATGGCTTTGTTAAAACAGGACTAAAAAGTGCACTGTTATCACTGCAAACAAGATACTACCATAGTTAAATGATTTACTCTGCATACACGTATTGTCAAACATTCAGAATATATATTTTAGAAAAGTGTGATGCAAATAAGGATCGAAACATCTTTAAGTCATAAAGCCCAACTTATCCAGCAAGGTGGCATGGCTGTGACAGTTGGAAAAGGTCACTATGTGTGCTAATTAAAAGTGCAGCAAAGAAAAGTCTCTTTGTTAAATATCATGGATCCCAGTGAATGCCAAACAGAGCGGAGCATGATAATGAATGTGTGAAGTGACATTGTGGTAAGTGCTGGTCAGGAGCCCCCACCAGACTAATCTTCAACGACGAGAGGGCAATACTTCAACCTCACTAGTTTGTTTTTTACTCTAAGAATGTGTGACGTATACTGTCAAAGCAGCTCCCTCTACTGGACACCTCTTGTAAGGCTCCAAATGAAGATTCAATTTGCCTTATATCATCTCTCTATAAAGAAGAAGACATAACTATTGAACTTTGGCCTGTGCTTTCCATGACTAAATAACCACAAAAATAGTTGCAAATATTTTCAATATAATCACCTGCTAATAATGCGATAACCACCAGCCATCTTCAAATTGTCATCAGCTTTAAAGGTCCACTATGTTACTGTTATGGTTCCTGTTGACTATGGAGATTTTATTGCTTTCCCTAAAATATTCCACAGTTTAGCATCAAACTTATCTATATCTGAATTACAAGCAGGTGATGCAGCAGGTGAAATTACAGGTCACGTCTGGTGATGAGTAGTGACCCTGCTCACAGTATTTAAAAAAAAACATGTTTTCAAGGTATGTTTAAAAATAAAAACGCCTTTAACTGAATAAATGCAAGAAAGTAAGTTTAATGTCATACTGCGGAATATTACAGGAAAAGCAATAACTGACCCTCACCAGAAAAGTTACATAAACAATACGGAACTTTAAAGGTGCACTATTTAGATCATATTGATACTTTGCAGCTGATACCAACAACATTCCCTGCTGATGTGATGCTAACTGGAGGTACTGGAGGTACTCAAATCTGGTCTTTATTTTAACATGATCTGATCATAAAGAACTGATTCAGCTGGAACTACAGGTGAAATGATTTGTGCTTTTAAACAAGTCCCTTTCAAATAACATTACACTCCCAAGCTAGCTAGCATTAGCCAACAGTTTTTCATTTAGTCACAGTCGCCTAAGCAGGACTATGAACGCTTGTATTGGTCACAGGCTCCTGAAAATGTGCTGAATTTAGTAGTTTTACAGAGTTTTCAGACTATCTTAAAACTTTTTGGGCTGTGTATGCGCATTGTGTCACCATGATCACTGCTGAACATTCCACCATAGACATTCATATAGAACACCCCCAGCGTAATGTCATGGCATCGATACACAAGTATCGAAACACTTACATATATTACACTTGATCCAGGAAGGAAAACTCATTCAACATCATGACATTTTTCTCATTGAATATATTTTTGCAGCACATTTTGCAAGATATCCATGGTCCCTTTGACTCATTTTGTGAACTGCATACAAGGTTTTGGAAGCGCTGATACAAGTAAATTGTGCCGTTTGACACATGTGATATAACTTGATAAACCACTGACATGTTCTAACTTCTGGTCAGCACAAATTCTGCTAAGCTAAAGCTACACCACATTAGGAATTGCCTACAGTGATATTACAGCATCTCCAGCACATCCACCAAGCCCAGTTGCCATGGAGACGCAGGCCCTGCTGAGAAGCCAAGAGCCGATCACTTTGAGAGACATAGGAGACCAGGGAGGAGAGACCAGTGGTTGCACTTTTGCACAAGAATTTATAGAATTTATTTCAGGTTTTTTGGGGTTTTTTTTTTTTCCAGTTTTTATTGTTAGATGCAACACACAAAAATATATGCTCAGCAGGCATTTCAAAAACCGCTCATTCACTGTCCACTTCCTGCTGTGTAGTGTTTGGCTTATATGAACCCACATGCCTCATTCATTGCATCATTGTAGCTAGAAGAGCAGTAAGTGCTATTAGATTCACATTACATGGAATTGAATTTAAAGATATTTTACTGCCAAGTCCATCTTAAAATGTCATCGCCCAGTTAAAAGGTCATTGTCCTATATTGCACAAAATGGACTGTTACCTCCTCAACAGCATATCTGGAGTTATGTTTTGTTTCATTAACACATGTTTGAGTAACACTGCATTATTAATCTGTCTACATCTCAAGCTCAAAATGCTCTGTTCCACCTTGTAATGTCATGAAGCAGTATTTTTCAAGTTATCAGCAACCTTTTACCTGTTTTTCAGTAGAGATAGAAAATTCCAGGGCTGAAATTATCCAAATGATTCTAGTGAAGATGTTTGGAGTTTAAAAACACAGTAGAACACTTCCTGTATTACCTCATGACATCACAAGTCCGAACATTTTTAGTTTGAGAGAAGAACTCAGCCTAAAAATGCAGGGTTTGTGCGTTAAACATGTGTGAATGAAATTAAACACTACTCCAGGTATGTTTGTGATGAGGAAACAACATTATAAAGTAGATCAGAAAATAGTGCAATATGAGCCCTTTAAAGGTACATTATAACCACATACCGTTCCGACGGCCCGTCCGCGGGCCGTCGCCTTTTCTTTACAACTTTACAGCAATGTACATTCACTTCTGCGTCACAGACACAAACAACTTACACATCAATTTCCACCTAAAGTCACCACAGTGCTGTCAGAAAAGCCTTTTTTACAGAAAAGCCAAAAATGCGGATTTGGACTTCACTTACCTTTGAGGCTCTGGTTCCACAAAATCGGTCTCGTTCTTTCCGTAGCGGTCCAGAGAATATAATCCAGTCAAGAAATTATGTCCACAAAATAATTTAGATCCTCCATGTCCAATCTGCTGCAGGAAAGTGAAATCTGCTCCGTCATTTTTTTGCATTTCTTTTGTCAATTTCAGGCATAACAAACTTCAGAGAGCGCCAACTTTGTTTATCAATGATAAACAAACGTGCTAGCTTCTGATTGACACCAAGTTTGGCCAATAAGGTGGAGGCTGAGGGTCACTGGAGCCTCAGACAGCGAATCAGTGCTACAGGTGACTGAAAGTGTACAACCCACTCTCCCCCGTGTAGAATCAACCAGTCACATCACACACGTTTAGTGACGTTTTCTCCTTACAGCCAATGAGCAGCTGAACACGAGGATGTATGACATGGTTTTTCTGTAAACAGACGCATCAGGCCCAGTGCGTAACCAAAGTAAATGCATCACGGCATTTCGTTCGTAAAGCGTAAAATTACGCACTGTGATTTTGCAACAGTTTTGCTTCTAAACACGACGAAACGGATAAAACAAAAGCAGTACGCGACCGAGGACACTGTGGATGTTTGTACAAGTTACACCAGAGGCATCTCGGACCCGGAGCGGTCCGTGGCAGATTCCACGGTGGACTCAGAAGTGGAGGAGCTTATTTTTTGATGGACTGGATGCTGTTCTGGATCGGTAAGCCTGGTGCATTCTGCTATTTACATAATTGTAGATAAAATATATCGTGTGTAATCATTAGCATCACTTCTGTGCACATAGTGGCATTGGAACCATGGGCTCAGGCACATTTGTGTTTATCTGTATGAATTAGACTTCATTTGTCTAGTGATTGAAAGGTGTTTTATTCTGCAGTAATTGCAAGTAAAAATATAAGATGTGCACAGAATAACATTTACACTAACAGCCAATGAGCAGCTGAACAAGATGTTGTGTAGTTTAGTTTTACTGTACACAGTAGAGTACAGTAGTTTTACTGTACACAGTAGAGTACAGTAGTTTTACTGTACACAGTAGAGTACAGTAGCTTTACTATACACAGTAGAGTACAGTAGCTTTACTGTACACAGTAGAGTACAGTGTAGAGGCACAGCTCGTACATTCTGCATCATTGTGTGTCCTTAACTGTTTTTGTGTGATGATTATGAATATGTATATGATATAATATTACTTCACCCCTCTCAATTTTGTACTTTCTTGTTACTAATGTGTTTGTGTTTTTCTTTAGGCACATGCAGGACGTTATCAGATGTTCTCATCGGCTGTTACCAGGTTTTGCACAAAACAAAGCAATGGCATTTTGGCAAAGACATTTTTTCACCATTTTGTGGACAAGTCATAATCATGTACATGAGCTTTTCACTGCTGTTTACAGTGTGTGTTTGTTCATTGTTTGCAGTGTGTGGAGTTTGTAAATATATATTTATTTTGACCCATACCACTTTTTTGACTATATTTCATAAACAAATATGTATTTTATATTATGTTTTGATATGCTATATAAATTTGCATAAGTAATAGAGCAGCTAAGTGCAGATCCAGATTCCTGAAAATGAAAGTGTGAGCTTTCAGTAGAGCCCTCATTGATGTCTGTGGGTTGAGGCATTCAAAAGTTATTGCAGTTTTTCCAAACGTTCTCCAAATGTCTCCATTTGGAGAGGTTTGGATAAACTTGGATACATCAAAAGTGCCTCCATAAAACGCCTGGATTTAGTCATAATAAAATAAGTGTAAAAATCTCATTTTTTTTATAGATTGACCTCAAATCTGAAATGTGAGAGGTCAACGATATTTTCAATTGAAATATAGTGTATTTTTGTCCCCAGCTCCTACTGCAGCTTTCTTCACCTTAATTTTTACAAAAAAATTTAGGCGAGGATGAGAAAAATCATTTTTTATGTGTGTTCCAAAATGTATAAATACTTACCAGACAAACTTACAGTGATTCTGACACCTGAGGGTAAAACTATAGGATGTTACCTTTACAAAGACCCCAAACTTGTGTAAACACTACTTATGGTTCAATAACAGTTATCATTTTAATTTGGAGAGGTCAGAACAAAGGCAATTTCACCAAAATGACCCGGAATGGTAAGGGGTTTTAAGTAACTTTTCTTGTGGCGGGTCGGATTGCTGGTCTCCGTGGAGATGTTATGGCATTATATTATCTTGATGGAGACAAGCAGGTCACGTTACAGATCTGTGGGTGATAATGCTTACTGCAGAAAGCATGTTTTTTCCAATTATTATTTTATTTGTTTAGCAGATGTAACAGTTTAATGCGACATTGTACACAATCTGTACCTCAACGATTCCATATAATGCCATCTAATTCACACATTAAATAATATACGACTATAGAATGTTGTGGAGAATGGAGTGGCTGGTCAAAATGTTTTGTGAGAAGTAAAGGCTGAAGTAAAGAGAGAAGTAAACACTGAACAGTAAGCAGAGCGGAGGTCGAAGCATCCAGTCTCCACCCTCCCAATAGAACAAACAGTCTATGAACTGAACTGAACCTGTAGCTTAAATTTCACTTTCAAGCTCAAAGTTCTACAGCTAAATATTTTCTGCTAAGTATTCTCTTTTGAAGGTATACTGTGCATTTTCTTCTTATAGTGATGAAATACAGTCCTTGAATAAGACAAAGCATATTGTAAAAAGTGGTCTGCCTATCCATGGTCACAGATGAGAAAATATACAGTAAAAGTAGAGCAGTTTTATCTAGGGTGACCAGATTTTCAAAATGAAAAACTGGGACACAGCCGGGTTGGGCTGTTTGGTAATAATACAATTGTGAAAAGAGCGTGTAATTAACAATATCATTATGCCAGGTCCATACTTGACTTATTCACATATCTTGAGTAAGTATATCATCTGAGAGACTTCAGAACAAGCAACTCAAAACATATTTTTATTTTTGTTCTGGTTATTTTTCTGTATTTTGGCTAAACAAATGACAATTTATGCTCCTCTTTGCTTTTGGCAGGAATCAAATTGGACTAAAATAGGGACACCTGGGACATTTCTTAAAATTAAAAACTGCGACAAATCAATGGTTTTGGTTAAATCTGCTGGAACAGGGGACACAAGGCTCAAAACTCAGACTGTCCCTGGTAAATAGGGATGTCTAGTTACCCTATCAATAATGTCACAATGCATTTACAGCCTCAAGCTTGCTTAGCTGACTCAATTTTACCTATTTGCTGCAACTTTTTCCATTGAGATCAAATGTGCAGAAAAGTGTTCAGAAAAATCCTGTTTGAAATAATGAAAACACATGGGATGGCTTTTGTTATCTTGTCATAGCTGGTCTGCTAATCTTCACAACCGCTATAGTACTGGGAATAGCACTTTCACTTCAACTTCTTTCCAAAACCTTAAAATATCTAGCTGCTGTTGGTAAGACTAGGAAGCTTTAATTTGCATGTTACATTATTAGCGGTTGTGAATTGGTTCATTTTAGTAATTAGCATTTAAAACAAAAAGACATGCAAAGGAAGTTAAAATCTCATTATGCTATTGCAATTTGATTGGAGTGCTACAGAGCTTAGTGCTAAGTATAATGAACTGTATCCACGCTGTAAACAAGGGGTGTTGGGAGCAAGGGGGCACGGAGAGGACACGGAATTGAAATTGTGGAATCTTCTGAATGAACAAGGATACTGATCTTGCCTTGTTACCATGGTGATGCTATCCATAAATCCCAGTATCCTCCGTATCCCTCCACCCTTGACCGTCTTTTCTTAAGGTAGGTCCTTGCACAAACACAAGGACAGTTGTTTTTATGCCAAACACATATTCTCGCTGTCACTGTAAGAAAATATGGTAGCGTTTTCATTATCACAGAAAAGGGCACCTCCTCTGGCGTCTGTTGTGTCTGGATAGCAGTGGAAAATAACAGTAAAATATGACTTAGGAAGAATGAATGCGTGAATGAATAAATAAATGGATAAATAAACAAATACATAATAAAATAAATAAGGTAAAATGTGCAGTAGCCATTTGTTAGTAGTGCTAACAGTATATAAAAGCAGATTTTTAAATGGTAGCCAAATAGTAGTACATATCAAGTAGTGATTTCTCAAACTATACAATCTACACCAGTGGCACAGTGGGTGTTTGCCCTAAAACCAGAGGGTAACTGGTTCAAACTTCATCAGAAGCCTTATATACATCTTAACTAGAGATGACAAAGGGCAGATAATTGCCCTTTTTAGCGCATCAGCTATTGGCCTTAACTTTAACACAGGTCGATATGTTTGGCTGACCACCTGACTAAAGGAAAGACATTTAATTTTACTTGTGAAAAACTGTTACTGGGCTGCACTAACGAAATAAGATTGTGAATTAGTTTGTTTTGCAATTTCAATTCATATAATTTGGGGAAAATCTGTGTTTTGGTTTTAAAACGGTGTGTTTCAGATGATATCACAACACTCTGTAGGCCAATATTATTTAATACAGATGGGGGGCAGCTAAAATTAGCATTGTTAAAATCCAGATATTTGTTATAATATAGTGAGTTCTCAGGTCTAGTCACTAATAGAAATGGTCAGGTTCAACATTTGTGATTTCACTTTTTCAAAATTCCTTATGAAAGTACAATGTAATCAACAGGAAAATCTGGCTCTTGCCCACATCTGAGAGTATGACATCATCTCATTCATTCGGTATCAGCATCAGCCATCAAAAAAACAAAAAAAAAACAAAACATATTCGTTGATCTCTAATCTTGATAATTCATTGACTTGAGTACACAGATTTGCATCGCTACTTCTCCTTATGAACGTTAAGTAGATCCATTAACCAAAAAGCTGTTAAAACTTACGCTTCCACTAGAAATAAAGTATGTGCCACTTTATTTTCTCTGCTCTCACTGCACGGCACCAGAGAAACATGCTTTAGGCTGCGAACTCACCTGCAGAAATCAATTTGCAGGTCTGCGCTAAACCATGAGACATATTGAAATGCTATACTGAATAATTTCTTCAGGTAATGCGAAGGCGACATTGCGGGGAACGACTCCATTTTTCAACAGTAAGTGAAAAATTAAGCCCAGAGTATATATTATTTAAAAAAAGAACTGCATTGATTCAGCGCTTTGTACAAAACAGAATACACCAGGGTGAGCTTTGGGGGGCACTGAACGCTTGGTACATGCATGATTTGGCTTATCGGAGTCCGCAGGGCTTTTCTTGGCATCAGTATATCTCTCAGTGAAAAGGTCAGTGCCTGCTTCCGTAACACAGATGCAACATGCGACCCGTGGAAGATAAGTCGGAACTTGGAGGAAGGTTCACTCGCTTCTCACGGAGCTGTGGAAATTGTGCGTGTACAGGCCCTGCTGCTTGTGTACAGTAAATAGATGATTACTACGTGTTGTGAAAAGGCGGTAGATAGTGAGGTGGGACTACATGTGGAGGCATGCAACAAAGGTCACCGTTTGACGCATGGTCCT
Source organism: Periophthalmus modestus (assembly GCA_019594935.1). Classification (NCBI taxonomy): domain Eukaryota; kingdom Metazoa; phylum Chordata; class Actinopteri; order Gobiiformes; family Gobiidae; genus Periophthalmus; species Periophthalmus modestus. The sequence continues at coordinate 10,601,182 of JAIEZT010001368.1, read as the reverse complement.
GGTTTAGTCCTGGTTTAGTCCTGGTCTGGTTCTGGTTTAGTCCTGGTCTGGTTCTGGTTTAGTCCGAGTTTAGTCCTGATTTACACTTCGTTTAGTCCTGGTCTAGAATTTATGGTTTAGTCCTGGTCTAGTTCTGATTTAATCCTGGCCTAGTCCTCGTCTAGTCCTGGTTTAGCCCTGGTCTAGTCCTGGTCTAGTTCTGATTTCATCCTGGCCTGAAGTAAAAGTGAAAAGTATCTACTGTAAACTGTATTTCAGTAAACTACAGATATATAATTTTACTTAACTACAGTAGGCTACTTTACTTCTTTTACTTCGTTACCTTCCACCACTGGATTACCTCACTTCGTTTTGGCTTAGTTTACTACCTATATACATGATTAACATTCAATTCTGGTTGTATTTAAAAGCCATATGTCTTCACTTCAGAAGAATTTTGCTGCTTGTAAAATTTCCCATTCACATTTTTAAAAATGAAGTGATTTTCATTCAAAAGTGAAAATCATAATAGATACCTGAAAGTCTGAAATATGTTTAATTCACAAGACAAGTACAAGGTCATAAAGTGTGTTCTTTCAAGTGTGCTCAAATTTTTACACCAAGATTCAAGAAAATGCATTGTTTTTTACTCCTTATAGGCAAATCATAATCCACTTAAGTACAAAATAACAAAAAATACAGCTGACTAATATAGATACTAGTGCGAAGCTGCAGTAGAGGAATAAAATGCCAACTTCACTTTAAGCCCTTGTCAAAACTGCCCTATGGCTCTGTCTCATTTTGGCGTCTGAAGAATGGCAAAGTATAAAAATATCACAACAAACAAATAGTCAGCTTTCAGTCAGTAAATATCACCAAAGTACTTCTGGTTGTTTATTTTAACAGCAGTCTCAACTCACTCGAGCCAGTCTCCAGAAACAGACCAGTAACTCACGTATAAAACCTGCAAATCAACTTGTCGGCATAGCGACCAAGTATCACATACAAAAGCAGTAACATTCACAACAACGCAAACAATTACGAGAGCAACAAAAGGTGCTAACGTGAACTAAAGACAAAATATCAGATCATTACAGTACAATATGGGGCTTCAGCTATGGTAGGTCATTCTTTGAGTACACACATACTTACAGATGCCTGCAGAATGAATTGAATACTATTAAGAATGCCAAACATACCATCCACTCGCTATAGAGCTCATTAATTACAATATTTCACATGTACTCACCTGGTATTCTCACTAGCAGAAAATGAGACTAATTATCTCCTAAAGAACTGTGACAGATTGTTGTAATTGTTAAAAAAAAAAGTATTTCTTGATAGTGGCCCTTAGCTATAAATATGAATAATGTTGTTGGTGAATTATTTATTATTATTAAGATTTATTGGAAAAAAAAAAAAAGCTTTCACTTCAATATCTGCAAGGTAGCTTAAGGGAAAATAAAGGAAATGGTTACAATCTGATGAGTTTTTTGTTTTTTTGGATCCACTACAGGATCAATGTAACACACAAATTACCCAGTAGCCTTTTGTACACATTTAGTTACAAACTTGTGAAGACATAGTTTTGGGTCTTAGAATGTACCATACTGCGAGGAAACGCTCAATAATTCCTTTTTGAAAATAAAAGGAAGAATAGGAAACTGCTTATCCAGTCATAACTCCACTCCAGAAATGATAAATGAAAAATAATGCTGAAAAATGTCCCCAGTTAACAACACAATTTACAGTCGATAAGATTGTTTCTATAGGTTATTACCAAAGCTATTTCAGAGGCCCTCAGATTAACAAGAGCCTAAAAGCAGCACCATCAGCAAGTGTGGACTCTCCCCAGTGACACTCAGATATAAGCAATGTCAGGAGCTCATTACAGGTCAATACATTTTTATTTCTCTTCTATGAACGTAGCATGAGCACATGCCCTAGATCATAGAGTTGCAGGACTATGTCATACCTGTGCTTCTCTTTTCATTCTGTCCATATCTGCTTGAGAAATTTACCACTATACATCTATCATAACACTGTCTTCTCTTAAGGGCCCAGGTCCAGTGGTGGAAGACGTATTCATATTTGTTACTTAAGTAAATGTACAGATACCGGAGCAAGAAAATATCTATGATAAAAATATCTACTCAAGTGAAAGTATTAAAGTATTAAAGTATTAAAGTACCCATACTCTTTAAGGGTCCAAATTTTGGCAGAGTCAAATTTAAATCTGACATTTCGATGCTTGGAGGTTTGGAGCCTCGCTGGTTTGAACTAAGGACAAATATTTTGTATGAGACCAGTCTCTGGGTAAAACCTCTTATAATGGTAAGGGCTGACAAAAAAGAAAAAAAAATTGCCCTTGACATTTGACAAAAGGTCAGGTTTTGTGTCCATTTTACAATCCGCCAACAGTGGGAATATAAGCATTATCATCATCAGGAATTCTGCCAACTCACAATTGTTTATTGCTCCTCCCTGCGTGAGAAGAAAAGACAACAAGCCAAGCATTGACAGATCACAGGGCTATTTACAGATCGGTCTCATGACACTATAACCTTGCTTTGTTTTTGTTATAATAAATAAAGTCTGTACAAACTCCATAATTATTTTATTATGTTTGCTCTAAAATACAACCATAACAAAGCAGGCACATCTCATCAGTCTCTCTGCATGTGTTAGAGCATCTCTGACAGTTTCAAGTGAAAACATCCAGATTCATTTAGCTAAGCAGAGGGGTGTCCATTTACCACTAAGGAACACGTTGTTTTTACTTCTTTTAATGACTCAACAGTCAAACTGTTGTGTTGCATCCAGCGCTAATAAATAGCTTGAAGCCACATCAATATGTACATAGTCCTGCTAAATTATAGCTGGTGGCATGTATGGCAATTTTGATTAGCAAACCTCCTCTGGGAACTCAGCAGCATGCGGTTTTCTTTAAAGGAATTCAGCACTGTGCACTGCAGAAATCCACTGCCATATTATGTATCCATTTCATTGTTCAAGACAAGTAAATTATAGCCTATTATATGCAGTTATTTTGTTGCTTATAGTCACTTATAAAGTAGTATAGTCATAGGCCTGTAGTTACAACTTATCATGCAATATGCCCACATATAATTTTAGGCATTTTGAACAAAGCAAAGAGTAGAGTAGAGTAAATTTGTATTCAAGCTGAAGTAGGCTAGTTTTTTAGATTTGGCAATAGGTCTAGTAGGTCTATTTAGTGAACATAGGCTACTGCTGAAGTACAGCCTACTGAGTGAAGATTGTCAATGTAACATCTGATTTGACATGTTTATATGCTTGTGTAAAACATAAAATAATTTCATGTGACTGATTTAGCCTACAACTTGTACACATATTTACAGCTTTAACTCAAGCTCAAATACTACATATGGCCTTGGTTACATGTGGAACAGGACTGTGTAGGACCGACTACACACGATTTAAAATGTAAATTATAAAACACAATATGTAACATGCTAAAACATATCACCCAAAATATGAAAGTCCGTCTTCAAATACCTGACATAGTTACTGGTGTCATCTGACTGTGTTATCAGCAGCTCACCTGACTCACTCTGTAGATGCACCTCTCCTGGAGCGCCATTGGACAGGGACAGAGACGCATTTCTCTCCTATTGGTCCAAGCGCCTGTCACTCTTCAAGAGGCGGGACCAACGCTATGAAAACAAGGAAATGCGCTCGTTTTAATATTCTATGGTTTAAATCAGCCTGTAATAGCGGGGCATTGATTGATTACCTGCTTTGAAACGATGGCGAGAGCAGTGTTTGTCTTCACGGTTGTTTTAATGAGTTTTGCCGCGGAAGCCTTGGACAATGGTTTGGCACTGACACCTACAATGGGCTGGCTGCACTGGGAGAGATTCATGTGCAATACAGACTGTAAGACAGACCCCGACAACTGCATCAGGTATGACTGCACCAGAGTTTTGTTTTTGACGGCGAACAAGCACAATTACGCACGCTTTTAAACATTTTCAGCACAAACTCACGAACTTCTCTTTCAAAATTGACACAAGGTTTACCGGAAGTGGTTTTAGAAGCCTGTAGGGGGCAGCCTTTTGCAATTTTGTAAAATCAAATTCATATTTCAATGCAAACTAATAATAATAATAATAATGATAATATAATAATAATAATAATAATAATATTAATAATGATAATGATGATGATAATTATTATTAAGTGTAAATGTGAATACCAGCAGCACACTTCTGATTGCATTTTTTTTTTTTTTGCTTTGAAGCATCCAGAGCCATGTAATAACCTTTATTTGTTGGGCACTATTCTCCAACACTCTTACACACAGAAGCCAAAGACAATGAAATAACCACCCAAGACAAGACAGTAGTTTCATAAAAAGCAAAGAAATGAGGAATAAAAAATACAAAATAAAAACAAAACCACACACACACTTTGAAATATTGGCATCTTCATCCATGATCGTATTATTATAAAATTGGCAGTGATTCCTGTGTTGTCCTGTTTTCCTGGCAGTGAGCGGCTGTACATGCAGATGGCAGATGTGATGGTAAAAGAGGGCTGGAAAGATGCTGGGTATGAGTACGTCTGCATAGATGACTGCTGGACCTCCCACCAGCGTGATGCTCAGGGCCGACTGCAGGCAGACCCCGACAGGTTTCCCAGTGGAATCAAGAAACTAGCAGACTATGTGAGTTATTATAACTAGGTATAGATCAAAAATCATGTCAAAGCTTCATTTACTTTGGTTGTGACGTATTTGTTATATAAACCGAATGTAATTATGTTATTTTATACATCATTATCTGCAAAGATATACACACAGTTTGCAAATAGAAATTTAGAAATAATACAGTAACTCTAAAGTAATGATTCTGATTTTATATTACTCAAAAATCCCCTGCTAACAGTTACATTTTTCTAGAAATATGCAAGTATGTCATACTTCAAGACGGGAGGCAAGAGTGACTTTTTTTCTATTAATGCATGAAATATCTGATGGGCAAATTCACATTTCACAAACCTTAGAACTTGGTATATAAAAACAAAAATCTACATTTTACCAACATTCATTTTAGCTTCCCTCCATCTGTATTATGTTTGGCCTATTTAAGTTGGGCAATCTGAAATCCTGCAATTCATTGGCAACATTTGTATTGCACTGCCACCTGCTGGTTAAAAGGTAGGCAGTACTGATAATGATTTGACTTCCTCTTGTAGATCCATTCTAAAGGCCTGAAGCTGGGCATCTATGCAGACCTTGGCTATAAGACCTGTGGAGGGTACCCGGGCAGTCTGGGCTACCATGAGATTGATGCCCAGACGTTTGCAGACTGGGATGTGGATCTGCTTAAGTATGATGGCTGTTATTTGGAATGGAAGCTGGTCGGAGAGGGTGAGTCCAAAGTTTTACTGCACTTGCAGTGGTATTTAGCTGTATATTTTATACAATTCTTTTTCAGGTTACATAAACATGTCAAAAGCTCTCAACAACACTGGAAAGAGCATCCTTTACTCCTGCGAATGGCCTTTGTATGTGTGGCCTTTTGATAAGGTGAGGGGTGAGGTAGTTTTATTTATATTCTATCCATGAACAATTTATTAAAATTCTCTTCTCCAGCCCGATTACACAGCCATCCGTGAGACGTGTAATCACTGGCGCAACTATGAAGATGTGTATGACTCATGGAGCAGCATAAAGTCCATTTTGGATTGGAGTGCCAAGTATCAAGACATCATCGTCCCCTCGGCTGGACCAGGAGGCTGGAATGACCCTGATATGGTGTTGCTCTACACAAACATGACAGAATCACTCACTTAACTAGTGTACACTCAAATGTAGACTGAGCACTGTCATCATTCCATCATATGTGTAATCATTTTGTCTTTCAGCTGGTAATTGGGAACTTTGGCCTAAGTCATGACCAGCAGGAGTCCCAGATGGCCTTATGGGCTATAATGGCAGCCCCTCTGATCATGTCCAATGACCTGAGAGACATTTGCTCACGGTCAAAAGCACTGCTACAGAACAAATACATCATAGCCATCAGTCAGGACCCATTGGGAAAACAAGGGTACCAAACTAGCAAGGTTGTTCCCAAACGCTGTACAATTAATATTCAATTTACCTTGATCAATATGTATTCCTATAAAATTAACATGTTATAATCAGAATATGCCTGTTTCAGGGAAACGACTTTGAGGTATGGGAGAGGCCACTGTCTGAGAACAGACTGGCCATGGCTGTGATGAACCGTCAGGAGATCGGTGGCCCTCGTCGGTTTTTCATTGCTGCAGCCCCAGGCTGGAAGCTGTGTAATCCTAAATGTAACATCACCTTGATCCTGCCCAAGTACCAGGAGCTGGGAGTTGTGCCTATCGAGACTGACTTGATGCTCCCGGTGAACCCCTCTGGCACCATTCTGCTGACACTCACTCCCCTCACAAACACCTTACAGGACCACAAGCTCCACTGGAACAGCACCTTGTAAATGAAGATGTCTTTTTACATTGCACAAACTGAGTTTAAGTGCACTTTTTAAAAGATATTTTAGTTTCTATTGTGGATTTTAAAATCAAATACATTTTAATAAACTCGACAAATGAACTAAAATTGACCTTTTATTCAAAATGGAGTGCAATCAAAGTTATGACACACAGCCAACCGTTTATAAAAATCCTTGATTTTGTGGTTACATTTCCATCTTACTGTCAAGGATCTTCATTGCCCAGTTTTACAAAGGTGGGCAAGCAGATTTTCTCTCATTTGAATATCCAAATGTTTTGTTGAATTCACCTTCATGAGTCTTGGGGTTTAAATAATCCTCAAAAACTTCAGTTGGGAGTCTTTCTTTATAAGCTCATAATGAAAATGCTTTGGACAAGTTACGGAACAATTCAAGAGATGCAACCTATTAAAAGGAAACTCCCACACTTAAGTTTAACACATTTATTGAAAACTGTGACAACATTACTCCAGAAGACTGGTCCACAGTTTAAAACTGGATGACCTGGCCCTGAAAAGTAAAAAACAGAATTGTTAAGGGAATCCTCTATAATAACATTTACCATAACTCATGTAAATCCAGACAACACTGATCTAAATTTATATGTACACAAACTACATCAGGAGCAAGCATGTATATTGCCATCTTCAGTGATCCCAAGTCAACTCATAAGTTAGAGTTGACACTGTGTTTTATTTGTGTTACACTTTTGCACAATATATTTTACTCTATAGAGTGATGGGCCAAGAATCACTTTGTCCAATATCAGATCTGATACAAGTCACACAAGAGTCAAAATGTAGTTTAATATCACGAAAAATACCTACACTGTATTCCCTGCAAGAAATAGTCACCTGGCCTGTTCCACACTCTCTGAAGTGATTAATTCAAATAATGATAATCTAAATCAGTTGCCAAAACTGTCATGGGCAGTTCACAAATTTTTATATTAACGTGTAAAAAAAAAAAAAAAAGGATTGGGTGGGGGGAAACAGTCCACAATAGTCCACATACCTTTCTCTTCTTGTCACCTCCCAACTCAAAGTGCTTGCATCTCTTGATGGCCAGCATTCTCTTTGATCTGCAGTTAGGCTCCACACACTCAAGCCTCAGCACGATCTTCTTTGTTGTCTTAGCCTGCAGATGGCAATATGACAGTTAACAGATACAATACTCTTGACAAACAGTAAACATCCATCTTCACTTACCTTTTTCCTAAAAATAGGCTTTGTTTGGCCACCATACCCGCTCTGCTTTCTGTCGTATCTCCTCTTACCTAAATATCGGAAAGACGTAAAATCAGTTCAACATTGAGTGAATATTGTGCACACATTTTCCCCAGTGTACAAAGCATTTTAAAAGTTTGAAGAACGTTAAATCGTTGATGGTGGTACAATAGTTCTCCAAAAAGACAGCACAAATCATATCCAATGTAGAAATTGTAAATACAGAAACACTAACATTTAACTTGGTAAAAAAAATGTTTAGTACTCTGCTGTGGCATGAAGGGTCACAGCTGAAAAAGAAATTTCAATTCTGTCTGTAGGATTACAGTCACAGTGGACTATTCAGGCCATCAGACAGGCTACAAATTAAAACAGTATTTTCCCCTCTACCACAGGACTCAATCACTACATCACACCTGTCACTTTTAACAACACATTTTAACAATGCTTATTTAACGCTTTAATGTTTATTTGCGCTCAGGTTATAGCATCATTTTGTCCACATCCTGTATTTATTATATACACACATAATACATGTACCAATTAATACTTTCTTTGGGCCAAGCATAACTAAAACGTTCCTATTTGTACATTTGTCACCGACAAAGTCAATAATAAACATACTATTGATGATTGAGCACTCACCCTGAGCATAGAGGGAATCCTTTCCCTTCTTGTACTGGGTTACTTTGTGGGGCTGATGCTTCTTGCACTTTTTGCAGAAAGTTCTGCGAGTCTTCGGGACGTTCACCTGTGCACAACAAAGACCGGAATTAAAGCCAAAAACTAAATCGGTCCATATCGTATCGCGAAAGCTGTCGCATCATAACGAGGCACAGAGCGCACCACCGTCAAGCTAGTTAGCTCTCGCCCTCGTCCCACTTGTTTTGGGCTGCTCTTCTACTTATACGCAAACATACAAATCCAGCAGAAAACTAATGAATTTGTTTGAACTTTAACATGTACTCCGCTCGTGGAAAAGCAACGATAAAGTATGCTAATGTTGAATGTGGACTTGGTTAATGACTAGCAGTAAGTACATATGTGATACAAACAAAACGGGTGAATACTTTAGGGCATCCAACCACCAAAACGCATCTAATCAACACAATATCCAGTGATATGTGTACAGTAGTTATTTAACCACACGACTGTACTAGTGGGTCAGTTCAATAAGTCCTAAATTACACAGATTATTGGTGATTGTGTGAAACAATCGTATCATACCATGGCTGCGTCCCGATGCTACGCGAAAGAGGAAGAAGGACCTGGAAGCGCTCCCTAATGTAGCGAGGACAGCGTGTGCGCCACTGCCCCTAGCGGCGAGGAGACCCTACAGCGCCGTGAACTTTGAAAAACCTGAGCACAGAAAATTAATGAGAATTTAATGATTAATCCGTATGAGTGTGTGTGCCACTGTAATACATAACATAAATGCATAACTAAATAACCAAGTATCAGAATTAAAGTAATGTAAAATATGATTTCTATGCTTTTACAAGATATTCCTCTAATGTTCCATTTCTAGTTTTCCTCTAATACTGTTATACGCACCAACTATTTGCTGAGTGCATCTCACTTAAAGAAGATTAGCCTATGTACGATGAGGACAATATGAACATGGACATGAATAAAAAGGGGAAGTAGGTAAGTGGAGTCGATTCCTCTCTGTGGGTGTGTTTTAGTTTCTTGCATCACATATTAACTCACATTTCATGAAAGGCACGCCACAGAGGCAGCTGGATTCTGTGGCAGCACTTCTGAACACCTGCAGTCTGATGCTGGAGACGTTTGAGGCTCTGGGTAAGCAAGACTCATCACTATTGTCACAAAGGTTTAACATTGGCGGTAGTGCAGACTTGTGCATATGCTGTGTGACGTTAGTGTTAGGAGTTAATGGATTGGCTATAATAGCTGATAAACTACTACTAAGTTGAATTTCATGCTATGATCCTGTGCAGGTTCTTACTTATATGGGACAGCTATTTATTTCAGTAGGCCTATCACTTAATATGTCACTCAAATGAGACCACAAATTACTGAAGAAGTTGTAAAAGTCAACAGTAGTACAGTAGTTGGTTAGTCTCTTACAGGCAATACACAGTTTTACCACACAACTTATCTGTCAGGAAATGTAAGGAAAGACATCATCATGACAGGTTCCTGTTCAACACAGTAATTTGTTGCGATAAGTCTGTTTGCTGTGTCACATGGCCAATAGAAGATATGCCACTACTTACTATAAAGATATAAGACAAAATATATAACTCATTAGAATTTAATGTCAAAATGTATGATAATGTAACATGCAGACTTTGAGACAGTTTTTGTTTTGTGTTAACTGCAGATATATTTACCAGAAGCTGACCAAAACATTAGCATTTTGTCTATTTAACAATACCACAGAAGTCTGTCCTTCCCTCCTGCTCAACTAAAAAAATAGTCTCTAGCCACTCTTTACACTAACCTACTCGCCACACAACCTCTCTCTTGGCAATTACTCCTAAATACATAGATTTTTCATAAATGTACACCATTAACTTCATTGAATTGAAATGAATAGTTTGATAAACACACATCAGCTCTGAACTAGATGTCATCCTGTAGTTTCACGGCTTAACCCACATACTAGCTGACTGTGAAAAAAAGAGTTCAAGTGTGACTGTTACTTGCAGAAACAGCACTGTACCAGCAAACATTAGGATACATTTGTTTGGCGAGATATGATGTACCAGTCTCCATTCTCCATTGCAGTACAACGTTGCAGCAACTTCCCCATAAGTTTGCCTATGTCAGCCAGTTAGAAACGTAAAAACCTGTCCAATAAACGTCCAGCGAACATATCATTTCAAAATAAAGTGTACTGTTAGGAACAGCTAGTATTTCAAAGAACTGTAAGACAAGACCGACATTGTGAAAAAGCTATAGGTTCTACAGGGTAAACGCATCATTTGTAACAAGTCATTGCATTTTCACAAAGTAATACTGTATGATGAAGACATGACAGTTGTATGTAAAAGGCATTCTGGGTAGTTTAGGTTAGCACTGCACATCAGTAGTGATATAGCTCAGTTGTTATAAGGAAGTACTCAAAATAGGTTGTACTGAATTCTGACACACACTCTCAACTTGTGTTACAAGGGTGACCATGTTTTGACACATTTAAAGACGTGGGGGGGGTGGTCTTTTACCTGCTTGTTACCGTGGGAATGTTATTGCAGGGTCACCTTTCCACAGATCTGTTCTGTAACTTGGCCTGGTGTGACCTGCTTGTGTCAACAAAGATGAATACATTTAATGCCATACTGTGAAAAATTTGAGGAAAAGCAATACTTGACTTAGTTCCCCTGTTTATATTTATATAGTTAGCAGAGTACTTTGGAAACATTGCTATTGTTACTATCATTGTGCTGCGAGTCTGAGAAAGGACTATATAAGGAAATATAAGGAATCACTTTTTGATAACAAGATGAAACGCTGAATTATTCCTGTAAAGTTTTAGAGACGGACAATAAAAACTAAACAAATGTGCTGTCACTCCAAACCAGTACGGTAATATAGTAGAAAATGCATAAAAAGTTCCATTTACTATCATAAATAAATCAAAAATAAAATAAATTGCAATTCTGGAGATTTTACAGTCCATTTACAGGTTTTTGCAAAATTACTTCAACCAATACATCTACAGGCACATTTAAGCACCATTCTGACTGTCATAACACAATCAAAATATCTATATATGGATAAACCAAAAAAATATATCAAGATATACCTTTTTTTAGGCCAATACAGCACACCCCCAATATGTAGTCTATCAGTTAGTATAGTTGACTTTCTAATCAATTGGATCTGATATAGCAGTGGTAGTAAATTGTTCATAGAGATTCCTTGTTGAGGTTCCCGTTAAACCTCGCCTCATTTGGTTTGACCAGGATGCTGGCTAAAGGAAACAGATGGAGATACTGCTGGTATGTAAAGCAGGGCTCATGCAAACTAGTGCTAGTCAAAGACTGATATGTGCCATCTTTTATGCACTATACTGTATCTTTTCTGATCTAACATAAGTATAACATATCTTGTATTACATAATCAGTAAAGTAAAAGTAAAAGTAGTAAAGGGCTGCACTCAAGTAAAATTTTAGGTACCTGTACTTTACTTAAGTAGATTTTACAGTGGGTACCTTTTACTTTACTACATATGAGAGAAAGTTTCTGTACTTTCTACTCCACCACATTTGAGGGGTTTAATTTTTTAACACGGTCATAGTCTGAACAAACAAAAATATACAAATAAAAACCGGAAAAAATAGTCAATTCAGTTGTTTCTATTGAACAAAATTAAGCACAAATCTGTATCAAAATCAAAACAGCTGAAGCTTTATTAGATGTCAAAAATACTTGTTCTTTTTACTCTTTTAGTACATTTTTAAACAGGTACTTTTACTTAAGTAGATTTTTAGCAGGTGGCACTTCTACTTTTTACTTGAGTTTTTTTTTTTTTTTTTGCTCTGGTATCTGTAGTTTTACTAAAGTAACAAAATTGAATACTTCTTCCACCACTTCATGAAATGTAGTATTTTAAAGTTACATGCAGACATTAAGAGCATATCTTAAAGTCCATATGACAGGTTTTCATGTTTTTGGGGTTTTTATTACTTGGTTTAGTGGGATGGTATCTGTGGTAAATATTTATCATAGTTTTACATCAGCTAAGTGGCAGTTTGTGATAAAAAGTGCAAGAAAAGTAGAATTATACAGGAAGTGGTGGGGTGAAGTCTAAAATGGTCCTTTACCTATGTCATCAACAGTCATCACTTCCATACAAAATGCAATGACAATTTACATACAAGGGAGGCAGTTTCTGATCATTTAAACATTGATCCAACAAAATAAAGATGTTGCCATTTATTTTTGTTGGTCTAATCATAACTATGGTGCAAATTAGACATGTTTTGGCCCTTGTTTACAGTCTGTTTAGGTAACGGTTATGGAATTACCCCTTAAAATTAATGTAATGATGTTTACTATGTTTTAGTGAAATGTGTAGTGTAACCTGCATTTTAACTGTGAAAAAGGTGTGAAGAATATGTGTCATGACTGTTTTTTGACCCTTGCCACTAACAAAGTGTAACTGGGTCACATGAGGGCATAAAAATAATCGGGCACGACAAAAAATATTACAAAATGGGCATCGTGAGAATGTTCGAAGGCGTCACCTAGAAGTGGGCCCCTACAGGACAAGAGGCAAGCAGTAGTCAGTAAAGAGCAATTGGAATAAACTCATAAAATTTGGAACAGTGACAGAGCTCCATGAGACAAGATTAAAAATGAACTGAAGCACTGCTCTATGGTGAAACGGAAGCCAGCCGTATTGGGGGAAAAAAAAATCTAGTCCTTGGTTTTTGTCCAAATGAGCTCACATGTGACATCCCACATCTAGAGACACAGATTTACAAAAGTTATCAGTTTATTTGGGATGCTCCGTACGATTTCCAGGTAGTATGCCGGCAAAGAACACCTTAATTTCTGTTACTTTGCTGACTTCTCCCGGCCACAGGCACCGGCCTAGAGAGCTCAAACTTGAATCACTATCGTGTGATCCCCAGCCCGAATGTAAAGGATTAATAATCATATGACCAGTGTAAACGATAAAGTCCCCTACCCTATACGTAAAACGTCAACATTATCTCAGGGATTTAACTCTGTGCATGAGATGAAGAAAAAAAGTATTATGAACATAGGGCATCACACAGGCACACGCTTAGTCCAACCTGGTTGAAATTTGCTCAACTTATACACTGGCTGACACTGATTAAATTCATTATTCACACAATGCTCTGGTCACCAATAGAACCTGGGAGAAAAAAATACTTTGACAGAAATGGTTGAAATTTTGTACACTGATCATAAAACATAATTAGACCCATGCCCTAAGTTTTACAGTTTTGGCTCTAGCGTCATCCAAACCACTCATTCAAACTGAATGTGGCTGTGACTCAGATCACACAAATGGAGAGAGAAAGAGTCATTAAACATTAACCAAAGCACACAATAATAATGGGGCTCACAAAATGTGAAACACATGTACTAGACCAATGAACTCAGACACATGAAAACAACCCTAAAACACCGGAGCAATACTCTGTATCAAACAGGAAGTCGGCCATATTGGATGGCATTTCTGCCACCACTTTATGTTTTTTGATCCAAATGAGCTCACACTCCACATGCCATATCTACTGATAATCAACAGATAATCAATCAATAAAAATAAAAAAATTAAAAAAGATTATGGTTTTTGTGTAGCATGCTGTCAAAAAATATCTTCATTTCCTGTTTCTTTGATGCTCACGGCCACATACATCAGTCTACGGAGCTAAAATTATAACCAACAGTGCAAAATCAAAGCCTCGATAGAGCAAAGTGAATAGCACAAAACCAATGGTGACTATAGCACTATAAAAAGTTCAAAATTTTCCAATTGTCATAAAACCTGGGGGTTTAATTGTATTTATCATAACATACAAAAAAGTCAACTGGACCAACATCACATTCTTTATCGTTTGGACTGTGGCAACACAAACATCCGCTATTTCATATTGCACTTTTCAAATCTATACACAGAGAAAGAAAATACTTTTAACGTTAAGTCGGTCACTACAGTTGAAAAAGTCAATTACACTATAGCTTTATTATGCACAGGGTTGCTGGTTCAGTGCCATGGACCTCACCAGTAGATGAGAGTCACATATGTCACTGTGGTTCTATGGTTCTATCACAGATACAAAGTGCAAAGTAACTGAAAACTAACATAGACATTATATAGGTCACTCTAGTAAAAAAAAAAGTTAATTACACTGTAGGAACCTTGTGTATTATGCATGAGGGTCAGTGGGCACAGTTCAGTATGGAAACAGGGTGAAGAGCAGATAGTGGCCTGGGTGGCTGCAGGGTGATGAGGGCCATCATCGTCAACTGCGGCTTTAATTTAACCTTTTTTTTTATGTCCCATAGATTAATCATGTCGGAAAATTTACTTGAGGAAATCTTCATAAAAAGGTCGCAGCAGAAGAAGAAGACCTCCCCTTTAAACTACAAGGAGCGCTGGTTCATTCTAACCCAGGAGAAAATATCCTACTACGACTATGATGTTGACAAAAGGGTGCGTCAGAGAATATTCAATTGATTTAAAAAGAAAAGGGTTACACTTTATAATAACTACACCAATTAGCCTTAATATAGCATGAAAAAGGCTTGGTAACTAAATTAAAAGGTTACAAGTTAGGGTATTTATTAAGTAGTTACCAAGCCTGAATCATTCTTAATAAACTATTTCTCAACTTACTTTGTTAGGTGTAGTTATTATAAAATGGTGATACCTAACAGTTTCCTCATCCACTAAACAGAAACGAAAAGGAGTCAAGGGGTACGTGGACATTGAGAAGATAAAGTGTGTGGAGACGGTTCAACCAGAGCCAGGGGCGCCACAAGAGCGCAGCTTTCCATTCCAGGTATAGCTAACAAATTCATCTTTGTTAATGTATTTTATGAGTGATCATAAAGGGTACACAACAATACAGATGTTCTATCGGTGTATGCTGTGAAAGTGCACTGAAAGAACTGAAACCATCCAATTCACCAGGGGCTTTTAGAAGAAGCAGGTGTCATAACAGTAATATTTTTCTACGCAGATTATTTATGATGAAGGACCATTGTATATTTTTGCCAGAAATGAAGATATTCGTGCTCAGTGGATTGAAAAGTTGAAACAGAGTAAGCATGTCTTCACGTTTACATGTTTCAAGGGTATGACTTTGATAACATATTATCTGTGGTAACGCTACTAAATCCTTCCCATGCAAATGCCTATGTTGACTCAATGTAAATGTGTGCAGTGGTGCGATACAATAAGGACCTGATGCAGAAGTACCATCCATGTTTTTGGGTGGATGGGATGTGGCTGTGTTGTCAACAAGAAGTTAAACAAGCCATGGGTTGCAAGGTGTTGAGCAGTAAAAACGGTAAGGAAGACTTTTACAGGAATTAATTGTGTATTAAATGGACACTATGTTAACTTTTTGGTGGTGCTTGTTATTGCGTTGCCTAGAATGTTCATAGTACAGCATTAAACCCTGTCTTATCACATTAGAGACAACCAAGTATAGGCCAGATCTGTGGAGAGGCAAGCCTGCTCACAGTTTTTTATTTTATTTTTTGAGTAATAAAACTGTCTGTGATTAAATAAATGGTAGGTAGATAAATTGACTGCGATATTATGGAACATTTGAGGTTAAGCAATAGCATCCATGCAGACAAGCAGGAAAAAGTTACATTTGCCTGTACAGTTACATGTAAAAATGTGTTGAAATGTCATAAATTGTGATCATAGGTTTCACATCTCAACGAAGAAAGTCTCGAGCCAAACCTCTTCCACCCACACCCACAGAGGTACACAAGAACACATCAAGCATATCAATTTGAAATCTATCATTATAATCTTATGATATTTCAAGGAAAAAGCAAGTCGACGTTTGCCACCCGAGCCGTCGGAGCCTTCGGGCCCTTCTGTGGGAATGACAGTGAGAGCAGAGTATGATTACATCCCAGTATCAGCACAGGACCTGAAGCTAAAGAAAGACGGGGAGTACACCATCCTCGAGATGTCCGATCCTAACTGGTGGAGGGCCAGAGACCAGTTTGGGTGAGAGATCAGTTACCCATAATACACATTTGAAAGAAGATTTGACGAATAACACACAGTTTTAGTTCAAAGGGAGATGTACTTGGTTTCTTTGAAGAACTGAACACACTCATACTTCTCTAACTGTCAATCATAGAATAGGCAAGGCAAGTTTATTTGTATAGCACAATTCGTACACAAGGTAATTCAAAGTGCTTTACAGAATAAGAAAGACATTAAAATCACACAAATCAAAACATCAATAATCACAAATAATCATCATAAAATTGACATTAAAACATTAAAACAAAAGAGAGAAGAATAAAAACTTTCAGTCATAAGCAAGCATTGAAATATAAGTCATTATAATTCATATCTGAATACATAACTTTACATGCAATCAGGGGATGGGTGACATTGCCAAAAAAAAAATCTATTTTCCGCAGAATCCTAGTTATACAAAATGAAGTCAGTCCAACAGAAATGAGCTAAAACATGGAGTAGAGTTTGTATCAGGTGCATGAAATGACCTGGATGTTCATCTACCCACAGAAGTACAAAAATATCTTGTGCCCTTATTTGCAAGTCTACAAGGAACATAACATTTCTTTTTTTTAATTTTTATCCATTTCTTTTTACATTTACACAACAGCAAACATGATTACTTATTCAGTTTTGGCAGATATTATCTTTAAAACAAAACCCACAATTTTATCAATATTAAGATAATCTACTTGCCGCTACATACTCTACGCTTTGTGTATCATACTAAAACATGAATTCTTATCACATTCACAGTCATTTTTTTTTTCATTTGAATCTATTTTGCAGAAATGAAGGATATATACCCAGTAACTATGTGGTGGAGGCAAAAACTGGCTTAGAGCAATTTGAGTGAGTATCGCACTAGAGTAAGTGTCATTTACATTTAACTACAAACCCACTGACATTTGGTTCACTTTTGCAGCTGGTATTGTAAGAATATGAACCGTAGCCAAGCAGAAGCCCTGTTAAAGTCTGAGGTAAAACAACTCAGTAAAGTCAAAACAACGATAAGTGAAGATAATATGATGATGATGGTAATTATTATTATTATTGACATGGTTTGTGGTATTTCATTGCATTTAGAACAAAGATGGTGGTTTCTTGGTACGAGACTCAAGCAAGGCTGGGAAGTACACTGTATCTTTATTCAGCAAGGGCGGCGGGTGAGAAAATAACTTAACTGTGCACATTCTTATGAACTTATTCAAAAGAAGATCTGAGAGAAATGAAAGTGGGAACAGTGAACCACAGTGGGAGAGACATGTAAATGACAATATGCAAAGCAGGATCATGAAGTGAAGCTCTGCAGTGGAAAATACACTTCTATAATCCTGTATTTATTGGTGACTTTGTTTGACACAGGGAAATCAATGGGAGCTGCAGGCATTATAACATATGCACCACAGCACAGGGCCAGTTTTACCTGGCAGAGAAGCACAATTTTAGCACTATCCCAGAACTCATCAACTACCATCAACACAATGCAGCAGGTTTGTATATAAACCCATAACGTATTACTTTTATTAAATAGAAATATGTGAGTTATGGTTGGTCAAAAAATGAATGGTTTAAATGGTGGCTACATGCAATGGGTTTTAAAGAGAGATGCCATCAATTAACACAACTGGCTTCAAAGTAACTCAACTATGCAAAAATAAAGCGTTCCTAATCCGCTTTGCAAATGGAGCTCAACAGACCAGCTCCCTTCCAAGTCTGGAAGACAATTTCCCTTTTCAAAAACATTAAAATATAAGGAGTTTAAAGGCACAACATGGGCTATGTGGTACCTAGTGTCCATAATGGTACTTTTCAGTAAAAAAAACAAACATTAAAAACATACAGTTCACCTGAATGTTTTAATAACTAGTGGTTTAATAACATTTCAGAAACAAAATTAAAGTAAAATGATAGGCCTTGTCATCAGAAGTTACCCCAGCAAACTTTCAAACATAATATTAGTTGGCAATGTCTATCTTTAAAAAAAAAAAAAAAAAAAAAAAAAAGAACAAATACCAGGAAATTTAGTTCCAACTTGCATTGTGGTCACTGTTGAGTTCCACAAATCATTGCCAATGCGATTCTTGTTCACCAGTCAGTATGTAAAGGGTCATCTCAGGCTATATATAGTAATGCATCTACAGTCATATTGGTATAAAAGAATAATGTTTTTATTTTTTAATACATTTACATGTTTATAGGTATGGTAAGCAGACTCAAATACATTGTTTCCAACCGAGCACAGCCGCCTTCAACAGCAGGACTTGGCTATGGTAAGAATGCAGTTGTACAATTTGAAGTCAATTTTAAGTGAAAGCAAATGCAATTCCAATTTTTTTTCCCTCTTTTTCCCTATTTTCCAGGTATGTGGGAGATCGATCCACGTTACTTGACCTTCATAAAAGAACTCGGTAATGGTCAGTTTGGCGTGGTGAAATATGGCAAACTGCGAGGCCAGCATGACGTAGCCATAAAAATGATTAAAGAGGGTTCTATGTCCGAAGATGATTTTATTGAAGAGGCCAAAATAATGATGTACGACCTTTAGTGGAAAACATTAACTTGAACTTGTTTTTGTGACTAGCTGGAAATACTGAACTTCCTTCTCCTTTCTGTGGGTCAAACCAGGAAGCTTCGTCACGAAAACCTGGTGCAGTTGTATGGTGTGTGCACCAAACAAAGGCCCATTTATATTGTGACTGAGTATCTCTCCAATGGCTGCCTACTGACTTATCTAAAGGAAGGATTGACGCAGCATCCAACGATGGTTCAACTTTTGGAAATGTGCAAGGATGTTACTGAGGGGATGACCTATCTGGAATCCAAACAGTACATTCACAGGGATCTGGTGAGATTAGCTTAGATATTTGACAGAATGTTGTGAATGATTAAACCAAAATCAAAATGTTTGTCTGACTCCTAGGCTGCCAGGAACTGCTTGGTGGATAGCAATGGTACTGTTAAAGTGACAGACTTTGGATTGTCAAGGTATATGATTTATTTTTAAATCCATTTGACATTTGCATAATCCAATATATAATTTGGTGTACCTGATTTGTCCATAGGTATGTCTTAGATGATGAGTATACAAGTTCAGCAGGCTCAAAGTTTCCAGTTCGCTGGTCTCCTCCTGAAGTGCTGCTCTACTGCAAGTTCAGCAGCAAATCAGACATCTGGGCATATGGTAAAAGTCATTGATACCTAGGTTTTAAAGAGCTGAAAATGTAATCACTTCAATACTTACAGGAGTGTTAATGTGGGAGGTGTACACTTTGGGAAAACTTCCATACGAACGGCTCAATAACACTGAAATAGTTGATCAAGTATCCCGTGGTCTGCGTCTCTACCGCCCCCAGCTGGCCAATGAGAAAGTCTACAGCATTATGAATAGCTGCTGGCAGGAGGTATTTTACAAACCTATTTTACAATGGCAAGGCTGCGCTACCCACTACTTCATGGTAATTGATATATTTGTGTTTTCAGAAAGCAGATGAAAGGCCCACATTTCAAGAACTGTCTCTAAGTGTCCAGGACTTGCTGTATGAGCTTCAATAGAGTTTTGTTGTGATCTTTTCATCCTAGGCCTATGTTTTTGGGTTTTTTTTCCATGAAAACAAAGTGAATTGAATATTTTATTTTGTTATGTGAATATTATGTGAATATTTAAAGGTTAACTATATACAATTAATATTAAATGTTTCAACTTTGATTAAGAGGCTGGAAATAAATGAAAACATTTCCAGTGTGTGACGATTCTTTCAAGTCCCCTGATTTGCACAAACTCCACTGCATGCCTTTGCATAAAGTCCCTCAATTTGCATAAACTCTCTTGATTTGCATAAACTGATTAGCTAATTTGACGATGTATTAACTTATTACTAAAACAAATTATAAACCAATAATGCAATAACCACTTTGCATAAACGCAGAAAATTTGCATACAGTTACCTCTTTTACGTAAACTATATAAATTTGCATAGACTAAAAAAACTCCACTTATTTGCATAGTTCACATAGATAATTTGCATAAAACTCAATTGATAAATTATAATTGTTTTATTACACTGATTTAGATAAACTCCACGTGGTTTATTTGAATGAAATCCACCAATTTACTCATGGCTAATTTGCAAATACCTCCTCATTTCAATAAACTCATTTATGCTAATTTGCATAAAGTCCCCTAGTTTGCATAAACCACACTGAGTTGTAATGACTAGAGAGCTAATGTATAAACATTACTAAATTACTAAAACTAAATTGCTTAAACTAATTATAAACTTCACTAATGCAATACATTTGCATAGTCCCATAATTTGTATAAAGTCCCTTAATTTGCATAAACTCCACTGCATGCCTTTGCATAAAATCCCTCAATTTGCATAAAGTGCAACAATTTGCATAAAGTCTCCTGATTTGCATACACTGATCAGCTAATTTGAAGATTGTATAATTCTTAAAACAAATCTATAAGCCAGTAATGCAATATTCTACTTTGCATAAACTCTGCAAATTTGCAGAAACTCAGTGCAAATCATAGGACCACATGCAATCATTTGCATGTGGTCCTATGATTTGCATAAAGCACCATAAACTACAGAAATGTGCATAAATGTGCAAAAACTGCAGAAACTCCATATCCTGATATACTTTTTTTGCACATAGATAGCTAATTTGAGGATGTATAATCGTATTACTAAACTAATGTAAAACTACTGTAAAACACTAATGCAATAAAGTACCCTAATTTGCATAACACCTCTCATTTACATAAACTGCTAATTTACAGAAAGTCCCATCAATCGCTGAAACTACACAAATTTGCAGAAACTCCACTGATTTGTATAGCCTAGATAGCTAATTTCAGGATGCATAAGTCTCCAAAGTTGCATAAACCCCGCGAATTTACATACATTTATCTCATTTGCATAAACTACACAAATTTGCATAGAAAAACTCCACTGATTTGGGTAGTTCACATAGCTAATTAGCCTTCACTCCGTGGAAATTATAATTACATTATTACTAAATAACTAAACTAACACATTTATAAACCACTGATGCACTGCACTTGCATAAAGTTCCACAATTTTCATAAACCACATACATTTGCTTACATTCCCCTCATTTGCATAAACTACACTAATTTGCATGGACCACGCCAATTTGCATAAACTCCGCTGATACACTGATTTGCATATAGATAGTTGAGGATGTATAAACGTATTATACGTTTATAAACACTAATACTTTAAATTATAATTATATTATTACTAAATAACTAAACAACAACAACAACAACAACAACAACAACAACAACAACAACAACAACAACAACAACACACAACAACACACAAACAGTTAAAAGATTAAATGCAGTAAATAAAATGTACCATATTCAAATAAACTATGAGATGTTAAACGTCACATGAACCTCTCAGTCTCATTGGATCCGACCTTGTCACGTGCGTGCTTACGCACCCCAGGCTGAGCTCTCTGATTGGTGGAATCGTTTCCTGTTTCCTTCATTGGCGAGCTACAAGCTACACGTGAAGGTCAGTTTCTAAGAAAAGAACACCCATATTGCAAATATAGTAAGGTTTACATCAATATGAACGGTCAAGGAGCAACAGCAGATCCACAGCTTCAACAGTTCATCGAAATCGAATCTCAAAAACAACGCTTTCAGCAGCTCGTACATCAAATGACTGAGGTTTGCTGGGTAGGTGAAGCTCTTGGCTAACTGTACATTCAGTACACAGACATGGAATGAAGTAAAGTAATATGGACCATATATCCATACTATCCAAAAAACAAAAAAAAACCCCAAACAAATGGGATCATAATGGGAATGTTAATCTTAGCAAAAGCCATTATGCTCATTATTAGGTTTACTATTAACACATTAACGTCAGGTGTTATGTATACTACACTACACTACACTTGACAATCATGGTAAGATTGTGCCTGAATTCGCGTGTTCTTGTTGAATACTTTTAGTTTACAAGCTATTATGTATGTATGAATTTAAATTTTCAAAACGTTTTTTTTTTTTTTTTTTTTTAAGGAAAAGTGTGTGGACAAACCTGGTCCGAAGCTGGACTCGAAGACGGAAATCTGCTTTGTTAACTGTGTGGAGAGGTTTATTGACACCAGCCAGTTTATTTTAAATAGACTGGAACAGACTCAGAGGAGCAGGGGCTCTTTTTCAGAGACAATGGGAGAATGAGGGGCTGTCACTTGGACTTGAGAGGACACATCCTGGTCCAACCAGTGGGTCCTGATTCTGAACTCTTCATGTACAAGAAGACCCAACTCAAAGTATTTACTATGCAAGTGCCTGAGAACGAGTGTTGGTCTGACAAGCTCTGCTGTGACGTCTGATACATCAGTGTGGCTCATAATTTGTAACTATATTGAAATAGAAGACTGGCAGTTATGTACTGGTAATTTACTTGTTGGTTATTTTTACAGCTTGACACCAAGCATGATGTTAAATATACATGTTTCATCAACCATTGCAGGGTCTATAAATTGCAAACTGCTTTTAGCACATCTAAATGCATAAGCTTCAAGGCCCTCAAAATCATTTTTTTTATTAACTTTTTGATTGTACAATCTTTGGTAAATAACAATGAAGTAACCTCAATCGCACAAAGAAACACTCAAACCACACATAACTGCAGCATACTCTGTCTTACACTTCTTCTGTAATACATTTGTAACAATAATAAATGCAAAACATGTCTTTAATCAGTTAAGGTTAAAATTCTACTCATGTAAACATCTCGGTGAACTGTATCTTTTCTAAAGTACTAAAATATTTAAAGGTATAAGAACTCAAAACTAGCCCAGTAACAGAAACAATTAATGAATACATAGTTTTTGTGCCAGATATTTATATTTAGAGTGTACTCAAGATGCTAAGCCAAAAATACAACTTTTTTTAAATTTGAAACTTTAATTTTCGTTGGTTTGCTTCTTCCATTCTCCATTTGCGTTCACATCTCTGGGCAGTTTGAGCTCTTCATCTGCCTGCATGTCGGGAACAGGAGTGTATGGAAACCCCTGAGGATTCTTTTTAAGGAAAGAAGGCAGTGAATCCCATGTAAAAATAATGTCCTTAAAAGCATGCAGCAGGAAAATGCCTAATATAATGGTGAGGAAGCCACTGATAGTCCCCAGTGCCCCATCTGTGGTCATTCTCAACCACTCTTTGAAGAGGATAGCAGAACAGGCCATGACGGAGGTAGTGAAGAAAACGTAGTAGATTGGTGTAACGATAGAGGTGTTAAAAATGTCAAGGGCCTTATTCAAATAACTGATTTGGATAGTTACACAGATCACCAAGCAGATAATTAACACCCAAAACAATGGCTCCTTTAGTACTGCTATTCCACCAAACAGTTCCTTAATGCCAATGCCCAGACCCTTTACGCAAGACACAGACAAGGAGCCAATCACAGAGCAGATGAGGATGTAGACCATTACGTTCTTCTGTCCATAACGTGGAGCCACCGCAAACATGAGGACCAGACAACTTCCCACAACGCTTACAGCATACACAATGAATCCTATTCAGGGATTGAAATAACATATTTTATAACAAGGACCCAATATATCAGTCATGCAATATATTTGCGTTACCTGGGTCTTTGAGCTTCTCAGCCATGGCACTGAGGGAAGAAACCTCCTCTTCCTGTGGTGCATGAATGACCATCACTGTGGAGCCTATGATGCAAAGTAAGCAGCCAATCTTCCCATGCACATTCAGCCTCTCATTGAGAAAATAGGAAGAGAGCACCGCACTGGAGGAAGAGAAACCAAGGTTCAGTAATAAAATAGATGCTCATTTAACTGCACTATTATTTTCAAAGTATTTCTCACCTCACAAGTACACTCAGTGCTCCCAGAGGAGTAACCAAAGTAGCAGGGGCAAATGCATATGCTGCAAAGTTAGCAGCTTCTCCAGCTCCCACTATAACATATAATCTGTTCAGACAACATGGATAAACCATGGGTGTCTGAATGGCTAAACATTTGGTTGGTTCAACATTATCGTGATTGGTGCACTTTAAAGGTACACTTTTCTGGTAGTGGGCAGGAATCCATCACCTGCTTATCTCCATGGAGATGCCATAGCTTTACCTGGAATGTTCCAATGTATGGTATTAAATTAATTAGCAGCATTGTTGTTCCATAGTCAATTCTGACCTGCAACTTGGCCTGGTGGCATCACCAGGATTCATGCGTTTAATATCATACTGCTGAATATTCCCCATCCTCATAGAGACAAGCTGAAAAGTTACGCAGCGCACCTTTAAAGGTCCTATATTATGCAAAATTTACTCTTTTTGAGCTTTATGTCATGTTATAATGTTGTTATCTCATCAAAAGCATAGCTAGAGTTGTGTTTTGTTTCATTCACACATGTTTGAGTAATCCTTTATTATTAGTCTATCTACACCTCTGACATTCAAAATGCTCTGTTCCATCTTGTGATGTTATGAAGTGGTAGTATTCAAGTTAACAGCTACCTTTTACCTTTTGTTCAGTAGAGATTGACAATTCCAGGGCTGGAATTATCCAAATAATTCTAGTGAAGGTGTATGGAGTTTAAAAACACAGTGGAGCACTTCCTGTATTACCACATAAGCAGAGTTTGCGTGTCAAACGTGAGAATGAAACAAAACATAACTCCAGGTATGTTTTTGATAAGAAAACAACATTATAACACACTGTAATATGCACAGTTTAGGAAGAATAAAGCTCTTACTTGAAATGAGGCCAGCCCACCACAGCCATTCCTTCAGATAAGCATATCCACCTTGACCTATCACAAACAGAACATGGTTAAAGCAGTGATACACTCTATAACAGCGTCTGCTCCGTGCTGTACCTGCTCGTGTTGACCCCCTTCTGGCCAATCGCAGAAGTCCTTTCTTTTTCAGTATGAAACTTGCGCCGATGAAAATACTGGAGCTTACAGCCAACGACAGGCCGATGTAGAATTCTTTACGGTACACCTCCATCTGGAACACAAAGAAAACACATTTTACAGCTACAAAAATACTGACAGGGAAGAAATAAATCCCACCCAACGGTTTAGCTATCGTTATATATGATGTTACCTCAGTTATTACGTCGAAGCCATTCACTGAAGCTCTGCGAAGATCATGAGACAAGCAGGTGACACCGGGGCCGATACTTCCTGCTTTGAAATATTATGTGTGGAAAGAAATATCCTCGTTCGTCAATGTGTTTAACAATTCAACTATTTACTATTGTTCAAAAAATGCGAAGTAACTGAAAATCCAGAAGTAAACTTACTTCTTCTTCGCGTTCTCCGAGGCGACTTCTGATTGGATGGCGAATATGACGAAAGCGGAAATAGTCCTAGCCTAGTTCCCACTCCAAAACAAAACTTGTGATGTAGCAGAGGACAGTCTAATTTATAGTTTTTCCGCTGTTTATTCGCACGTTTGTAAGATTACGGTTAGATGTTGATCGAGAAACATTGCTGCACTGCAAAAGAGAGATTCTACTACACTTCATTGATTCTAAAATGAAGATTTCCTGTTTGTCATTTGTCAGATCTTTCAGGTCGGTACAAAAAATACAGCAAACCCAATGTTCGCTGTTTCTAAGAAAGAATCAAATGCGTTTTAGCTCCAACGTTAATCAAGATGAGAAAAGCTTCTACATCACTACGCCCATTTTCTATGTAAATGCCTCACCACATATTGGACACTTGCACTCAGCTGTCCTAGCAGATTGTCTAAGCAGATACAAACAGCTGAGGGGATTCAAGATAAAATGTTCTACAGGTAAGAATGCTCTCTACATGTCATAACACTATTGTCCATATGTTTTGTGATTCATAACAATTCATTTATTGTAGGTACCGATGAACATGGCTTGAAAATCCAACAAGCTGCTGAGACTGCTGGACAAGACCCTCATGTATTCTGCACCAAGGTGTCGGAGAAGTTCAAACATCTTTTTGATACCTGCAGCATATCGTACACGGACTACATTAGAACCACAGAGCAAAGACACCGCACAGCTGTGGAGCATATCTGGTCAGTGCTGAGGGACAAAGGGCTCATTTACAAAGGCAGCTATCAAGGCTGGTACTCCACGCAAGATGAAAGCTTCCTCACAGCATCGCAGGTTGGAGATGCTGTAGATTCATCAGGAAAAAATGTTAAGATTTCTCTGGAGAGTGGCCATAAGGTAAGATGTGTGATGATTTGAACAAAATAGCCAACTGTGCATTAAAATTCTCAAATATGTGACCAACATGACAGGTGGAGTGGATGAAAGAGGAGAACTACATGTTTCGTCTTTCTGCGTTCAGACATCAACTTTTGAACTGGTTGAAAGCAAATCCTAATGTTGTACGACCTGAACGCTTTTATCAAGATGTTGTCCAGTGGCTCCAAGAAGATCTCCCTGATCTGTCAGTGTCTCGTCAGAAAAGCCGTCTCCAGTGGGGTATCCCTGTGCCCGGTGATCCTAACCAAACAATCTATGTGTGGCTTGATGCTTTAGTGAACTATCTAACTGTTGCTGGATACCCTGGACATTACCAGCAGTGGTGGAATGTTGCTCATCACGTTATTGGGAAGGACATACTGAAATTTCATGCAGTCTACTGGCCAGCTTTTCTGTTAGGAGCTGGACTGCCTCTGCCACAAATAATACATGTGCACTCACACTGGACAGTTGGAGGCAAAAAGATGTCTAAAAGTGTTGGTAATGTGGTTGATCCTTTTGACAGATCAAATGTGTTTACTACTGATGGTATGAGATATTTTCTTTTACGCCAAGGTGTCCCTGATTCAGATTGTGACTATACAGATGATAAAGTGATTAAGTTGCTGAATGCTGAGCTGGCCGATTCTCTTGGTGGTCTGCTGAATCGATGCACAGCCCCTGCATTAAATCCAGCACAACTACACCCCACATTCTGTCCAAAATCATTTCCCTTTGATCCTACAGAGCAAAGCAGGGTCATCTCTGAAGATTACCAAATGTTGAGTGCAGTGAGGAACCTGCCCTCTGTAGTGGAGCACTATTATGAGGACCTGCATGTGTACAAAGCATTGGAGGCAATCAATGCATGTGTGAGGCAGACAAATGGCTTTGTGCAGCGCCATGCACCCTGGAAGCTGAGCAGACAAAACATGGAGGAAAAGCATTGGCAGGACACAATCATACATGTGGCACTTGAATGTCTGAGGATTTATGGCACACTCCTTCAGCCAGTGGTTCCCCAAATCTCAAACAAGCTCCTCTCCAAATTAGGCGTGAAGCCAAGTGAGAGAAGTTGGGCCGCGCTGAACTTTCTGCCTCGATTTCATGGAATGGGAAGTCCATTTGAAGGGAGAACTCTTGGTACAGATACTGAGGTGCTTTTTAATCGTTTAGAAAGGCTTTCTGTAAAAGGACCAAAGCCTAAAAAATGCAAAAACACATCAAAGTGTGTCTAAGAAGTTGGTTACAATTTTGTACGTCATTGGACAAGCAATGTCATCTCACAAGTGAAGTAAAACCCACGTGGTCACAAGGTAAAAACTGGCATGATTATTTAATGAGAAGTACACAAAACTGAAAAAAAAATGTACAAATTGAAATAAAATAAAAATGAATTATTCTTATAATTTCTAGATTTTTTTTTTTTTTTTTTTTTACATAGGTTCTCCAATATTAGCCATTATCCATTTAATTCAAAGCTAAATGAATCCTTCCAAAGAAATTGATAATCACAAACTTGCTGATACCATTGGTCAAAACCGTATTTTTCGATCGTTTTAATACCATCTCTCTTCATCCACAGTTACTGGTATGACCACTCCTGTCTGCTGTTCAATATGCATGATAAGAATTGTTGCTCTGCCCAGGTTGTGAATCTGTAGAAAAAGTGTACACATATCATATTACTACATACATATATTCAGAACATAAAATGGTCATAGCAGCTGTATTTATGCAGAATTTATGGGAAAGGGGAGACTTACTAGAAAGCTGCTGCTGTAACTGCCTGACCAAGGCAGCAGTCTGTTGCTGCTGTTGAGTCTGTTGCATTCCTTGTCTCTGAAACTTAAGAAGCATGAATTGGCGTAAACTGAATAATAAAAAAAACAAATATTGAAACAGCAAAGTATTAACATTTATAACATTTATATTTACATACAATACTTCAATATAATGCTGCACATGGACAACTGCCATGCAATATACTTAAGTCCTTTCTCATATATAGTGTAGGGACTATAATGGTCAAATGCTGTTTAGACTAAGGAACCAAGTATAAGGAATAAGCAACATACCAAGGGTTGCATGCCCAGGCCCTGGTTTGGTGCCTGACCAGGAGGGGGCACTGCGGACACCTGCTGTTGCTGGACCTGCTGCTGGGGAGCGACCTGTTGAGGTTGCACCTGCTGCTGTTGCTGCTGCTGCTGCTGTTGTTGTTGTTGTTGCTGCTGCTGCTGTTGCACTTGCTGGGCCTGCTGCTGTGTAACCAGAGGAGCTCAGTGAGTATGACTGCAGTCTGTTCAAGTATTTAGAAAATTCAATTCAACTGGAAAAGATAAAGACAGAGTGGCTGTTTTGTTTATCCAATATAATGCTCACATATTGGAAAAACAAAATAAACACTCCATAAGTGAATTTATCAACACCACCGCAAGAGCTTGGGACCCCACTCTTTTGAAGATGGGGAGTTACAGATCTTAGCCAAAGAAAATAGAGAGGGGAGTTAATGAGGCATCCTTGAACAGGAATGGGGGGCTTAGACATAATTTATCTGAGTACACTTAGTATCTAGGTGTAATTCAATAGATCTAGCCAACAAACAAACAGTAAACAACAGGTGTGTTAGTTTAAGTGTAGTTGGGTCCTCCTTTCAGATAGATATAAAAGGCAGTGCCCACCAACAATCTGACCAGAACTAAAGAAGCCGCTTGGATGAGAGGTGAAAGGTCCTCACTCAAAAACCTTTGTTCATCTGACAGAATAAAATTTTCTTTTGCTATGGATCATACCTGGATGACTGAGGGATTACACACACATCTTTCTCTATCTGTCTTTATTTCACCAAAGTCACACTTACTCTGAGTGCTTGCTGTCTGAGGAACTGCTGCTGCTGTGCGGCTGCTGCTTGTTGCTGTTGCTGCTGCTGCTGCTGTTCTGCGAGCATCTGATTAGATGGCCTAATGTTGGGATGGACACCCTGGCCTCCCATGTGACCAAGACCATGCATGATAGGATTTTGTTGCATTGGTTGATGACTAAACCTAAATCAAGACAGGAATTTACTTTATTCATCCATGAAGGCTTTGTACACAATGTCTAAACACAAACACGCGTGCACACACACACAAAACAAGATAACATTTTAATGTAGTTTTAATGTATTTTGTATGTATAGACCTCGGCATTTAACCCATACTTCGACTCTTTTTTTTTTAGTGCAGTCCGTGAGTAACAGTGACCGTCAATAACAGTAGAGTCTGCAGTGGGGATCCATCTTCAGCCAGGTTCTTGGTCACAATGTCCCAGCTTACTGAATGTTCATACTAAATATGCACTGACCTCTGGATGTTGTGGGTATAGTTGGGTGCCTGCTGGTGCACATAACCACTGGGCCGTGGTTGCATCTGCCGGAGGGGATCTACCATGGGTGGGTTGGCTCCAGGATGACTTCCCTGGAAGTTCTGGTTTCCGTAAGAAGAAGGGACCATCCCACTACCTTGAGGAGGATGTTGCTGCATGTGTGTTCCATATGAGGTGTAGCCCTGGGATATGTTCTGAAAACAGAATTTATCAATACTACTACACAAAGGCTTTTATTGAAGTAGAAGCTTTTAAAAATACACAAATAAATTTCTTACCTGATTTGCTTGCATTGAACCATATTGTTGGTTAGGATTGATCTGCCTCATCTGACCCATCACATTGTGATTCTAAAGTGATCAAAAGCCAGAATGGCAAATTTAAAGTGAGGTGTGGTCCAGTCTGTGACACTATTAAAGTTATTTTGATAGAAATTAGCATCAGCAAATACATACTAAAGCGTGGATAATACATTGAACTGGAAAGTAATGAGATTCATAATAACAAATATATAGTCATGGATTTTTTCATGAACATAAAAAAGTGTGTGACCTCACCAGTCTGACCTGTAGCTGGGCCCTCAGCAGCTGTGGCCCACTGGGCTGAGGCTTATATCCCATAGAATACTGCTTGTCCATTCCCATCATGCTGGGCATGTTTGGCTGCATACCGGACATCATGCCTGGGTAACTGGGCCGTGTAGGCATCATCTTGTTCATCTGAGGATTACGTGGTGGTCTATATGGAGGATCTAGGCCAGGACCACCTATACAAAGGTAATAACAAATATATTTTAATAGCAAGATAAAAAAAAAAAATAGAATAATGATGAGATGATGTTGATTCATGGGCCACAAACCAGGAGGCAGAGGCTGGTTCTGAGTGTACAAGCCCATGCCCGGCTGGGCGTAGGGCATTCTGCCATATGGAGATTGCATTATGTCTGTGGGCATACTTGTTCCATAGGGGACACCACCGGGAGTGCGGTTCACATAGTCCTGAGAAATAAAAGAAAAACAAAACGTGACCATGACGATAATAAACTGAAGAATATTAAGTGGTCCAAGTAGACTTGACTCACCTCAGTCTTGGTTGAAGGAGGCTTCTTTTTCTTATTTACCTTCCTTTTACTAGAATCAGAAGTGACATTTGGGACATTCTTTTCAGACTTCCCTGCCTCCATCATTTTCTTATCAGGCTCTTGGGAGACAGGAGTCAGAGGCTCCTCCTCCTCTGGAGGAAGGGGGAGGGGCTCTAAGTAGTAGCTCCGTGGTTTTGGTTTCAAGTGAGTGTGGTAGAGCAACAAACGCTGCTGCTCTTCAAACTTAGTGACTTTACGATCTACACGCACAGTACCAAACCAACCCCAGGAGAGGGGAGCAGAGTGTTTGAGCCCTTCAAAGACATCCCAGGGAGAAATCTTTTGTTTTGTAGAAACCTGAAGACCCTGAGGAACACAAATAGATGCATGTATATTAAATCATGTAGGTTTAAATGAAATACTACGTCATAAAAATTGAAACTTACCTCCTTTTCAAAACCAGCTATTTTGTTTCCCTTGGTGTCAATAAGAGAGCCCTGAGGTTCACAGGTTATGACGTCACGTGTTTGCTTAGGCAGGGGCAAAAGCTGACGAACTTTTTCCAAACTTTCAGATTGTCGATCACCAAGCTCTTTCTGTATACAAAAAGTTGTATTTAACAGGCAAGTGAGAAGTGAATAACAACTATAATTTTGAATGGAAGGTTACAAAAAAGCTATTTCAGTGTTTGAAATTCAATGACAGATGGGTTTATAGTTCAGAAACATTTAGCTTACCCTGAGTTTTTTAACCAGATTCATATAAGCTCTCTTATTCTCCTCCATGCTTCCCTGTGAGATACTAGACATATCAGCAGCCAGCGTACCATTTATAAGTACACTCAACATGTCCAGCACTGTTGTGAAGAGTTCACTATTGGAGACACAAAGGTGTTATTAGATATGGGATTGCATTTTGTATTATATTTATCAACTTAAACAATGTTACAACTTACTTATTAGACTGCATGTCCACTGTGCCACTGCTGATGATGTCAAGTAGTAGAACCGCCCACTCAGTCGTTTGCTGGGTGCTACGCTGCACCGTGTCAAACATGCCGCCCACCTGTCAACACAAGACAATAAGAATCAGAATTCTCCAAGAAAAAAAAAAAAATCAAATGATCCAATCCAAAACAAATGATCCAATCCAGTCCACTTTGTTTATCAAATGTGCTATACAAATAGATTCCAAAATGCTGCACAGAGACAGGTAAAAACAATAATAAGTTAGAATAAGTGAGATTTAGCATTTGAGCATTTATTATTAAACAATAAAACTAGTCAAATCAAATAATAGCAAACAAATAACAAATAAAATCTGTAAAAGTTTAAATAAATAAATAAAAGACACAAAGGACCACACAATTCACGTGGTGTTAAAAGCCAGAGAGTTAAAAAGGGTAAATGAGGGGGAAGTGGAGGGGTTTGAATGGACTGGGCCCACAATATGCCTCAGATCTCTCCAAATTTAAAGGTTTAAAAACAACCCATAAAAAAAAAAAAAAAAAAATCTAAAATGAACAGGAAGCCAAGAGAATGGAATGGATGGACAGACTGCAGACAGTAAAGCATGTTCTGTGAGATTCCCATGTAAAGTGTGCATGACCTGTTCAAAAATTTTTTAAAAGATAAAAAAGGTTTCACTTTGGATAAAAGATGAAGGTGCTAAAAACTGTATTTAACAATGGACTTGCTTCACAAATTTAAAATCATAAGTCGCCAAGGTCAGTGGTTGGAGAATGGACTAATTCCTTAAGGGGACCCAGTTTAAGGGCCAAACACCACAATTTCAGTCTTGCCCGTCATTAAGATTTTAAAAGTTTTGAGCCAACCAGGCCTTGATGTCATTTAGACACTGTAGGAGGTGTGTCAAGAGCTTACTGCCATTTTTCATGACATGTAAATTTGGGGTCATTTGCATAAAAATGGTACAAAACTCTATGCCTTTTAAAGACTAGACTCAGGGGGAGAATATAAAAGGGCAAACAGTACATACTACAAATACAACTGACACAACACAGTTTTCAAGGCGATTTAAAAGAGTTGTTTCAAAAGCAGCAGTCAAGTCTAAAAGCACTAAACCAAAATCAGTTACTAAAAACAGGTTGTTGAAAATCTTTATAAGTGCAGACTCTGCTATGCATTGCTTTCTAGCCTGATAGGAAAATGTCAAATGTACTATGTGCATTTAGGTGATTGCAAAATAGTGGATTTGGGAGGGTTCAATACTGACTGTATTGTTTTGAATGGCACCCTGGATCACTTTCCGCATCACACACAAATTTTGGGAAACTATTTGCAAAATATATTTTGTTTTTCAGCATTTAATATTTTCTAATAGTTTCCCCAACATTTACAAAGTATATGATGAGATGCTTGAAGCCTGTCTTTTACATTTTTGCTCTGCTTTTCTACACTCCAATCTGAGCATCTGTAATATAGTGTCATGGCTCCAGTTTAGCCACAAACATCAAGTGTGCGCACCCTTAGCTTAATTACCACTGTCTTTGGCTGTTGGTGCAGCCTGTTTCAGCAGCTGCAGATTAGTGGTATCCACATGTCATGAACCCGGTAGACAGAATGGCAAAGATGAAAATGGTCCTCTGATAAGTCTCCAGTGACCGGGGTTAGCCAGTGGCCAACAGAAGCCAGCACACGCTGTGAGATAAATCACTGCAAAAAATCCACGTAATCCAGCTGAATATCAGACGGAGACCTGGGAAGATCCGAGGAACCACGATTTTAGTTGCACTAGCCAGCTCCTGTGCACCCCTCTTCCTGGGAAGCAGGGCTGCGATGCAGAACTAGTATTCTGGCACATCCGTTAGGTAGGAAGGATGCAACTTATTTTGTCTACTGTTGTTTTGTGCACTCGCGTCTACAAAAACTTAGATTTTTAGAAGCTAATGATGACAATGCACGAGCAGTGAATGGTCATTGTGAATGATAATGAAATTAAGGCAATACAGAATCCAAAGTCAATCAGAAGTCAGGCGAGGTAAGCGGCGCCCAGGCACCCTTGTGGCGCCTTGCTCATCTTTGATGTTACTGGGACAATAATTTAATTTTTTACAATGTAAAGATCTTGATGGGATATAAATATTTAAATTTCATTCAGCTCAACCTAAGAGCTGTTAGGAGAAAATAACTCCTCTATAAAGCATCTAGGCACAATAAACAAATGTAACATTCATATTTTCACCGCTACAAAACACTTACAAGATTAAGCCGTAGTTTTAGTGCCTCGTGCATCATCTGCTTGGCCTTGCAGTCATCCTGGTACTGGTCCTCTCTCCAGTTGGTGACAATCTGCTGCACCTGGCTGTAGAGTGAGGTCAGCAGACCCTCCCTTTGTTCATCCTGACCCTTTAAGCAGGTCAGCACCAATGACAGGAAGGGCTGCTGGCTCAACAGAGACATACTGCAGGGAACAAAACACAACATTAGGATTCACTGGTCTGATTGTTTAGTTCAAGGAATAATCCAATAATACCTCTTCTGCTTCTGTCTATCGCGCTCTTTACGCGAGGAGGAGCCCAGGTGCTGTCCCTTCTCCAATTCTTCCCCTGCTGCTTTAAGCACATGTCCTTGAACTGTAGTGGGGAGTTTGGCTATCAGTGGGGCCACAAGCCACACTCCAGACCGCTCCGATGAGCTGAGGCACAAGGGGGAAACCAAAAATGTGACTTAGAGTCAAAGTTAACATTATAAACATTTGTCGCAGTGAGTGATGAGACAAACCTGAGAATAGGTTTCATCTTGCTTGTAGTGCTGCTGGTACTGGAAGAAGAACCGCCTTGCACAACTGCTCCATTCCCTGAGGGGTTACTGGAGTTCATCTCAGCTGATTTTTGAAAGACCTCTATAGTGGCCTTAGCAATATTCTCCAACAGTGAATAGAGCTCCTATTTCAACACACGTTTGTCAATACATTGATTGAATGATGGATATAAAAATAGAAAACTTACATTGTTGGAGCTCTGTTTAATCATCAGCTGTAACTCAAGAGATGACTGCCTCATTGTCCACTGGTCCATGTTCTAAAAGACATGATAATTTTTTAAAAATGTCTTTATGTGGTATCACCAGTAGGGGGCAGCACAACACCACAGTACTCTTTATATACAGACACATTATTGGCAGTGAGGTATGACAGGTTGTGTTTAAATGTGCATGCCAGACCTGAAGGATTCGTTTGATGCGCTGTCTCTGAGGGTTGTCTCCATCATCGCTGTCCAGCTGGCGATGGGGGTAACAGATGAGCTGCAGTAGCCTCTGGGCTTGGATGTTTACAAGAACTGGGTCCTGTAGGGCACTGCTATCCTCTGAAAGGGACTTCAAACAGCGCTCTCCAACCCATTCCTTCAAAAGTGGAAAACGGAGAGAAAGAACAAAATGTGAGGTAATTAAGGCTGAGGAAGTGGTGTTTTTGGGTGGTGGGGATTAGCTTGTGGTTCAAGTAAGGCAAACAATGAAATTAACATTCCCTGAGACTGTATTTGTACATGTAAACTATACAAATGATGATTCCCTTACCTGCTGACAAATGGTCTTCAGAACATATTTAGCATACACATCTAAACTGGCAGTTTCAATAGAGACATTACAACCCTCTGATATGTCATCAAGGCCAGTATTGTGAGAAAGTGAAGAGCCTCTTAGTTCTGCATCACCTACAATAAAGAAATGTTTCACTACATGCAGAACCTTTATAATTTAATTTACTAAGCACGTAGAAATTATACTTACCAAGCATAAACACGGCTTTCAACACAGCAAACACTGCTCCGACCACTATGCTGTTCTGAGAAGCAGCAAGGAGGTGTCTATCGCATGAAGACCTGATACCTACAGAAGAATTATCTGAAAGAGAATAAAATATGTTAGATATTCCTAGAACTACATAAAGGGGGAAAAAAACAATTCTGTTTTTAAATACCAGATTTGATGCCATCTTGGGGGACTGGGTTACGTTGGGGAGTTTTAAACAGGTGCAGAAGTATTCGGCAGGTGAGTCTTGCTCCTGGCTCAGAATCTTGTTCACTACAAGCTGAGGGAAAGGGTAAACATTAGATAACTCATTAACTGCAAAGATCATATGTTGAAAGCTATACCTAACAAATGCATTTTATATTAGAGAAAGTAGTTCCTGTTCAAGTCCTGTGAGAAACGCTATTAAAGTGTTTGTTTTTTAATCAGTGAGGGATTAGTCATGTATGGTAGCAGGCATAATTACACAAGCCTACATGGCTAAGTGATTTTGGGTACACAGCAGTGAAGAAAAACAGGGATAATGAAATAAAGGACCAAAGCTTTATATAGACTAAAGTCATAACCAGCACATAATCTGGTTTCTGTCAGTTTGAGTTTCTCATGAGTTAATTTCAAAAGAAGAGACATGAAAACAAGATCAGAAAAGCAAAACATTACCTGCATTGAGGAGCGAAGGAATAGCAACACAGCGGACTAGGTCTTCAAGAAGTAAGCACTGTCTAGCAATTAGGATGGCTACAAAGGTCGCCAGAGAGTCATGGAATGACAAATCACTAACCTGTGATACAAAGATCCAAATTATTCACACAATTCAGATGACTAAAATGATCTATAAAATTAAGTGCAGTAAAATCGCTTACATCTGCATTACAGAGCAAATCATTGAATCCACAGTTGCCATTGTTGGAGGAGCAGCACAAAGCCTTAAGAACACCGAGCCATTCAGCGCTCAGTGAACGACAATATGCTGTGAGTTCTGCACAGAGGATCCCGATATCATTGACCCTGCAAAAAAAGAGGTCGCACATTGCTAAAGCGCTTTGTAGTATTATGTAATGTTCCAATCATAAACAGTTATAAACGAGCATGGTGAAAGACACATTTGTATTGCTCATTTATATTGTTCATAGCATAGGCCCTATAACAAAACAGCTAAGATCCAAAGGACTAGCCTGGTTAAAAACTTCCAGCTAATCAAGGATAATGCCATTGAAAAGATAAGCAAGACTATTACAAACAACTCAGAAGCACAGATTTCACTATAGAAAATGGCTTTGACTAAGTGGACTGTTACAACATACCTCTCAGGATCTCTGTGATCCATGCACACAACCATAAGAACGTTACACACAAAGCTGTAGCGGTTGGCGGGGCTGTCATTGAGAATCTTGCCCACCATTGAGTGATTAAAATTGTGAGCCAAGGGATTGGCAATGGCCTCCACCATGAATAATTGGTCCCACAGCATATTTGAGTCAGATGGATCAATGTTACAGTAAATAGAGTTCTTCACTCTGGAGCAAAACTCACTGAAAGGAAAAGCAAGTCAGTTTTATTCATCTTCTACACACATGCATACATCACAGTTTTCTCCAAATTGTGTATTTAATTGCAACAGGAAATGATGGGCTCAAACCTGAAAATTTCCCCAAACTTGCTCTTAAGGTGACTACAGGAAGTGTAGAGGTCATACAGGTAGGCCAAGATGCAGCGCTCAGCTGAGGAACAGTCTGCTGGATTCACTCCAGATTTGACCACAATGCGTAGTCTAGCAAAGACAGGAATAATAATGTACATAAACATACAGAAATTTGTCGTTTATTCCTAATACTACTAGACTTCTTACCCATCAAAGACTGTTGCTGCCTGCTCTGGGTTGAGAATGAGACAGGAGTGGTACCTTCTGAGGACAGCTACAATGCACAGGCAGAGGTTGATGGTGTAGCTGCCCACCAGACTAGACGACTTGAGGATCAGCTCTGCTTCCACCAGACTTAACTCATTTAAAATCTACAAACAAAAAAAAGTTTGGGACAAAAAAAAAACAAAATCTGAAAGAAGGAACACTGCCCCTCTTATCAATGGCTTACCTGAATAGCATAGTCTATGAGGCCACTAATGTTGAGGGAGTACTCCATGAGGTCAAAGATGAACTGAATGTGCTGGACAAGAGGCAGGTGATAGGACATCCCTAAAGTAAAGCTGGTGATCTGTTCAAATGCATTTTTGAACACCTGCAACCACAGAGACAACATATTGACTTGCTCCAGTTTATTTTAGTGCATTTGGAAGCTCTACTCAAAATCTTATTTTTGAATGAATTTTTCATTATTTTATGCTTTGGACAAAATCTTTGGACAGGTCGTGGTAGTATGGACTCACCTGGGAGGTGACCTGGTGCTGGTCAAAGTGGGAGAGATGCTGGAATTTGGAGAAGATATCCTCAGCTGTAGGAAAGGCCTCAGGCTTACTCCTCTTCCTCTTTTGCCCTTCCTCGCCTCCTAGGCAAAAACAAAATGGCCGATGGCTATATAAAATATCTAAAGCTCAACAAGACATTTTATTGGATTTTTATTCCATTTGTTAAAAGCATCAGTTTAAAAGGTATCAAAGCATAAAAGATCAATTTTACACTTAACTAAGTAACAGGTGTTGGTGACAGCAAAGGTGGTGACATATAATGTGTGATTGCACTTGAAATGCTTTTATCACTTGAAAAAGGTCACAGTTATGAGATAAAGTGGATGTGAATGGATTAGCACCATTTGCATAGAAAGTGGATGAAATAAGACACAATGCAAAAAATCCCTGCAATCTCTCCGTCTTATAGAAAGTGTAAACATGATTACATGGATGAAAATGGAAGACAGAAATGGAATATAACCACAATGAAATGGCACCATGGAACAGCAGCACATGTTTAAACACTGACAAGTCTCTGAGACTCTTTTAAACAGTATAAATGAATAAAAACGTAATGTGTACTGCAAGTAAGTATTACCTGTTTCTGCTGTGCTTTTGCGATTTAAGACCTTCAAGATATCTTTGGTTATTTTCTTGATGGTGTGTCTTGCCTCATCTCTTTGTTTGCCAACTCCATAAAGGACCACTAACCGCTGGTTGCACTCATGGCTGGCACTCTCCTCCTAAACACAAAATATAAAAAGATTCACATGCAGTGTGTGTGGAGAAATATATAAATTAGCATGTTTAGAAATCTGTAGTTTATTAAAGCAGACCTATTATGGACAATTGACTTTTTAGAGTGTTTCTGTTATAGTTGTTTCCTTTCAACATTTACTCACCCAAAGTTGTATATGGAGTGATTCATGCACATTTGAGCAATCTTTAATCGCTTATTTTCAAGACACCATAATGCCTATCAGTTCGTTTTCACTACCACCAGCATAACACACTGCTCTCAAACTACTTCCAATTTTATTTTCTTAATTGGTGATATGCAGAGGTCTTGACAGTGCTGGGTAGTCATTTTGGTACAATTTTTAAAAAATCCACTGTTTTCTAACATGGTCAGCAGATTTGTTTCTTTTACCAAGTCATTTTAAATGAATACTGCTGAATATAGCAGACACAAGCACAATAGATCTTTTTTAATCTGTGTCTAATCAATGATAAAGCCTGGTTACCTGAGGAATTGGGAAGTGTGTGGCATATTGAATGTGGCGCGGTTGCTCATACAGTTGAGGGAAGGCGGGGTCCAGACTCTTGTCTTTGATCCCTGCCTTGCTGTCTTGATCTGGAGTGGGCTTCTCAGGAGATGGACTGCCTTTAGACTCACAGTGCATGGTAGGAGAGAACATCTAAACAGAGGGAAATGTCATTATTTTAAAATCAATATGGTTATTGAGATTTGCCATGACATTTAGAGAACAAGTGAAGACAGATGTGGTACCTCGTCAAAATTAGCACTAGAGTTGTGATCAATTTCCATGGACTCAGAATGGCCAGTATCCTGTTGAAAAATAATAACTTTTGTCAATGCATCTAGTGAGAATTTCTACATCTCATCGCACCCTCCAACACCAAATGCTTTCAACATACCTCCATTTTGACACTGCTATTGGCATCCTGCTCCTTGCGCTCTGACTCATCCAAGGGCTCGTCACTGGGGGAACGGGGGCGGGGCATGTGGGCGTCCAAGGCCAGGTCGCCACGGGAGATGAGAGTACACATGTAGATGTTATGAGAGAAGACATCATGGCGGATGAGCTCGTAGAAGAGCAGGACCAGGTTAGAGAATTCCACTCGTTCGCTTTCATTGCCAGGCTCACCTAAAGAACAATGACATTAAAATATTACCGCATTTTCCGGACTACAGAGTGCACCTGATTAAAAGCCGAATGCGTTAATTTTAGAAAAAAAAAAAATTGTACAAGCCGCACTGGATTTTAAGCCGCAGGTATCCTACGTAGTAATATGAAAAATTAGCTCAAAACTGTGAGGGACCACTACTGCAGTTTTGCATGCTTTTTTTTTTTTTTTACAGTGTATGCAGGCGCGTGTTTTGCGTCCTGATTGGTTAAAGGAGGTGCCGTGTCTCCTGTACAGGACAGAATGCCTTCAGCCAAATTTACCAAAATGTTCGATGCTGCAGCGTGACTCTGAAACACGTCAAGATCGCGTTGTATTTGAGGACAAACGCCTCCGACGCACGTCTGTTGTGGCCTGCGAGTTCCTTTGGATATTTTGTTTTCCCTGCGTATTTGTGAACGCAGCATACCAGGTTAAGAGTGATTTTATTTGGATTTATTACATAAAACTCCTCAACGGAGCTAATCAGCTCTGTGGCATCTGACGCTTGAAAATGCGCCGCAGAAACGCAGCGCAGCCAAGACGTGCGTCCACGAGAGACTTTACGTGTGAACCAACATAAGGAAGGAGGAAAATAACATAAGGACGACAGCAGAAAAAGTTTTAACAAGGAGCAAAAAGGGCTGTAAACATGCAGATGGAGTCTGCTTTAGTTTGAGGATCAGTGACTGCAGGAAAAAGAACATTACAAGACATTACAGCGGAGCGGCGCCAGGACGAAGAGGCGGGGACAGAGGAACTGAGAAATATACCTGCAGCCGCAAAACATATAGAATAATTGTAAAAAAAATTTAGTTTTCTACTTCACGGATTTCGTTTATACTAACCCCCGCGATACTTGTAGTTCGTAAAATACAGTATTCCTTGCAGATTATTCACATATCAACACTAAATAAGAATGTGAAGATTATTTGGTAGATTGATAATTTAGGTCATTACATGATCCAATGAGCCAAATATTTTTAAAAAGTAATTTCAATTCAATTTATATACCAAATAAGTAAACCTTAACGTCTGGTGCTTTTTACCTGACTGTTTATGCCACATTAACAATACCTTTTTCATAAATCTAGGCACCTAGTAAGAAGATCAATGGTAATCTATTACATGTTGTCCAGCCATGATATCAATAATCATGAATAACTGTAAAATTGTGATGTTTCCACTGACATAATCATAACATTAAAATTTGATATCGAGAGCAAGCTTCTAAACAAAAATCCATCTATACAAATACAGCAATGAAAACTTACAGAAACCCACGCTTTTTTATACTGGTAATAAAGTAAGATGGCAAAGAAAAGTGTTCAAAATGCTCCGTCAATTTACGTGCCTGCCATCTGCCTCTTTTTACAGTTCTTTTACAACCTTTGTGCCAGACCACTCGAACAAAATGGCACCCAAGATGTTTCATAAGCCGAGAAAATTGTCAGGTAATTTAGAACCAAATCCGTTTTGCAACATTAGATGAATCAGAAAGGAGAGACTCACTCAGAGTGGGAGCTTGTGTGTCTAGAAACTGGAGCAGCACATCTTGAAAAACTGGGAGTGTGGCAGCGGAGAGCGAGCCAGAGGACACAGAGCCTTTCTCGTCCACCACCTCGGACTCACCACATCTCTGTAAACACACAAAATGTTTTCTTGTCAGTGTGGAGAAAAAGACTAGAATAAAAACTGGTGGCCAGACATTTGATTTATTGGGGAAGAAATAGATGAAAACATATGGGTAACACTTTTTTTTTTAAATACAAAGACCTGAACAAGTAACTTATTAAGAATGATTCAGGCTTAGTAAGTAACAGAAGGGTTAAGGTTAGGAGTTAGGGTTAAGGTGTTTGTGATTTATTATGGCTATGGCTAAAATTTAGCTACTATGAAATGTTACATGTTAAAACTTACCTCTGCTTCTATTTCAGCTTGTCTTTTTTCCAGCAGCTTCGCGACCACCATGGCCCTGTGTCTGCCTGAGCGTTTACAACAAACGGCCCATTCACAAAGTAAAGTCACCACAGCATCATCATCTGGGGACATCTAAGGGAAAAATACATTACAGCAACAATATAGTGTAGTATGATATAGTGTAGTATGAATCTTTGCAGCATTTTTATTCCTTACCTCATGGCCATCCTTGCTCTGCCCAGACCCAAATATCCGATTGTAAAGGGAATCTAAAGAGTTGCTAAAGTCTGACTTTTCAAAACTGTGGTTGTCCAAAACCTCAAGGGTATGAAGAACTCTCCCAATTGTGAAACCTGAAAAAAGAAACGTCATTTTATCCACATAATTTTGTTTGATGTCACTGTTATTTGAGGAGATGTATCATTTTATATCTAACCTGCAGTAGTCTCTTGGCATTTATCAAAAGACCACCTGAACTCCACTGCCTGGCCTCTCTCTTTGATCTGTTCCTCAATTTCTCTCAGTTTGGCCCGGACCTGCAATAAGAAGCCATGTTATTATCTTTTCATGTTAAGAAGGCAGTGAATAATTTAAATTGTGAAAAGTAGGTGACCTGCTGGGTGAATGTGGTGTTGCCCCCTGGCATTGGCAAGCTGGATGGGGCAATAGGCAGGAGGTCCAAAGGAGAACCAGTCTTGTTTCGGCTATCTGTCAGTGAATAGTGCCAGACAAGAGCACTGGGACAGCACAGTGCTATACTCTGTTATGGAAGAAACAAAAGAGTTAAATTAAGGTGCATTAGCAAAGGTGTTTAGGCATCTAGAAAACACAATGAGTGTAAATGGGCAGCACTGTATTTTTCATAACAATTGCAATTTATAATTTATAGTTTAGATTCCAGGTACATTTTTTAAAATTTGTACAAAAGCATTAGCATTTGAGAGCAGACAAATTTATGACCTGTTAAAAGGCACACAACATAACTTCTCTTAAGAAGGGTGCGCAACCTGCTTATGTCGATGGAGATGTTATTGCTTTGATTTGAATATTCCACAGTATGCAATACTGGATGTTATTCAAATGATTTTTGAACAAATAAAACACCTCTAGGCTAAACAGATAAGTTTGTGGTAATACTGTGGAACATTTAAGGCAAAGCACTACCATTCTCTGTGGAGATAACCAGGTAGAGGACCCATCTGTAGAAAAGTTACATAATTGACCTTTAACTAATACAGGAATGACAAGCATGGCAAAACAGCAACCTTTGTGATTTTACAGTGGTGATTATCAAATTTGCGAACTGATTGTAATGAATCTTATGGTCTTGTAGCGCAATACCTGTAACATACAACTGAGTCCAAAAACCAGAGGCCTGTGCAGAGGGCAGTTGTAAAAGTCTGTAAATGGTGTCTGGGCCTGGCTCCCTCCTGCGGGCTGGGATGTCGGGGTGGGGGGCAGGGCGTTCCCTTGCTGTGTCAAAATGCCATGAGCTGGATGTCCTCCTGTGCCAGAGCTCCCGTCGCTAAGCAACAGGTTGAGGCGCCGTGTGCAGAAATATGCCAGTCTTCGTGACAAGTAAGCTGACTGGACGAATTCCCCTGAGTACTGCGTGATAGGAAAGATTCACAGCATTACACATAGCCCTTGGTGTCCATTAACATTAGTCAGCTGTGAAAACATAACCATATGAGCGACTGCGGAACCTTAGTAAAGGTCAGCATGGCCTAAATATTGTGGACTAAAAACACGCACTGGTTAATGCATAACAACTGACAGCTGGAGAGTCTGGATGGAAAGTAAAATATACACTGTCCATATGCAATGAGGAAAAGATTATGAGAGAAAGATGAAAAATACCTGTAGTAAAAGAGGCAATAGGAGTCGGAGCAGTTCATCTTCACCTGGTCGCACCTTCTCAAAGCATTCCAGCACCCATGTCAAAAACTCATGCCTGTCTAGCATGCCATCCTATCAGGCAAATAGTGTAATTAGTAAATACCCTGTTTGACAAGAACCTAAAGATAATCTATAACTTTAACTCACTTGAAACATAAACATGGCAAGTTTTTCATTGTATTCCCATTGTTTCATGGCTTGCTCCACATCAGGAGGTGGTGCTGGCAGAGGTGAGCTACAGCCTTGATTGGGAAACTGCCTGTAGAACTCAGCCACTTTCTGCAGCTGTTCCCATAGGTACTTGGTAATGATCTGTGTCCATTCTGCATGCACACATTAGGATGGTCAACTCAATTGCCTCTCAATTATTTACAAATCCAGCAGGTAAAGAAAAGCAATCACCATACCTATACAAGGGTCAATCACATGCCTTTTCTTAACTTTTGTTTCAGTGATGGCCGCATGATAAGCACATGTCATTTTTATCATCCAGGCAGATCGCATAACAGGGACCGAATACTTAGCCAAGTATCCAAAAACCTCTTCCTTTTTGCTGAAAGTTGGAACCTGTAAAAATGAACACTTGATCTGAGCACTCAATTTGAATATAACACAAATGAATTAAGAGAAATACTAATGGGCATAGTGTGGCATTTTAATTACCCCATTACAAAAAGAAGAAGCTTTTTAGGGATTAATTAACTATAGTTACCTTCTTAGCCAGTTGTGTCAGAGGTTTAGTCCCTGCTA
Source organism: Periophthalmus modestus (assembly GCA_019594935.1). Classification (NCBI taxonomy): domain Eukaryota; kingdom Metazoa; phylum Chordata; class Actinopteri; order Gobiiformes; family Gobiidae; genus Periophthalmus; species Periophthalmus modestus. Next base: position 10,556,375 of record JAIEZT010001368.1, on the reverse strand, counting down.
AGTCTGTAAACCAATTATTGATAGAGCTCTGTGACCTAGCAGTGAGTGGCCAAAAATTATCCTTTTGGTTGACCTGTGGTTTGCGTTTTCCTGTGTCTGGGAACGTATTGTAACGCAACTTTTCTGCAATGATACTGCTGAAGTTGGAACTGATCTGGAAATGCATGGACATAAATACAAGTGAACGACACTGATAACAACCAAAACCGATAAATCACTTATTAGTACCAATGTTTACCTTGGAGGGGTTGAAATTGACATTTTTTGCACTGCCATGTTCATCCCCTGACACTGCCGGTTGGTTATTAAATCCTTGCTTCACATTCAGGGCAGTTAATTCATCCTGTCATAAGAAAATTTCATTTTAGTTCAAGAAAACATTAGCAATTTCATGTTTTTTGTTTGTTTTCTATATAATAATTTATCACAATTATCAAAGCTTTAATCATTCATAATAATTCCGATTTATTCATTAAAAGTAGTTATCTTTTTTTTTTTTTTTTACAGCACCTACATATTTTCAGACTGAAGAGCTGAGCCTGTTATAATATCTCTGCAAGTATGTAGATTTTTTTTTTCTTAAATAATTTACATGATTTCCAGCATATAAACTAACCATAACCCTAAACAAAAAAGGAATAGACTAATGCTCAAATATACTGCTCATCTTGTTGTTTCAAAGTCGTCATATAACCAGCTCTGTCGCCACTGTCTTTTCAGGTCACACTGCAATCTGATGACATTTTAGTTTTGTTGTACTGCTTAACATCGCCAAAGCGCGTATATAATTAACAATCTAATCACTGTTATGTAAAGGAAGGAAACTCGACATCACTGGAAACGATCTTCAGCCAAATCCAATTGATATTCGTTAGCAATGCAGCTTTAGCAAATCCCGAAAGACCAAAACATTATAACAATTATCAAGACGCACAAACCCACAGGAGGACTGTGTGCTATACACAAGTTAAGAACATTTCATGTAATACTGTTCTTTTGATCAACCTCCATAATTAATTTGCAAGCTACAAGGTTATTTGTTTGTAAGCCTTGCAGTTAGCAGACTGACAACTAGGTGCAGTTCATTGTTATTGCAAGGCCCAGCTCGTTTAAAGGCGAGTGCAGGCTAAACATGCTAGCTAGTGTTAGCAACGAAGCAGCTCGGCTGGAAATCCTGCTCTAGAAGCGCTTTTACCGGGGTTTTACCAGGCACGCACTTAACACTCACCTCTTTTTGCTTTGGATCTTGTGGATATACATCTGGAGGGCCGAGTCTGGGCCGCTTTAAAGGCCGGTGTTCGTAACTTAATATCCCGAAAGCAGCCATCATCCAGCGGCATCACAACCAGAGCCAGCCTGGGCTTTCCTCCTCCTCCTCCTCCCGAGCAGAGCGGCCCTACACCAGCAGAGCACTCACACACACTTCCGGGAAGCGCGCACGGCACAGCTCCTGCAAAATACAACTCCACATCCACATCCACCAGATTCTTCATGAATTTAGGTTATTTTCGATTTAAATGTTTTTTGCAGAAGACTTTCATGTTATGAATCCATTTGATTTGTGGGATACTTTTTGCAGACAGGATTATCTGCGCATTTTTGTGTTTTTTGCAGACTGATGTGCTTTTGTGGGCAGTCACGGTAGAAGAGAAGACTGGTTGTATTTCCATTTCTATGCCAGAAGATGGCAGTAAAAAATAACAATTCGTTTTTTTTATTGGTTACATTACTTGATTGATATTATGTTTTTTATTGTACATATCCATTCCAGTTTAAATAAACAAGAGCCAACATATATAAAAAATATTTTATTGAAAACAACACTTTAAAAATGAAGCCTTTAAAAACATCACGAGTAAACAAGTATACATGTCAAAGGCCATAGTAATCATCAATACAATAAAAATATTGCACTGCATTATTAAGCGTATGCTTGATTATAAAGGCAGACAACATTTGAAGACATCACCCTCCATTCTTTACCCTTGTCACAAAAGGTTAAGTACCCCGATATTTGTATTGATACCCACATGTGCATAATTTAAACATCAGCATTTGGATTTTGACAGTAGAGAAGTAGACAATGGTGCACTACATGTATAAAATATATGTATGGCTATTTCCATTACATGACCTGGAATTTTTAGACACATATAACGTGCAAAATACAATGTTAATTGTGAACCAAAAATAGATATTATACACATCAACACAGTGATGAATGAAATACACTGCATTTAGCAATGTTTCACTCAAATCTTAAATAAATGATACTGAATTATCCAGTAGTATATCGTACCTATGATCTCATATCTTTTACAATAGATTTGTTAATATGATCAACAAAGAATATGAGGGTAATGATTGTACTAAGCTTTCATCACAGTGAATTTCAGCACTATATTTTAGCATTCTTATATAAATAAAATACAATGTATTGATCTATTGGAGGAAAACAAAAGGATGGGTCAAAATACATTGCCATCTATTATTTAATAAAAAAGAAGAATTGTTATTGCTAAATTTTACTACCCATCTGGCCTTCGATGCTTCATTAACATGGAATCTGTCTTTGGTTTTCAAAATTCACGTTGTACTTCATGTTGTACTTCATGTTGTACTTCATGTTGTACTTCATGTTGTACTTCATGTTGTACTTCATGTCATGTCTTGGGAGAGCAATGTACTCACACAATAAGAGGACAGGATCAGTAGTGACTTTGTGCAACATCATTTTTTAAAGGTTTTCTATTCTACCACATACAGGACTAGCTGCTTTGATTTTCTGCTGCCTCGATCATGGCTCTAAATCTTGAGTTTTCATCTGCCAGCAAGAAAGCAGGTTTGTCAAACTCCACAATCTATAAAAAAGAAAAGAATCAATTACTGAAAGGTGAGCAATATGTTCATTTTGAATTATTGAGATAATTTAAAATGTTTTAAAGTTGTATGTTATTTATTTGGTTTCCTTAAATGGACATTTGCATTTCACATACTATTAATAAGTATGCTTCAGTTAAGCAAGTATTCTGCCCCTCCTTGCTTTGAGAAGTGCTGTGCTAATAATAGTGGGATCACAACAAATCTCAAACAAGTAAGGGTAGCATAATATGGGGAATTTCAAATAAATTTTCATAAAACATTTATCTTGATAGTGTTGATGATGCATTGCATTACCTGGCCATTATCCAGTACCATGACCCTGCTGCAGTTCATGACCGTGTTCAGACGATGGGCAATGATCAGAGTGGTACAACTCCCAAATGCCGAGCGAATAGTCTCCTGAATGAGACGATCGGTTTCTGTGTCAATAGCTGCCGTTGCCTCATCCAAAATAAGAATCTGTAAAAATGGAGGAGAATACCACCAAAAGTAAAAATAAATAATTTATTATCAACAAGTTTAACTATTCCTGGATGTCTCATAATTAGTATCAATTAAAATAAATCATTATTATAAACAATTCAGTAGGCTTTGCTACTGGATTGAATACAAATATGATACCTAATTGTCACTGAGTGATAATGAGTACCTTGCTGTTGCGCAGCAGGGCTCTAGCGACACAGAGCAGCTGCCGCTCTCCAACTGAGAAGTTCTCTCCATTTTCTGTTACCTCCGAGAGGAGCGAATGAGGCAACTGGTTCACCTTTGAATGGAGAAAACTACATTAGATTCTTACCAAAATGCAAGATATTCTCTATTATGCAGCAAATGTCACCCACCATTTCTTTGACATGTGTCTGCTCAAGTGCCTCCCATATTTCGGAATCAGAGTACTGATCCCATGGGTCCAAGTTAGACCTGATGAATAAAAAAGTGTGTGGGTTGATAAAAACATCTGCCCATTCAGTGTGGTTTTTTTCATTGCAGATGTCAGTCACTGCCTACATTTAAAAACTGACATTACCTGACTGTGCCAATAAAGAGAACAGGCTCCTGAGGAATGATGGCGAGTTTGCTCCTGAGGTCATCCAGTCCAATCTGAGCTATATTGATTCCATCTATAATGATGGAGCCTCCTGTCAGCTCCACAAGCCTGAATAGAGCGACGCCCAGGGAGGACTTTCCTGTAGAAGCAAAAGTAAACCATTAACTACATTCTATACTGCAGATCAGATCCAAAGGGGGAAGAAGACTGTACCTGATCCTGTGCGACCCACTATACCAATCGTCTCTTGCGGTAGAATGTTAAAAGACACACTCTTCAGCACCAGAGGCAGGTCATGCCTATAACTCATCTCCACATTCTGGAAGGTGATTTTTCCATGTTGAGGCCAGGAGGGGGCAGGAGCACTCTGCTCTAGACTCTGTCTGGGAGCTTCACTGTCCAAACACTAAGGAAAGAAGCAATTGTTAGCAAAAATACTTGCTTCTAATACATACTCTAAGAAAAATCCCCTATACTAACACTGACATTTAAATTCTCTGCCTTACTAAATCTAAACAAGTAAATGTATTCTATTATTATCATACTTCCCTGCCTGAGCATATTATCCTTCCACACTTCCATTACCTTTATGTAATGGTTGATCCTCTCAACGGATGTAAACCGAGCCTCGGTCTCAGTAACCAATCTCACAGTAAACTGGAACAAACCTGTTAACTGAAAGTAAAAGGGAACAAGGCATTAGTCTATTTTAAACACACTTTAGATTGTATGCCCAACCTTAAGTTATTTGTTTATAGACCTGCACAGCATAAGAAATGGCGAGTCCTGCGTAGGCTGGAGGTATTTGGTTTCGCATGAGAACAATGAAAAGCGCTACACTAGAGATGAGAAAGATGCTGATCAAGTCCAGGCGCACAGCTAGCCATCGCATTGCACAGCTGAAGAGGTAGTTGGAGGCCTGGTTGGTATCCAATAATTCTTGATATCTGAAAAGACAAAAAATATTATTTTTCCCCAGAGAAATAAGCAAACAAAACTCTAGCCTCTCACTCCCACTGTGATTAGCTAGACTGAGGTTTGGTGTTTTCGCTGACCTTGAGGTGAACCGTAAAACAATATTGTAAGATATATTGTGGGAATATGTATTACTGCTTTCAGAAAAAAAATGAACCCACCTCTGAAGAAAGTCTTGTCCTCTTCCATAGGCATGGATAGTAGACAGTCCCTGTAGACTGCTGGTTATGTGAGATGTGAATGGAGACTGGCTGATGTTTTCCAAGCGCTTAAGCTCACGAATTAGGACTCTGAAAATAATAAAAACATAATTTTCATTTTGACTGAATACAAATTTGTGTGGATGGAAAGGCATTACAAAAGAGTTACTATATGCGGTTTCACTTGACACTTATGTATGAGCAAAATTATGAACACATGCAGACAGATGGGTACTCGGTGGTCTTTAACAAGATGGTGTGAGCTTGGAGAGTGTTTGGGCCAAGATGTGGTTGGTACATTTCTACATTTAGATGCCAAAATCTACAAATGGTATTTGAGTTTGACATGTTTATGCCCAGGGCATTTTTAATTCTGGATATAAATACAAGCTGCTTTAGAAATAGTGAACTATCTATAATATCTGTTATGATATCTACAGTATCCTGCAACTTCAGTTATTTAATTTGGAATATTTCTATTTTATAGCAGAACAAATTACACAATGAGAGGCTACTTGATCACTGTAATAAATAAAGCAGCGCAATAGTCTAGCTATTTCCCCAGACACCTGTGTTCTTTCTCCCTTTGTGGATTATTTTGATTACACAATTCTTGCATTCTTGCATAAATAATGACTTAAGCACACAAAACACCTATGTCAGAACATAATTTAGAGCAGCCATTAATTCAATTACAGGGTTACAAAAGGCTGATAACCACACATTTAATTTATGTTTCTAAATAGAATTTTAAAGATAATAAAATCTTAAGGAACTGACCTGCAAACACGGTTCACAATCCAGAGGAAGGCTCCCAGGGGCAGGATGGAGATCAGGAACCAGGGAAAGACTATGCCCACCATTCCCATGCAAAACAGCACTAATGTCAGGTTCTGTAGCAACATTTCAGTTTGCATTGCCAAGCGCACATCCACTGTAAGACATAAGGACCATATTATAATTAAAACCTATGATATACTTTGTATAACTACTGTATGGACCATACATATAAATTTGGTCTATTAGGTTTTACAAGTGAAAATCAGCTTATCAGTCAAACCTAGAGTCAATCACATGGCTAAATGTCAAATCACGCTGTACCTCAGCACTATACCAAGTCAGACAGAATTACTTCAAAGAATGAGTTCTCTCTAAAGGGAATGTTCTCACTCAAGATGGATCAAAGCTCACCTTCGTCCATGTCTCTGGAAAAGCGGGTCAGGATACGGCCCAGAGGCGTTGTATCGAAAAAGTGCATGGGGCTGAGGAGGATCTGCCGAAAAAGCTTGTCATGGAGTCTGGAGCTTGCTTTCACCGTGCACTGTCAGACAAAAACAACATCAGCCTCAACATGAAAAGTAAAATGACATTAAAAACAGAAGAAATAATACGCTACAGACGAAACCATAGATAACTGCCAGTACAATGTAAATAAGAATAAGGATTAATAAATAATACACAGTAATGAATGTTTGCAATGCTTGATTTTTTATGGATGCAGCACTTTAACACTGACTGAAATTCAGTGTGACAGCAGAGAAAAAATAAATTCTATTAATGGGATATGTAGCACTCCCCAACAGCTCACAGCTAGAGGTAAGAAACGATTAGCCGTGACTGAAAAAAATCATCTTTTTGAAATGGCACCATAATGTGGGGTACCTCAGGGTACCTCTCGAATGCAGTGTCACCATGGGTTAGCTAGAAATAGAGGGCAAACGTCCCAGGAGGCCCTGACCTGATGCTAAAAGCATGCAAAGCTGTGTGATATGAACTAATGAATATATTCTCTCGGCTCTCTTTATTAACAAGCGACATACACAGTAAATGAAAGAAGGTTTCACACATTATTTGAAAGTACCACCTCGAAAACTTTTTTATCTCACTAGAGGTGCTTTTTTATTGCTCATTGAAGCAAGGGTTGTGTCCCCTCAGGAGGGAGCCCAAAACAAGCAACAACCATTACTCAAGCTTCAAGCTCAAAAGCAGATTAAATGTTACGTCTTTAAATTAAAGAGGTTTAAATTTCAGACATGTGAAATGCCTGTAAAACCCACTAAAGTGCACTTACTTTTTTTTCCATTTGAATTTTTTCATTAGCGCTTTATGCAGCATTTTCCATTATAAGCCATATAGTTGATATTCAAATTTTGCATTTATTCAAAACAATATTTACAACATTATTCCTATTTTGATATATTACCCACTACTCTTACTCACCACCTCCCCTAGAGAACAAGTCAGCAGCAGCACCACCCTCCCCAAGTTAAAGATCCATCTCCAGTGTCTGTGACAGCCCCAACAGAGGTTTCAGTCCCAGCAGCACCCACACCTCCTCTGCCCATAGACCAGCCCTGGGTCCCCTTTGCTACATCTACTCCCTCTAGGGACTCCTCACTCTCCTTTTCCTCCCCGCCTTCACCCATGGCTCTTCCCAACCATCTAGAAAGCCTCATCAGATCAGGAATTAAGATGGCTCCCCTCATTCCCAATATAGTGCAGTCAAGAGTTCTGGCATCAACTATGCTGAACTCTTCCCTGTACCCACCTCTCCCCCCACATCTTTCACCTGGTCCCTCACCCAAACTCCCCCCTACTCCACCTCCTCGGCCCTCACCTGATTCCTCACCCAAACTCCCCCCTGCTCCACCTCCTCGGCCTTCTCGGCCCCCACCTGGTCCCTCACCCAAACTTCCTCCTGTTCACCCTTCCCTGCCCTCCCCCAGAGCTGTTATCACCAAGAGCTAGGACACACAGGGCCTCTGCTGTTCCAGGACTTTCAGTCATGATAAAGATAATATTATGCTGAGGCCCTGTGATGGAGCTATATCTACAGTTACACCACGTAGACTGATTAACAAAAGGACAGTTAGACTGTCCAATCAGAGAAATTTAGTTCTCATTCCCTGTAAGAAGACAACATCCAGCCCTTCTGAAACTAATCTGAAACTTGCTGTGCTCAACGTCAGATCTTTATGAAATAAGTCATTTTTAATTTATGATTTTATTTCTTCTTTTAATCTTGACTTTATGTTTTTAACCGAAACATGGCTTGACAAAAACACAGGTAATGCAATTCTAGTGGAATCAGCTCCACCCAACTTCAAATTTGAATCTGAAACACGAGTAAACAAAAAGGGTGGAGGGGTGTGTGCATTTTTCAGAGATAACTTAATCACTCACAGATTGTCATTTGGGGTGTTTTCATCTTTTGAGTATGTTTCCTTTAAAATGGAGATAAAACAATCACCCTCCATAGCCTACTTAGTTATATACAAACCTCCCCAGCACTGTCTAAGTTTTATTGATGATTTTACTGAGATGCTTTCAGTCATATGCACAGACTTTGATGGTTTAGTCATTACAGGTGATTTTAATGTACATGTGGATAATATGTTTGATAGAAATGCTAAAGAGCTCTGCTCTGTCCTTGAAACTTTTGGTCTAACTCAACATGTCAGCAAGCCCACCCACAACAGAGGGCACACTCTGGACCTGCTCATTACAAAAGGAGTAAATATATCAAATGTCAACGTGGTGGATGTTGCTCTGTCTGATTATTTCTGTGTCTTTTTTGACCTGTCTGTTATTCCCAAACCAGCGGCTGGTTCTGCAGTTGTTCAAAGGAGACACATAAATGATAAAACAGGTGCACTATTCATGGAAATGATTCACTTTGAAAATGCCTTATGTTCTAATGTTGCTGATTTGTTGAACTCTGTGACGTCGAGTGTTTTGAATGTTCTGGACACCATTTCCCGATGAAGGTTAAAATGGTTAAAGATAAGCAGAAAGCGCCATGGAGGAATGATGACTCGGTGAGGGCACAGAAAAGAGAGTGCCGCAGGGCCGAGCGGGAATGGCGCAAGTCAAAGCTCCAGGTTCATTATGAGATTTACAGAGAAAGATGCACATGTACAACCACACTTTATGTAGAACAAGGCAGAGGTATTTTTCTGACATTATTGGAAGTTGCAGTAACAACTCTCGTGTCCTGTTTGCAACAGTAAACAGATTAACAAACCCTCCAGCCTCGCTGCCGTTAGAACTAATTTCCATATCTAAGTGCAATGAGTTTGCAGTATTCTTTAATGGCAAGGTTCAGGCCATTAAAAATGCCATCAATCCCACAAAGCAAATAACATCCCTGCAGCCACCTAGGCACTTAGAGCTGACTCACTTTGCACCTGTAACTGACAAAACTGTCCAAGAGATTGTCATCAGTCTGAGTTCATCTACATGCTGCCTTGATATGTTACCCACTAAATTTCTAAAGTCTGTGCTCAACAGTTTGCTGTCACCACTCGCTTACATAGTTAATATGTCACTTCAATCTGGAACATTTCCAAGAGCTTTGAAATTATATTGAACAATTACCTTGTGTACGAATTGTGCTATACAAATAAACTTGCCTTGCCTTGCCTTGCCTTGCCTTGCCTTGCGTACTCTACATACTGCTCTACACTTTACTTTACTGCCTTACACTTACTATCAATTAGAAAATTCAGTGGTTTCATTCACACATTGCTCATACTGCTGTTTATCATAAGGATATAAAGACACTCATTGACAATTGAAAGATCCTGCATAACAATAATGTAGCAGACTGTAGCACAGATTAAGAAGCACTGATATAACTTTATCACACAACTCACCTTTACAAAGACCAGGCCTCTTATAGTCTTCAGGGTCACCACAGCTCCCATGGATATAATGTAGATGTTGGAATAAAAGTGGATGTGAGGGTTTAGGCTCATGCTGTTGCTCGCCATAGTTTCATTTGTGAAGATTAATGTTGTGTTCTGAGGGCAGATGGGGCAACAAATTACTAAGCCATAAAAACTTGAGGATTAAATTAAAATAAAAAAAAAAAAAACAGCTTGATAAACAGGAAGACCATACGTGCTAGCAGTCTCAGCTATGTTACTTAAAAAGAACAACCACCTGCTTAGCGGAACATCTGTTTCTTGCCCGCCTTCATGTTTTTAATCAAATTTACTGTAGAGGAGAGATGGGTAGAGTAGCCAAAAATAGTACTTGTTAACTAAGAGTACCGTAAAGTCAAAGTAATCTTCTTCAAGTTCAAGTTAACTTCTTGAAGCAAATTATTCAACAATTAACTAAATCAGGTATCTTCAAAGATTAGACCACAACAATGAGAGGGAAAAAAAATGTATCTGATAAAACAGCGCAAGATACAAAATATTTTCAAATAATTTGTTACTTTTACTTCAATAAAACTGTTACTCAAGTAGGACTAAAATTGCTGATTGAAAACTAAAGTTCAATTTCTTTAAAAAGTTACTCACTCGTAACTTTCTTACTTTGTTTACTACCCACCATGGAAAGCACATTTTTTGGGGGATGCAAACAACAGGCTACACATAAAAAAGATCACAAGGCTCACCACTCACCCCACTGCCCTGTCTGATCCAATAGCTCAGCCACCAGTTGCTAAAGGCTATGCTGCCGGTGGTGGACAAGAAGAGGAGGGTGTTGATGATGAAGATCAGTGGACCACCTGCTGCCTTTATGTACGAGCCATACACGGACCAGGCAACACCACCACGCCCTTTCTCCTCAGCTTTCATCAGTTGTACTAGAACAGATATACAAAAACAGGCATTCACAACTGCATTTGCTTCCAAAGTCATCCATAAAAATGCTTTGTACCTTGCTTGCAGTCATCTTTCTTTGGTTTGACCTTGATAACATCCAGACAGGTTTGTGGCTTTTCTGCACCTGTTTTTTCCCCTTTGTTTTTCAAATTGGCTTTTACAGTATTCTAGGAAACAACAAGAATGTACTTAAAACATGTGTCCTCAGGTATAATACACACTGAATCTCTCCAACACTGACCCTGAGAGTCATTTAAATAGCCTTATTGGTGACAGGGTCTTTAACAGAACAACAGTAAATCAATGCACACATAAATAATGAAGGACCTGGTAGTGTTAGCATTTCCTAGCCACTGGGTCTACATTCTCATAAATAATTTAGTGGTACTGTACGATGTATTGTGTAATCTAGCCAGAGATGCCTGACTCTGGCCAGTGGCATTTGGTGCCTCTGGGCTTACCTCCTGTTGCATGCTGTTGAATAGTATGGCATAGTCACGGCCTTTCTCCATTAGCTGTGCATGGGTGCCATGCTCTACAATCTGCCCATTATTCATGAGAATTATATCATCACAATCGGGCAAATACTGAAAATGTTGAAGATTACAAATTAAAATGTGGTTCCGTTAGAATATTTGTCACTGACTGTTTTTCTTTAAGAAATACAGACACAGCCCAGACACTCACCTGCAGCTGGTGGGTAACAAAGAGCACAGTTTTGCCCTTAGCAGCTCCTCTAATGGCTTTATGAAAGACATGTGAGCCCACACATGCATCCACGGCACTCAGAGGGTCATCCAGGAGAAGAATAGAACGGTCACTGTACAGGGCCCGGGCCAGGCTCACTCTCTGACGCTGCCCTCCGCTCAGGTTAGCTCCTCTCTCCCCAATCTAAAAACAATAAACAGACATTCATATAATTTGTATTTTGGCAAAAAATCAACACAGAATTGTAAGATACTGTACCTCTGTCATATCTCCATATGGTAGTTCTGCCAAATCAGGGAGGAGGCAGCAGGCTTCAAGGATAGAGTTATATCTTTGGAAAACCAAATGTTTATTTATGTTATTTCTCTCCCTACTCAATCAGAATAAACTGTTTAACTTACTTGTGTGGTTCAAACTCATTTCCAAACAAGATGTTCTCTTTTAGTGAGTGGTTTAGAATCCATGCTTGCTGAGACACATATGCAAACCCACCACTTACGGCTACATTTCCCTCTAAAAGCGTCATCTAACAAAAATGCAACAACACTTACAGGACTTTCAAACCATGTGTATGAGTAAAACCTATATAAATTGTTTAGTCACCTGTCCCAGTAGAGCAGTGAGAAGGGAACTCTTTCCGCTGCCAACACCTCCGCAAATTCCAACCAGTGAACCCTACAGAATGATAGGAAAAAAACATTCAATAAAAGTAGAACAAGCATATCTCTAAAAAAATCTCACAAAAAAAACTGTGGGGTTGTTACCTTCTTCACGCGCAGATCAATACGATGTAAGGTTTTGTGAAGTGGTGGCCGTATACTCTGTGTTGAGGATATAGTGCTCTGTGGGCTCTCCTGCTCCATGTTTGTGAGCAGGCTCTGAGCATTGGGGCTGTCTTTGGTCCCTTTACTGTCCTCTGTGGAGATGTACAAGCTAAGCTTCTCACGCCGCAGTACACGTCTCATGCCATGTCCCTTTGTTTGCTTCTTGGGAGGAGGGTTAGGTTTTACCACTGGTGAGCTGGCCTTTTCCCATGCCAGTGTAGCGCCTTGGAATTCTACTGCGTTGCTAGGGTCATCCATTTTTACTTGTATGACTTGTCGATCCTCCATCATGAACAATCTCTGTAAAGGAGCACATCAAAATACAAAATAATTATGCACAACATAACTTGGTAAAGCAAGTCTGTCATGTAGTAGTTAGAAGTATTAACATCACTATGGCATTTTCATGGCATTGCATCTTTGGCGTTAACATTGAGGTGAGTCTACCGTGTTTGTAGTCAGCATGCAAAGCGTCAGAGAAATGTAAGTCACAACAATACTAAAAGTAAACAAAAGGAGCAACCCAATAAACTGCTGATTATATTTTACCAGTTTGTCAATAGTGAATACTAACTCAAGCAATTGCTTAATTAAGTAGTAAACGTCTCTAAAATCTTTGATTTGTTATTAGGCTAATTTGGAATATGTTGAAGTGTGACAATCCAGAGTTCTAATTGCTCTTTATCAGCCTTATGCTCCGCTTGACACAACCCTTTTGAACTGGTTAAAATTTGGTAAAATTTGAACTGGTTTTTGGTTGCTTGGGGAAAAATATATTCCCACCTTATAGTCAAACTTCTTGATGGCAAAATACATTTTTATTTAACACATTACAGACAAATGCTCACTTATGCAACTCTTGCCGAGTCTACAGAAACATTTCTTATGAACATGTGATTTTTACCATCTAACTGAAATCGTCAAAAATGTGACCTGAGTACTGTACATCTCTTTGTGCACTCCATATAATGGCTATTAAGTAACAATATTTTCGGCAGACAGGAGCATATGTGTACCTTCTTTACTGTGGGCTTCTTCAGAAGGTAAAACATGTAAAGTCGATAAATAAATGCTCCTCGCTGGTGAAAATAATTGTTACGCTACACTTTACGAAAGAACCTTAACCCAAGACCTCATATGATGTATAGAACACAGGAAGTGGCATCTCAGAGTATTTAAACTTTTTATTTGAATAAAGTAATTTTTAATTCACTCTGTAGCCACAGGTGCATCTGCCCTCTGACCATAACTAATCATTCACTCACACACGTTTGCATTTCTTACCTGAAATCTTTTCACAGCGACAGCGCCTTCTGATAAAGCTCTGACAGCTAATGGAGTGACTTTCAAGGCAAACGTCATAGAGTTAAAAACAGCCACCACAGTGAAGGCCTAAAACATGGAATGTGTCAAGTTCATTGTGAATAATTTTGTACAATAACAACAATATACAACAATATGATATTGTTTTAATATAAAGTACAGTATGTTAAATACCTCGGCAGCAGTTAAATCGTAGCCCAGTGCCATGTGAAGGGTAAAAGTGCATACACTGGCTATGACCACCACAATGGGAGCCACTCCTACTGTGAGACTCTGGACAATCCCAGCCCTCTCCAGTATGGACCTCTCCTCAGCCCTAACCTCTGTGAAGTACATAAGGAGAAAATCAGCATTCATTACACACCACACAAGACCAGCTCGTCTGACTGAAATAGATACTACTGTAGTGAACATGGGCCTCATATCCATATAGGGACTTCAGAGGCTGCTGAATTCTGATAAGTCAAGCACCCAAAAGAGCCCCTCCCCTTCTGCTGTCTGTATCTCCATTAAGCACCATTGTGCACAACATTAACCAGTTGAATTCAGAGAATGTATACACTAAAACAGCACTACTTCTAGATTTTACCCATGTGATTATGTTAGCTACTTGTGTTCTTTGAGATATAACATAAACGTTAGATGCCCTTGGAAACGGCACAGATCATTTAGTGTCATAAAATGAAAATGAGAGTGTAATTGTTAGAGCTAATTGTCAGTGAGGTTCAGTGACAATAAATTTTGATTATGAGTGGTAACCATGGACAGGGGGCAAATGATGCCCACCTGGCTAATCTTAGGTGTAATAACAAAGAGAAAATTATCCTAATCCACCATATGGTATGCACACAAGAAATGGTCATCTTTCAGTAATCAGTACAACAGCCACAGTGGTAAGGAGGTTTCAAAGGGCCAAACATCTGGCAAATTAACCTTGAGTCAAGAGAGTAAAGCAGGCTGTGATTGGAAAGGAGGGGCTGTCTTTGAGAGCTAATGAAAATGGATTTTGGGTTATCTCACCCTTTTAAACAAGTGGAAAATTCTAATCTCATGTCTCTTTTTGTCAGTTCACAAATTTATGAGAATTTAAATTAATTTACTTTTTATTGTGAGGAATCACATTGTATTTCTTTTTTGTTTTTGTTTAATTCTTTATTTTTTATATTTTAAGTCATATGAAGAAAAAAGACAATTTGGGATAGAACATGTGGGGTGTGCCTTTGATGCATATACATGAATAGTCACTACCAATTGTAAACCAAACAATAATTAAAATAAAAGGTCAAACAAAGTCTGGTCTTACAATTTTGATATATTCAGCCCACCATGCCCATTTGTTAATGGGAATGGTGGGCTTAAATTTGTCTTGGTGCAATCTGATACTAAAAACAGTTATCTCCATCTTATAAATATCATAGATGTTGGTATTTGTGGGTTAATCCTAGTTATAGCTTTCCTAGCAGCTGCACTCAAAAAAAACATTTTCAACAACTAACAACAACAACCATCAGAAAATCCAGATACACTGTTTCAAGTCAAAAATGGCACGTCAAAACAGAATACAGTTTTTAATGATTTGTGAATTTCCCTCTAAAATGGAACAATTTGAGGACATGCCCAAAATAAATGTCATTGGTTTGCATCCAGTCGTCCGCATTGCGTAATTGTGTAATGTCTTTGAAATCACATTGGTTTCACATCTAGAAGTGCTCACAAATATTTGTTTTTATAATTAAAATGGACGAGTTGCTCTATATCAGAATCTTTATGGTAGGAGATTTTTGTTTGGCACAATTATGCAAATCTTATTTAAATCCTCACTGCATCCTAGCACCAAACCAAAAGCACTTCTGGCAATTCCTGTTGGCAGTTTGCTATGATGCCGTCCACTGTCCCATGTAAACATGCAAATGCAACTCTTGCTGTTCCACTCACTGTGTATATTTTGAGCAAAGGCGTCCTCCCAGCAGTACATCTTGATGAACTTCATGCAGCCTAAAATCTCGTTCATCAGCCTCACGCGGCGGTCAGTCACTGTCACACACTTCCTTCGGAAGTATGCTGTTAGCCTTGATGCTAGCATCTGTGCAGACAGGAACAAAGGAGTTAAAAGGAACTGAAAGCCAACGCAATCATATTAGCCATGCTACAGGTCTGTGCAGAGGGTAACCAATACTTTAAATTACTTTGAATACCAAAAATTCCTCACTAATATGTGAACATGTGAAAATGCAATAACTTACAACAACAAAAAAATACATCTACAGTGGTTGAATTTGTGTTGTACCATGGCTGGGTAGAAAATGATGAATATGGCAGATCCCAAAAGGGCAGTGGGTCCTAGGAAGTATGCAGTATAGGACAGACCCAGAAGCCCCACCAGAGGCCCTCCAGCCAGCAGGCAGCCCACCGACACTGCTTCATATAGCCTTTGGCCATCACTGGAGCAAATATTGATCAGCTATGGAGGGACAAAGAGAGAGGATTCAGTTTTACAAATTTATAACTTCTTTGACGAGATTTCTGTCAACTATGGAATTGTTACAGATACAGACAGGATGTGAATGTAAAATTATATATGGCCTTACAGACGAAGTTTCTGTTAATGTATATTAAAGCGCCCATTTTATGTCTTTTTCTGAGAAAAGAGTAGGATTTTTAACAGTTAGGAATGAAGCATGCTGAAAAGGCCATTTAACAGTATTTGAAATCACCACCATGGCTATTTACATAAACAGACAGAGACTTTGTAGTAATCAGATGAAGGCATATACATTTTTGTGGTGCACTTCTTGGTCCAAGTTTTTGGGTACAGCAAAGAAACAGACAATGAAATTCTCTAAAAGGGATTGACCTTAGCCCACAGAATTACTCAAGTGTGTGAATTAAATAAAACTTGTATGCTTTGAAACCTGGCCAAAGGCTTAACAAAAATAAATAAGGCTAGCTCAGGCCAATTAAAACTCCTACCTCTCCAGGACTGATCTCTTTTGTGCTTCGCAGAGTGAGGATCTTCTGAAAGGCAAAGGTTAGGGCAGCCCCACGGAGACGTGCTGCAGTACGATAGTTGACGGCCCACATGAGCGCTACAGACCAGGAGCGGGTGAGCTCCATGAGGAAGATCCCGGCCACCAGGGACAGGCCAAATGTTATGTCATTCTCTGTGCTCTGGCAATACTCCAGCAGAGCCCGGATCAGGAGAGCCTGCGGGGAGCAAGCCGAGCATATAAAGCATATAAAAAAAACTCTATAAAGGCTCAACAAAACCAGGATAAAAAGTGCACAGAGGGAGTAATTCAGAAGTGGATGAATTGTGTCTTCATATAAAGTTCAAGTTTCATACTTAAGAGCGTAAATTTATCCTGGCCAGGAATAAATAACTCAACTATGCAAATTTATAATATGGCAAAGCAGAAAATGGTAAGCTCATTGAAAGGCATGACTAAGTTATTGTGTGACAGCTAAGTCCACATAATGCTATTAGTGGAGTGTGTTAGTTGGTATGCAGTGTACCTATAACAGGGATTTGGCATAAACTGATTAGATCAGAAGCAACCACAAACAAGGTGCAGAGAACCAACTTTTTGTACAGTACACAACAGGCTTAAAGGAGACATCAGTGCCACATTCGAGTTTTAATCCAAATCAGTTCTGCATAATACTGAAAGTAGTACTTACAGGTCCTGCAAAGCCTGCCACCATCGTTAGGAGTAAGGAAAATATGGCCACTAGCATACGAGTTCTGCAGAACCGCCAGAACACTCTGGTCAGGGATGCCCCCTCACGCCCTTTTCTTTTGAGCTCATCATGCCACAAGGATTCAAGCCTAAAATAACACATTTACAAAAAAAGTTTACAATTACAAAGTTTACAAAAATGTACATAAATGAAATATGATGATTATACATTGGGTATTTAAATAAAAAATAACAATGACTATAAACATTGTTTCTAAACATTAATAACCATTAACAGCTAGAGCATAAAAGAAGAAACAACAGAGGTAGTTGGCCTTTACAGTAACTACCGGTAAACAATATACACATTAGAATAAGACTAATGCTCATAGAATGTGATTCCATAAGGCAACTGCAGTCATTAGTGACTTATACAGACATATTAAATTTAATGCATGAGATGCCGGAATAAAAATGTAAAGGTTTTACAAAGGTGTGCCAAAAATTGGTTAAATCTATAAATTTGAACACATAAGGTAAAGTTCCATCTTTGTTCAGTTACAGAGTGCCACTCATAATTCTAAAAAACAAGGACATGTGGTCCAGAGACCAAAAACCAGAAAACCACAACATCAACAATACTAAATTAAAGCTTTCCTAAGTAAAGGTTCTTTTTAACAGACCAGTGTGTTATTGACACATAACTTGACATGTTTCAGATGCCTTACATCTACTTCTTCAGAAGAGTCACGTGACCTTTCTGAAGAAGTTAAAGTAAAAAAAAAACTTTTATTTATAAATAATATTGGAAGACTGAAATGAACCTCTTTGAAGTAAACTAAAGCTTAAGTTGGCCAGATGGCAGGGGATATTGTGTGTGCTGGCCAGGACATTGCATTCAAAGTTTGCACCTCAATGAGCACCATCAAGTGTCAACTCTCCCAGGGTGCAACACACTTTGGTTTTTTCATCGTCTATGCGTTGCATCAGCATTGCATAACTGTTCTCACTAAGTAGTACCAACTAAAGTCCTCTTTACTAATGCAATTCAGTAGCTCTCATCCAAATTATTGGTCACCAGTGTCAGTGCAATAGTCTTTCCTCTCATGTTTCCATTTGTTCACCCTTTTTACACAGTGCTCAAAGCAGCACAAAACCTCTGGGCCCTGTTCCACAGCCTTTAAACAGAGCAGGTTATCAACACTCATTGGCTCCTGTCAATGACAGCTAATGACTGTGAGAGGGAGACAGTACACAGGGTAATGACATAACCACCAAGGCACTTACTAGTAATGTAATCTATAATCCCCACTATTCTTAGTAACTCCCATCTTGTCTCTGCAACATCGCTCCTGCATGGTTAATGATACCACATGTTCAAGCTTCACACAAAACAAATGGACACAAAATGGGTACAAAAGGAGCAGCACTTAAGTCTTATCAGCACGGTAATTCCACCATACAGTTTACATACTAATTCTTAGTACATATCATATTGTATATTACACATTAAATACCTACATATTAATACCCATTATGCAATCATTTTTCCTGTTGGCTTTTCTATTATTACACACAAATGTGAAAGCTAACAAAGGGAAATCAGCTTCCTAAAGTTCTCTAATGGTTCTTGAAAAAACAACAGAGCATTAAGGGGAAACAAAACAAACATTTTACGTAGCACATTTGACCTTGTTGTGTAAATAATCCAAATAATCCAACTAACAATCAGTGTATGAAAGTGCAATATACAATGAAGCAATTAAGAAAACAGACAGAATACTACATACATACTGCAATGACCAATCATAATCCACTGTCATATTTGCATTAGTTTATCAAAAAAGTGTTGTGAGGGCAATTCCTGAGTCCGGTAGTTTGCTGAATGTCTCTCCCCACTCGTCTCCCTTCTCACTTCCAATGTTCTGTCCAACAAACCCTAGAATAAAACCTGAAAATCCAATTACAAAAAAAAAAAGGATTTCTCAACTCTAAAAACCTGTTGCATTTTACTTTTGGTCACACCTTTGCTCCAAATTTACCCCTTTCATGTCATGTCTCAGCCAGACGTGTGTTTACTGGGAATACTGTGTGGCATCATCTTACCAGAGCAGTCACTTTGATCTGGTAAACCTCAGGCGCGCCACAGTACTACCTCACCTTTGACTGTTTATTTCAGAGGCTTCATGGCAAGACAGACCCCACACGTCATCCACAGACAGGCTGGACATCCTGTAGGCCTTCAGGACCAGTGGGGACACCCAGTGCAGAGTCATGAAGGAGAAGAGGCCGGCATTGTCGACTGGGTGTTGGTGTCTAGAATAGACCAAGACATGAAAATAGGTGAGAGGCTCACACAGGCTACACAGGCAGCTGACAGCAGCGCAGCTGTTTGTTTTGTAAGTTGGATCTTTCGTGCGATGTTTGAACAAACATTTGCATGACCTTCACAAAATATGAAAGAGCCATGAGAAAAAGGCTCCATGGCAGTTTATCAAATCTTAGACTACTGTGCCAAGTGAGAAGAAGTAGCAGGTCTGTGGGCCTTCTCAGCATTTCTCTAGAGAGTAATGTATTAACATTCTATTGCTGGAGTTTTGCTTAAATGTAAACAATGAGGCACATGTAGTAAATAAAATCTTTTAGATAGACCCAACTCTTGTTTTACTAAGCTTTCTGTAACAAACACCTCTCCAACAAAAGTACCTATAATAAAGAAAGTATACAAAGGTCTTTACTTGTGTGTTATCCTGAAAGGCTTCAGAAGCTGTAGGCTGTGTCGGTAGCGCCCTCTCCTCTTTGGCCCTCTCTCAGCCAATGTCTCGATGTCCTCCTCCTCAGACTCCAGCGGAGGGTGTAGAGAGGACAGGGCCAGGCCCTCCGCCTGCCCTGCAGCTTCCAAAGCATCAGGAAACATGGCAGACCCTCTGCAAATTAAATTAAAAAAGCAAATTCATTTTATTGCTGTGTAAACAGCCTATATAGCATTCCTTTCTTGTAGGTGTTTTGGCTGAAGTTTGCACACCTGGAAAAAGAAGCTGATAAATAAATACATTCATTATCTTCTTCAATATAAGTCAGATTGATTTCCACTGGAAAATGACTTATCATTGGCCCTATTTTCACGTTTTCACATGACTTATGAGGTGCAGTGTGTAATTTTGTTGGCTCACCTTTTTGGAGCTCAGACCTGAGCTCACCTTTGTCAGAGTGATGCTCTCAAGTACTGGTACACTGCTTATCTATTTAAAGGTGTCCTGCCTAGTTCCAACAACAGCTCAGACATCTGAGCCTGTACATCCACACAGGACTGATCCTTGTATGGTGTGAACTCCAAGGTCAGCAAAGTAACTGTCCCAGAATGTGGTCACTCAGTGAGGAGCACAGACCCAGGAGGCAGACTCAGATAACACAGCTCATGAAAGGTTACATCAGATCAAAAAGAACACTGGTGAGGTTGAGAAACTCCCTGACATGCAGTTTGTGGTCACTTCTGCAGCCTATGGGAAAACTATCATGTGAAGTTTTGTCATACGACTGCAAGGGTTTCTGAGACGCATTTAACTGTGTAAGACTGTGTGGTATTTGCCAGGTCAGGCATGTTGAAAGTATGGCCTGGCGGGCAAATGCTGCTCTCAGACAATTGTTTTTTGGCTGTCACGCATCCAGGTGAATTGGCCCAAATTGCAAAATATTGAAAATTGACCTCAGTATCGTCAGTATTGAATATTTAGTGTACCTTTTTCCAAACCTGAGCATGAATAAAGCTCTGGTGGCTCAGTCTAACTGTCTAATGCACACATTTGAATTATTTGACCACCACTATGAGCCATTTTTGGCCCACCACTTATTCTCCATTTTGATATGTGGCCCTTGATGAAAAAAAGTTTAAGGCAGAGGTTGGGTTGAAATAAAATATAAAATGATCTTTATTACTGAGTAATAAAGACCATGAAATACATGAAACACATACAGATTTTTGGTTGGAGGATAAACAGATTATGAAGATTCAGAGATGTTTACAGAAGGAGAAAGTAAACACAAGTAAATGAAAAATAATATTGTTAGCTAAGGTAACTGTGCCTAAACAGATAACCAGAGGCATATGAGGTAGATAGAACACTTTGAATAGCCTATGTAGTTTTAAATAGGCGACAAGTAAACTAAACGGACCAAAAAAAATAAATAAATAAACTGTCACAGGCCCATTTGTGTAACATTACAGAATCTACGACATAACTAGCGTTTGATGAGGTCACAGGAACAGCACAGATAAGGCCCCTACGACTAGCAAACAACTCAGTCTGACCGCTGATATTAACGTTAGCCAAAGTCCTCATAATAGCTGAGTAAATGTTTCATAACAGTCACTTACATTGAGTCGTCCGGGTCACCTTAGCAGCACAGCTTTTGTTGATGAACAGCACATAAAGAAGAAGATAAACATGAGACATTTCAGTGGCTTTCGGCTTCAAACCCAAAGCCGTATGGTTAGAGAGGACGTACACATCTTCTGCGGAGACGATCAGGAACAAAAACACGAGCCATGGTCAAGTTGACTCCTCACGTGGATGCTGTGCGTGCCGCTCCTCTCAGCAGCGAATGAGCGCAGCTCCGCAGCCCTTCAGGGAGAGGAATTCCCGACACCGTGCTGACGTCACACCGGCTCCACCAACCGCCGGCCGGGATCTGCCGTCACCGTGGCGACCAGCACGGTTAGCAGGAAGTAAACGCGGCTCACGGGGGAGGAGCGTATACACGTGGGGAAGCTGGCAGCGCGCCTCCATTGGCCAGTCCGAGTGCCCCCCTTCCACCGACGATGTGATGAGAGATAAGAACGCCCATAGAGGAAAAACACTGGCGGTGTGAGGCGTTTGGATGAAAAGAAGCACACTGCATTTCCCGTGACAGCCTGCGGATAAGTGAGTCTGCTCTTGGGTTTACACTAAGCTCCCAGGATTCATTTACCAACACATTTTTCACCAGGAATAAAACATGCCATCATAATGTTTACCCACTTTACTTTAATTTGACATAGAAATACATTTTATGACGGCTCAATGGAGGAGCAAAAGTATGGAAGCAGAACCTAACAAAACCTATAAGAATTAAAAAAAAAATAAGATTTTATTAAACAGACTTGAATAATTCAACATACAATTAGTTCATTTATGTTAATTTAGTTAGTTAGTGCAAGTATTTAGTGCAGTTGTACAGAGCCAATAAGGAATCCCAACCTCCCAACAGTAGTCTATAGCCAAGCAAAATGTTTGTTTGTAGCCTATAACATAAAAAGAACATAATGTGTTGTTATCATGTTTATGTATTGCATTTGTTATTGGTCAGTTTAACAGTGATACGATTTATTGAGTAATAAGACGAGACACTAGAGGTGAATAGAAAAATTCTTTGAGATATTAATTTCAGCTTTCTTATGTAATAAATGTTAGAAAAAAGTGTATTACAAAAATAAACCATTTTATTTCATATTTAATTTCATGTGCTTCTCCTAACTTCACCTATCCAATATACCATACAATATGTTATGTATATACATTCTAACTTTAAATAGCCTGGGGAGAGTGTCATTGTCTACTATTGTTGTAATTTCACTTGAGTGAAGGACACTGTAGTGGAGTTTCTTAATCCTCCATTACCTCCAGTAATGACAGTAATTCTGTCTCATTCTGTTTGCTAGATAAAACTATCTGAACTAGGTGGACAGGAAAACAGCTGTTAAAAGAACAAATGAAACATAGGTGAAGCATTCAGTGGAAAGCTACTTTGGGGTGTGATGCAAACATGAGCCACAGCACTATCTGCAGCTCTGTTACTCACGTTAGTTGTGTTTTTATGCAGAATCTGACCAGATTGTGTTGTCTTTATACTGTCAGTTTCAAATAACATTACAGCCACAACCTAGCTACAGTTTTTCACTTAGTCACTCTCACCTTTTTGATGAAAATCAAACACCTAAACTGGACCATGAACTTTTGTATCGATCACAGGATCCTGAAAATAGTTATTTAAAACAAATTTGTATTTTTTTGTCTTGAATTTTAATACTTTTTTGTTAGCATTTGCTAATGTTTGCGTTGTGTCACCATGGTAACAGCTGCACATTCCACCAAAGATATATATGCAGAACATCCCCAGCGTGATGTCACTACAAAGTATCAAATAAACCTCACTGTAATCAAAATAATTCAGCGACAATTTATTACAATACAGGGTTCATAAAGTGTTGATTGGACAATATTGTTGTTTTTCACAATTGACGCCTTTTTATTTTACATTGAACAGTGACAAAAGTGGTTTACTTCCTGGATTTTTATATGATATGACATATTTTGTGTGTATAAACAGTAGGCCAAGTGTTGAATCGATTATGCTATCCTACACAGTACAGTATTTAATAAATTAATCCAAGTATTTTGAATGTAGCAGATACCATTTTGACAAGTGTGTACCAGGTTTACTGAGAAATAAGGGTTAATGGAAAACTCAAAAAGGTGGATTTTGCCTTATGCATGTCCAAAATATACCAACAGAACTCATTAAAATTCATCCAGATTTCCAATGTGCAGTTAATTGCTACTGGTGCAAGTTTGCAAGGTAATTGTTAAAGGTCAGTAGATTAATTTGAAGATTGCGCAGTGACCATTTCTCATCATGCTAACCTTACCTCCCAAACCTAGCAAGAGCTGCACTGTGTTGAAATTTTTCATCAACACCGCTGCTTAGGATCAGTGGTTTCAAAATGAATCTCACGAGTATATCCACTGTGCTTTTAAGCGAATGAGATAAAGGGAGAAAGATTGTTATGAAACATTGGGAATTATTGTGTGCTGTAGACTTATTTAATATTGTATACCCAGACACTCTAGAGACCATGATGGAAAAGCAATTTTATACCACTTTTGGCCGTTCTTCACACATATTAAAATATAGATATAAAATAATAAAATGTGCATATCCAATTTAAAAAAAATAAAAAATCTTTTATATCATTACCGCTAGATGTTGCTATATGTGTGCAATGACTGTGAGTGTATGGTGACATATGATGAAAAACAGTTTTATCATATTATTAACAATTGAGCTGGTTGATCCTGACTGTGAATACGGAAGCCAGTAAGGTGCAGCTCATGTTGTGCTCAGAAGGAGGCGCTGTTGGCTTTGATGGATTTACAAGCAGACGAGACATGATCTTCTTTTGAAAATTTTCTCTACTTTGTTTGTGCTTTACCTGTTGACAACCAAACACGGTATTTGATTATCAGTACAGATAAATGTGGTGTAGCTCCAATTCCCAATGACTGCTTTTTTATTTAGAAAATCAGTTGCAATAACCAGTGGTCTCTTACCTGCCTCCTCCAGTGAAGCTGTTAATTAGGAAGATACCAATACCTTCTGAGAGCGATCTGTGAGGCAAAGGCAATAAAAGCTAGTTTATATATCGTGAGATCATCCAAAAGTACCTAATTATCTCTCCGTGTTCAGTTATACTCACCTTAGGCGTGATGTGACTGCATATATACAGATTAATGAATAAAAGCATTAATCCACCAGCTCAGATTGACAACACTTTGCTGAGAGAGAATTTGTTAAAAGTGCATTGTGTAACGTTTGCGCCACAGTTGAGATGTTATCGTTTTGCCTGAGATGTTCCACAGTATGGCATTAAAACCTGTCTTTCATGCATTTATTAAATTACAGGTGTTAACTTGAAAATATCTTGAAAAACATGCATTCATACTGTGAGTGGGGTCCCTTCTCCACAGATGTGACTGGTAACCTAGTGCTTGTTTCAAGATAGACAAGTTTAATACTACACTGTGGAACTTAACTTCCCACTTTAGAAGAAGCAATAACATCTCGATGGAAATGAGCAGGTGGTAGACCCTACACAGTGCAGCTTTAAGGCTCTGTTATGAATACTTAACACCAATCAAGAAACATAGAAAAAAAGTTGAAAAATATATTTAAAATTACTGGAGGTAAAGAGTTCTATTTTAGTGGGTCGTATTGCATTGATGGCATCACAAGGGTCAGATTTCAATCCATAAGTGAGGCACAATTAACGTAAGAAACACATTTTTCTGATACTTTAAACATCATTTCAACAAAGGTGTTTTTCTTATCATTGTATTTGTCAAATAATAATTTCTGAGTACATTAGAGGATTTTCGGCCCAGTACAACATGCTAGGTAACAGTTATGGAATTTCCTATAGTGATGCCATGATTTACAACCAGGAAGTGCAATTTTAAATCTAAAAAAAAAAATCACCAAACTGGGAATGAAATTATGAAACTTTTAGTAAAACCTTAAATATAAAGATCTTAACTGTTTAGCTCAATAGACCTAGCCTACAAACAAAAATTGTAAACAGCAGCTGTTTTGAGTTTCAGTATAGTAAAAAAAAAATATCCTCAGTGGTGAATACTTGGAAGTGCATCCTTTTAAGCAAGTGTCACAATTCACAATCCGGTGTGGTTTTAGCCTAGCATCTACCTTGAACTGAATTAATGAGCAGACCTCAGACTGTGACAGCGATGAGCAGACAGCAATGAGTTGGAGAGTCGTGTTCACTGGGGACCAATTGTGGATTTAATTAGTCTGTGTTTACCTCCTTCAGTGCTGCCCCAGAACCTGTGCTGAACCTCTACAAGCTCACATAACCGGCTGCAGAGAAGATACAAATTGTACACCCAGTTTATGCAGTGTGCAGCTTCTGAAAGAAAACAATGTCTATTAGTCTTTTGTTTCTGTCAGAGGGAGCGTAGCAGTGTAAGCTAATGTGGTGGAAAGAAAAGCAGCTGGTGGTCTGCACTTGAGTTAGTCATCAGGGATGCTCTGCTGACTCCCACACGGAGCAAGAAGGATGTGTATTGAAGCAGAGACTTAATATTGACAGCCTGTCCCAATACCCCAAGTACACCATCAAGTAGATGAAAGCTGAAATGGAGGCTGTGTAATGTCAGTATGGCTGCAAATATGGGCAGATTGTTTAGTTGCAAACAAATGCACACACAAAAGCTTGCATGGCGTATCTGGAAACACAGAACATTTTTATCCATTAAAACATGTTCAGTTTGTGACTATAAAATAAAACTTTTTCACATAAGTCCTTAATTATCTTCTCAATTTGTCAACTAAGTAATTATTGCTCTTATTAAGATTTTAAGTGTGTATGATGGTTCTCTAATTTTGACTTAATTTGGTGATATAATACTGTTATAAATGTGATAGTTTAACACTAATCAAGAAGCACTGAAGAAAAGTTTAAAAATATGCTGAAAATTACTGGAGGTAAAAGAGTTGCTTTAGTGAGTGTTATTGTATTGATGACATTGCACCAGTCAGAATTCAATCCATAAGTAAGGCACAATTAACATGTAAGAAACAAATTCTTTTGATACTTTAAACATCATTTCAACAAAGAAAGGTGTTCTAATAATTGTAATTGTCAAATAATAATTTCTGAGTGCATTAGAGGAGTTTCGGCCCAGTACAACATGCTAGGTAACAATTATGGAATTTCCTAGTGTGATGCCATAATTTCCAACCAGGAAATACAACAAATACAATTTTAAACCTACATAAATGGCCAAATTAGGAATAAAATTATGAAACACTGCCTGGCCAAAAAAAAAGTCACCTAGATTTAAATAAGCAAACGGGTACGAACCTATAGGTACGAGTCAGGACTAGGTTCAGCAACAGTCTGTGCTCAAAAAATGAGGTCAGCTGACTACCTGAATATACTGAATGACCAGGTTATTCCTTCAGTGGATTTTTTTTTTCTTCTCTGATGACATAGACATATTCCAAGATGACAATGCCAGGATTCATCGGGCTCAAATAGTGAAAGAGTGGTTCAGGAGCATGAGACACCATTTAGAGGTTTTGGGCGTGATCTAAATAGTATTGTAGAGTGTCACATTTTAACAAGTAACCTATAAAAAATGACTAGACGTATTGTAGGATTTAAAAATGAATAAAAATAATAAAGCTTTAAAGATTTAACCAGAGTTTCATAGAGCTGTCAGTTTATAACATATAACAAATAAATTAAAAATGTAGTTTTGAAGTAGTGGAGGTGGTTCACCAGTTGAGACAGAGGATGAGGAGCCCAAAGTCACACAGCAGAATGTAAAGCCTTGATCCGATCTCAGGGGTCCTACACAGAAGTCAAATAAAGCTAGAGGCATTGGAGCACTTCGCACTCGGCCGACCCGGCATTCCCTCAGGTTGGTGCTAACACGGTACTTGTGTCTGTGATATTGTGAGTTTGGGCTGTACTTGTCATTCAATAGACAAAGTAAAGAAACATTAGAGGCACTGTTAGCCTCCTGGACTTTGATGGGGACAACCTGAAAAGTTAGTGTGCTAAATTTCATGTTCTTTAATGAAGTTCTTGTAGTAATATGAAATGTTGGAAAATTTTGAAATTTTCCCGTAAGAACAACATAGGCATTTTCACCATTCAAAATACAACAAAATACAAACGGGTCCCATTTACGTTTATGATCAGGATGACATGAAGAGTCATTGTGCCAAATTTCATATTATTCCATAATACTAATATTTTTGTCATGAATGGTAAATATTGGGATCAGTCTCATTGGGATAACACTGGAGCCTTCATGCATTACCATGGCAACATGTTAAAAAATACATGTTTTTACATACATCAACTTTTTTGATTGGAATAGACAAATGAAATTTTGGGTGACATTTCGGAATATTTCGGAAAGCTACGTTTTTGGCCCTCCATACACATTTATTCGTTATTCTGCAGGTGGCGCTACTGTGGCAATTTTATTTGTTTCACAATGAGCAGGTTTAGGCAAGAAAGTTTTACAAGTGATTTAAATCTGAGCTTAGTTGGACTTTGTATGTGCAAACGGGAAAAATTGTATAATTTTATAATAATAATACAGTGATCAAAACAAATTGGATAACTTTTGATGCCCCACTTCTCTAGATGACGTGTAATGATTTTCAGCCCAGCCGGTGAAACCCCTGGGAGCAGATGGTTAACATAAGCAAAATGCCTGATTCAGCATTTCAGAATTTTCAATCTAAGATGGCTGACTTCCAGGGCCATAATCATATTTTTTGTTTGCTTCGCCCATGCACTCGTCGTTGGGAAAGCCATAGGTCCTACACTGTGTAGAAGCTCAGGCCTAATTAGAGGTTTTATTGATTTTAGTCAAGCCCTTGTTGAAAGGCACACATTATGTAAGCTTTTGTAATCCAGGCAGTGAAATGAAAGATGAAGAGAAAAGATTTGCCTTTAAGCAAGTTTTTTTTTCCTCTTGTAAGTAAAGTGCTATGTTGGTCTCATCCATTAGAACTGATAGAGTGGAACAACAGACTAAAAGATGTCTCTGTTCACCATAATGGACACACACCCATAGAAGTTTGCTAAATAAATAGTTAAACCAACTTACGAACTTAAAATACATTTTATGAGCAAATATATCAAGCGATTAATAACGTAACAAAGTCTTTACAGAATTTGAATATGTGGATCCATTTGCAATATGTTTTTTTGCAAACAGGAAACACCAAAAACATTAAAAGAAGGAGGTTATCGAGTTCAGAAGTTTCAAAAGTTCAGAAAGATCCTGATAACCATAAAGTATCATAAAGGCCCTGAAGTTCTGCCCAACACTGGCATCAAAGAGAAAGAACATCCTTTTCATTTTGGGCACTTGCAACTACATTGTGATCCGGTCACTATGGATACTGGGGCTCAAGTGTTGAGTGTAAAAATACAAAGGTCTTCAAAGTGAACTACTAGAAATCACTTCAACAATATGCAGCATGTCTTCAGTAAGTCTCTAGAACCTTTTATTCGGTGCTTTGACGGTTCATGTTTGGTATATGGTGTTCCACGCTTGAATGTAGAATGTCCAGTGTATCATCTGAATATTCCAGGCGTGTTGCAGGTAAGTCTATAAACTCTTTATGCCCTGAAATCCACAAAAGTTCCATCGTTTCTCTAAACTGGCTCCTACTCCAGTCAGCTCTTGTCTGAAAGTGCAGGGCAGCCGAGAGAGGAGTGCATCTACTTCACTGGTGGTAATCTGTCAGAATACAAACACAACACACTGTTAGATCAAACAAAATGTTGTAATAATGTTCGTTTCTGGTGTAAGCGTCAAAGAGGACCAAGAGTCTGAAACAAAGTCAGAAGGGTTTTAATGAGTTCCCCACAGGTAAAGTGAACAATGAAGCAACAGACTCCGGAAAGGATAGAAGAGAGTCCTGAGATGTGTATGTTGACAGCTCTCAATATGTGTGTGTGTGTGTGTGTGTGTGTCTAAGGCGGGTCCTCTTCTGGTCTGCATGGTTTAGAAACTCCAAGCAAAGTCGAACAAGGTGTGTTTTATAACCCTCTCATAGTGGGGGTCACACATTTCTTAGTGAGAGGGGCTAACAGATAAAAAGTGGCCTTAAACAAAATGACCAGAACATGGCTGTTATCTTATTGTCCACTCGTCCTTGTAAGCCCACACTGGTCTGCATGGCCTCTTGGTGATCCCCCATGCAATCCATATCCACTGGTGGGCGCGTGTAATTTACCTTAGTATTAGTAAATCAAGATACCAGTTTGATGTACACATCGTAAGGTATTTTCTAGCAGTGCAGTACTACAAGTATACTATTAAATACCTGTATTCCCTTGGCCATATATATTATGAAACCAGATTACCATTAGCAATTTGCCATAATCTGAAATATTTAGAACTGTATTTCAAGATACATAAGGTGCTTTACATTGCTGATCAGATGCATGACCATCTATGTACAAAGTTAGAAGGAGTGGGGTGTAACAATAACCGAAATATCATCAGGAGTCTCAACAATATTATCGTGAACACTCAAAATATATGTCGAATTACAAGTCTCTTTGCTTATAATCGTAGTTTTGGGGAAGCAAAAACAAAACAAAAACAAAAAAACAGGGAACTACATAGACCATGATCCTTTGCTCTGTTTTAGTGCAAACTACATGAAGAAATAACTTATTGAGCACTTTTAAAACTTAAGCTGGTTCTGTGATAACCTCAAAGATTTATCAAGGCATTTTAAAAAGAAAAAGTAGCATTCACAATGCTGTTAGCCTCCACAAAATACTGCAATAAATATCGTACAGTGAGATGCATATTTTGAAAATATCGTACCAAGAGATTTTGGTATCTTTACATATCTAATGCTGCAGAAGGAAAAAAAAATCACAACTGTCCATTACTCTCAGTTTTTTGAAAGCTTCATGTAAGTGTCTATTAGTGTGAGGAAGGTGGCATAATATTTGTGTAAACTGTCTTCTTAGAAAGATGATGATACATGTCAGTGCTTGATGAGACAGAGTGGCAACTAAAGATGTCTGACTCCCAAACACTCCTATGAATCTTCAAAGGGAGGAATGTACGTTTCAATGTTTTATCGACGGGGGAAATCACACACATGAAACGGGTCCATTGACTTCTTGCTCAAAACTGCAGAGTTGATAGGCCCTGTCTTTTCATTGTGGCATTTCACCATAGCAAGATTTATTGTTGAGAAAAAGACTATGTGACATTTTTAACCCTATGAGTGACCCATAGTGATTTTTCGTAATAATCACAAGTAAATACATAGCTGTAGGTGGGTATAGAGGGTAGATGAAGACTGAACACTCAAGCTTTGAATGCAGAACTTATTCAAACACGCATGGATAAATTGAAATACAAATCTGAGTTAGCAAATGATGAAGGAACTTTTTTTTATAAACATGATTAAAGCTCATTAACGCTGTATTTTAATATGTCTGTTTAATATCCATATCAGACGGTAAAGGACTCTTGTGCAAGACGCTTTAACATACCCTATAAGATACCCCTTAATCAAGTAAGCAGTAAATGTTCATGGAGTCTACTTTGATAATGAAGGCCGTAATGAAGGGAGAACAGCAGTGGGAGCTCTCATTCATTTAAACCTGTTACCTTGGAGTCCAAACGCTGCAGGTAGGAGCAGATGTACTCGAGGCTGGCTCCGAACGGGTGAACGTGCAGAAATGTAGAGATAATACCTGTGTGGGGAAAAAAAACCCACAAAATTAATAAAATGAAATGATGTTGCTAAAAACAGAGATTAACAATACACAAATACACACAGAAAAAACAGAAAAGGTCACACAGCATACAAGCCTGGAGGTGTTACACTCACTTTAAAGGCAGTTTTAGAATAAATACGCCCACTCTAACAGTTCTCCAGTCTGTGTTTACTTTTACTGTTTTTCATAGTGACAGGTGTTTATAGAACAAAATACTCCCTCTCACTGTTTGTACCAACGCCAACATGTCTGAAAATGGACCAATTAATACATTTTTAGGTAGGGAATGTCATAAGGTATAGTTTTACATCTAAGAAAATGTGGTAATTTAACCAATGCATGTGCAAACCTACAGAAATCATCTAATTAATGTATGATGTATGTTTGATTTTATGAACTATAACATCCACCTGCCCAGGGACTACAGGTGGAAATTAGCACTAGCGATATAACCTGGTACAATGCATCTCTCCTGTTTAGGTTAATGTAGATTGTGCACTGTCCCTGTCTCATTAAATAAATAAATGAAAATGAAATGAAAATGAAATACAATATCCTTATAATCTAGGAGGACTGTAGAAGCATAATTACTTCCTTTTTGTCTTGTAGCATTTTTCAAGGCACCCAAAGTAGCTTCACGATTCTGTGAAGCTGTTATACTCATCGTTTTCATAATTTCGTAATATTAGACAAAAAGTACTCATAATGGCTACAACTGTGAGTAAAGGGAAACAGTAGCTCAGTTGGTAGAGTCTGACCCACAGGCTGCTGGTACGATTCCAGCATCTGCGTACACTGGTGTATGAATGGGTGAGTGGTTCCTTGATGTAAAGTGCTTTCACTGCCTTGAAGTTGGAAAACTATATAAAAATGTGACCATGACCAGTAAAGTAGATATTTTTTAGATTAAAGTACTAATATGTTTGCTGAAGAATAAAAACATAAATGAATGCAGACTAGATAAAAGGCCCACTTTGGACTTTAAAATTAACACCGATTAAAACTAGATATCTGTTCTTGTAACATAGTTATGGTTGTGGTGATGTGTAGTGATCTCACCGACTAGCAGGGCCTCTCTCTCTGACTGGACAGGGCTCTGTGGACTTCTCTCTGTTGGAGCTTCTTTCTCCTGACTGCACGACACCACTGTGGACGCTACAGACACTTCCTGCAACACACAGACACCACCACTTTAAATATGTCTGTTCATAGCTACAGGTCTGTTTATAAACAAGCTTAAATTTAAGATGAGGCACAATAAATGAATTAAAAAAACAGAACACTCAATTTAACATAGTGGAATTAAGACCTCAGGACGATTATGCAGTGGCAACAATAGACAGAAGGTAATGAGGTGTTGAATATATGCAGCCAGCAGCTACGACTGTGATAACAAAGTAACACACAAATTCTAAAACAGGGAAGGTTGTGTAGTAAAAACAGAAGAGGATGTGGGAACTAGTATGTGGTCTCGCAGTTATTTAATCTAAAATAGGAGTTTAGATGCCTGGCCGCTGATCGCCTGGTGATGGCTGGACCCTAGATGCCCTCCTGACCGTCCGGTGATGGCTGGACCCTAGAACCCCTCCTGACCGTCCGGTGATGGCTGGACCCTAGATGCCCTCCTGATCGTCCGGTGATGGCTGGACCCTAGATGCCCTCCTGATCGTCCGGTTATGGCTGGACCCTAGATCGCCTTGCCTGAATGGACGGCTCGTTGAGTGGGCTCTGGCCCTACAGACTTGAACTGGATGCGCCTTAGTCCTGGATACATCTAAAGCCTGTCCGTCCATCGGAGTGGATCTCTCCTTCACTGTGGTTTTCCTCGAGGTTTCTCCTTTTTCCACTGGGTTTTTGGAGTTTTTCCTTGCCGAGAAGGAGGGTCTAAGGACTGTCGTGATTTTGGGCTTTACAAAAATAAATTGAATTGAATTGAAGTTTGAACCAGATTAGTCCCTTTCTGACCTGTTCTGTCACTGCAGGAGGTGATGGAGCAGAGTGAGCGGAGACAGAACTTACAGTGGTTTGATCAGCACTCTCCTCTGCGCCTCTGTCTTCTTCCTGCGATGTCTCCAGCTGTGACACATTAAAAACATATGAGGGAAAGACACTGTGAAACAAGCTAACTGCTCATTTACACAGACAGGAAACGGTAGGGTGTATATAAGCACAGCCAAGTTTAATTTGGGAACATACATTTAGAAAATATTTTTTTTCTCATTGTTTGCTAGTAAGCAAATTAGCTTTTTACATTATTTGTCTTATGAGAGGACAAGTTTATTATTTATTTTGAAAACATTCACATTTGGTTGGTTTTGAAGATATAATATGAGGAATTATCAAATCAATCAATAATTTTTGTATTTATTTAACTAAATCAGGGTTTACTATGTGGGCCAAAATGACTAAATATTAGAGGGCCAAAATTAAAAAAAAATCCTAAAACAATGTGAAAATAAAATTGCAGATTGCAAATTGTATTTTGGACGCTACGGAATCTACACCCTTTTCACATCTTTTAACTGTCAGCAAACCCTGAAAGTATTTAATCATACGTTGTGAATATGTAAGATGCTTTTATTATATGTTTATAACTATGCAAGAAATACAGGCATGTAAAACCATACCCATTTAAGCGTTATTTATAAATAAAGCCAGACCCATTTAAGTTTAATAAAAATATACCTCTGTAAAGTGCGAAGGAGCCTGATGACCGCATGCCCCAATAATAATTGATGGTACACAGCTTCAATATGACAAATCACTACCGGCATTACTTATATTCATGATACCTCTGAAAATGGATTTCTTTTTCAAAATGCAATAAGACTTCCTCCTAGGACTTGCAATCATAGGTGTAAACTTAATTAGCCAATACATCTAAATAAGAGGAACTGCTGCACCATCATATGCACCAACAGTATTGTTAGTGTAAGTGTTAGTAGATTACCTATTCAAAAGTGTGTAGGGTATTTTACACCTGAAATACCAACACGAAGGCATGGTGGAGTTGTTCTGACAGTGGAGTTGTTCACAGCTCTGGAGTGCTACTGGTTTACATTAAAAGCTCGACTTGTGTGTGTAATAGCTCCCATACGCAGCTCATATTTTTCTGGATGCATGCTGATCTCAGCCTCCTCTTCAGATTACTGTCTCTAGGTCGATTCAGAGATAATAAATGTGGTCTGCACTGCCACTGCTTTATAGCACAACAGTTCATTGTTATATTCAAAATACTAATGACAAAAATGTTTAAATTCTTGTTACTTGTTACTTTTTTGTCCAGGGAGAAACACCTTGGACAAGCTACGTAGAACATTATAAAAGTTAGAAATGGCCCCTCTCTAGTTTTAGACATTTTCATTTGTAAAGATTAGTAGTATTATTATTGTTTTTTATTCAATGTTTGTATATCATAAAACCAACCTGCATTCCCTCTGTGTGTTGTAGACTCTGCAGATTTTGCAGACCTTCCTTCAGGGTCTGGACTTCTTTTTTCAGCTGCTGTTTGTCATCCAAACTCTTCTCCAGATCTGACTCACGCCGTTTCAACTCTTCTTGCATTTTTATGAGTTGCTACAACAAGAACAAGAATAACAAGAGTATCAACAAAATGTATCCAAGTGGAGGGACACATATTAATCTTAATATGATCTTAAGTTTTTATTTGGTACCGTCTGCATGCCCTGTATCATGAGTTTGTATCATATGTGGATCATACGTTTATATGTACAGTATGTAGTGTGCGGTGTATATCGTCTGCATGTGTGTGTGTGTGCAGCGTGTATATGTAGGATGTTTAGTGTATGTAGAATGTGTAGTGTATGTACCGTCTGCATGCCCTGTAGAGCTTGTATCATGTGTGTGTGTAGTGTTTATGTACCGTTTGCATGCCCTGTAGAGCTTGCTGAAGGAAGCTGAGTTGCTGGGAGTGCGTATTCTCTTCTTCACTTCTTTGGGGCTGGTTCTTGTTCTGTTCTTGTTTTAGGAGCTCCACCTCGTTCCTGTAGGCGTCCAGCTGACAGCGCAGAGAGTCATTTTCCTCCTTCAAGGCTTCAGCTTGGGATACAACTGCAGCAAAAAAGCAGAAAGAGTTAAAATAAAAGTATTCAAACTGTACTGTACTTTAACATTGCTTATCCTTTCCAGCCTACCTTATAGTTTAAAATTAAGCACAAATTGTTGGGGATACAGAGCAACCAGAAAAAGCTCTTGGCTTCCTATATGTCAAAAACGCCTATCTGCTTGATAAATGCATTTCCTACTCTAAATACCATTGCTCAAACCTGATGGAAGATACAATTGAAGTTTACCTCAGATGTCTGTTATATTTCCTCCAACTAAATTCTTTTTGGGAAACTGCCGTGTGGAAAAATGTTATCAGCTCTGTCCTGTGAAATCTCAAGTACAGTCTGCCTGTGGTCCATCATGGAACACCATTTCAGTGTTAATGCAATCTTGAGTGAGTGCAAGCCATTGACTTGTTTGTTACCTCATTAAGTTTAAAGTTTGAGGTGAATATTGATTCAAATGCCTAATCAGACAGGTGTGAAAAACTGTTTCAGCTACTAGAGTCTTTTAGTTTCATAACGACCAGCACTGTATCGACCAAGTGCATCGGTAGAGGGGTGCAGCTTCTGTGTGCCCGTGAAATATTGATTCACTTTCTAAAGGCCATAGTCATTACAGGTGTTTCCAGTAAACTCTGCAGCCTTGTTGAAATTCCACTGAAACTAAATGTTCCTAAACAATGAAGTGACAATCGTCTGTTAAGATAAAGCGAACAAAGCAAAGCATCACATTAGCAGGCATCATTTGTGGACCTGTACCAACTGCTGTAATGCAAATGCCATGAGAACTATGATAAATATAGATGACAGTTTTACAAGTAAAGGTCACAGTTAATGTACACACATTTGCATGGTGATTAAAGAAGCTGCTATTTTTAAAAAGTACAGTATGTAACTACCTGGAATGTCATCTGTACGATTGTCTGGAGCAATTAACCATTTAGCTCCTTTAGCGTTTAGGTCTTCCTTTAATTATAACCTCCTGCTTCGACCAAAAGTCCGGTTTAGAAAACTGCTTGAGCTTTAATATGTAATCTTCCTCTATTTAAAAAGTAGAGCCAGACATGAGCAAAAAAGATAACAGATTGCTAAACTTGATTTGCTAACTCTAAACTGTACTTTACTGTCACTATTCTGCGGCCCCTATTCTGCGGGAGTTGCGAGAATCCCTGGGCTTACGAATGCCCCCTAACATGAGCCTGGGCAACTGCGTGCCTCACCCGGCACCTTTTCACCGCCGCTTAAAGCAGCAGCGTCACTGCTGAGCTACAGCACAATCAGTCCATGTGAGGCACGAACGGCCGGTGCCTCTCCGCACGTCTCTTAAGTATTTCAACGGTAAACGTAAAAATTCAGCGATTTTGAAGAAAAAAATAATAAAAAAAAAAGTTAAATAGCAAATAACTTTATAATAAAAATCAATGGATATATATAACCATTTCATGATGACAGGTGAGGCACGGGCTCACCTGCCTCCCCTGACTGCACGTCACTGATATATATATTTTTTTAGAAAGTATGTGAGAAAAATGAATTTACTTCTGGAACCGGGGGTGGGTGGGCGGTCAGTGCTGACGCTGTACTTCAAAAACATGGCTGTTTACAAAAAGATTCATTAAGATGAATCAAACTGATTTGGACTTTTTAACACAGGCTATTTACAGCATGTATAAACTGAGATTCAGAAAGACACTCTCGCTCATCAGAAATACGGTTGTCATGGTCAATATTAGCTATGTATAATTTGTGTACTTTCTGTGTTAGTCCTTGATATATGGTAGTGCGTTTATGTATGTAGTCCAGTGTGTGTGCTGAATAGTAAGATCAGTGCACACCTGAGTCCTCAGAGTGTTTGCTGTTGGAGGGATTTTCCATGTCGTCGTCAGACATCTCCATCTCCTCCTCTCGTCTGATACCCATCAGCTGCTCATTGTGCATGTTTCTGATCTCCTGAAAAGGGAAGTTAAATACTGAAAAAAACTGAAAGGTGATCTCTTGAGCTCAGTCAACTATGAACATACAATTGGCTAACTGAGTTGAATACAAGTACAAAACATACAAAACACATAATTTTACTTGCTATTAATTGTAATGGTTACCTGATTATTAATAAGGTAGTGAGGCACAATGAAAGGAGAGTTGTTACTTGTGTACATTCTCTTTCACAGTTTTTGACAATAAAATCTCTACTTTGAACACACAACATTTTCCTAAGAATACTTTAACACCAATTAGTATTTTATGACAATAATCACATTACAAAAGGCCACAGTTATGGCTGTCCATTGTTTGACGTAGGTATTAGTTTTTTCTCTTTTCATTGGTGTCACAACACAGCAGAGATGTGAAGAAAAACAGGGACACAGCAGTGTTATTGACTTGTGCACAGTATGTGCTTCATGCTTTTCAATGTCATGACGTCAGAGCAATGCCAGTTTCACCTACCTGTTTATATATACCACAGCTCTAAGCATTGAAAGCCTCAAAACTTACCAATAAAACAAAATCATTTATGATCCACTGGACCCAACAACATTTCCACTTTAAATCTTGCCTTGGAATACAAATTCCAATGTCTTTAGGTGTTAAGGTTAAGGTTTACCTGTGCATTGGTCTCACAATGACAAACTCACCACACAGCTTGTATCTGGTCACCAGGATGGAAAGTCAGCGCTTCAGGTTAAAAGGTGGTAGATATTTTTATTGTTATATTGTTTATAGGCTTATGTGTCCATTGTCCATCTTGGGTGAGCAGGCAGAATCTGTACTTACTGCATCCTGGAGTTTTCTAAGCCACCCCCCTCCCCGTGTATGTTTTTGGGCTCTATATATCATCATAGATATAAGCATATCTAACTGAATAACTGTACTAACCTGTACTTGCTTGCGCCAAACGTCCAGGTTCTTGCGCTGAGCTTTGGTGAAATGGTCCCATGCCTTTTGTTTGGAAGCAGCTTGGAATACAGACACAATCTGTTCAACTGTGGAGGTGCAGGAGGGGGCAGAGAGCATCCACAGGGGGGCAGGAGACAGAGGCAGGTGGGAAGGAGCAGAGTGTGAGAGACTGGAGTCAACTGACGATGCCAACAACTCACCCTTATGTTCTGTGTTTCTGTGAGCTGGAGTGTGAACCACTTACCATCTCACCACTGCACCGTCCTGTGAAAAACTGCTCACACATTCACAACATTTCCCAACAGTAAAGCAGAGAATAATTATACTTACAAAAGACTGTCAATGTTCAAGAAGGTTCTAGCAATCTGCACTCAGATTTACAAAACCTACTTTGGCATGGCACTTAGCACAAAAGAACAGAGAACCTTGCTGGAGGACAACATTTGCAGATGCATCAGTGGATTCAATAGTAAACTATAAGCAGCTGGTTGGATGTCTGCGTGTGTAACTGTGTGAGTGGAGTTTATAAACCACACTTTTGATATGCACTGGGCGTAGTCATCCAAGTGTATGCCAACTGTGTGTAATTCTGTGTATTTGGTGAAAGAGAGAACATGAGTGAATCGATAGCGTCTTCCCAGAACCCTGTAATTTGATAGAGCGGATCAATGATGAAGGCTGAGACGATAAGAGTCTAGAGACAGTAGAGATTTTAAAAGCTAAATGTAAGGATATACTGCAGAGCAAAACATTTTGGGAAGTTATTTTATGAAAGCTCATTTGAAAGCAGAGCACAAGGGGATTTGACTATCAGGAATAAAATGACAATGTGGTTTAGACTCTTTTCCAACCAACTGTATTATTTTTGAACCCTAAACTGCACCTGATACCATATAGAGTTAAGAAAGAAGTTTAGAGTTAAAAAATAAACCATTTTGAAGTCAACAAAATGCTACTAAAAGAAACATTTTGGCCAGAAAGAATATAACTGGAGTTAAGTGAATCTTGAAGATGCTTGCTATATCAATATGTTATCACCTAGTGGGTATTATTATTCATATAATTTATGTCCTAGTTTTTTTTTGTTCTGTTTTTATTTATTTATTTATTTTTTTCTTATGTTAAAAATCCAGTGCTTAAATTAAAGCACATTTACTTACCTTACTTGCCATTAGGTCTTAACTGACTGGATTAAAACTGTAAATTCCCCAAACAAAACAATACTTACACCTTCCAGCAATGACATTTTGGCCAATGTCTTAAAAAACAAATCAATATTTAGGTGTTCTGTTTTAAATTCTATTAAGCAGACACCAAAATAAAGCAAATTAAATTTTGTTTTCTAAAATGAGCAAAATATATATAAAACTGGAGACGCTAGAATCTCACATAAAACTACTCACATTGGCCCAGTATCGCGGCCAGTGCGCTCTTGAACTTTTCCTTGGCCTCCTCCATCTCCTTCTCGTGCTGGGCTTTCTCACTCATCAGTCTGCGGATGTGGCTGTTGGACAACTGGATCATAGAGTAGAAGTTGTTGGCATTTCTGCGATTGACTTCACCTCGCTCCAGCCAGGTCAGAAGCACCCGCACCGCCTCTGCAAACTTCACATCATCTGCAACACACGAGCAGCAGGAGAGACACAACAGTAAGATGCAGGAAGAGGGGATGTTTGAAAGGATCTTTTTTCTGTAAATAAAAAAAAGTTTGCAGGCTTTGTACTGTAATGGGTATATGGAACACAGTACAGAATATTTTGGCTTTAGAAATTAGCATTACATAACTTTGTCAAAAATGAAGTGGGAGCTAAACTCCACCCACAACCACATTTTAAATAGAGCAAATGGGTGCCTGAAGGAGGGTCAGGGTTTGGGTGTGATTGGTTTGAGAGGTGTAAGCATTTAAAACTCTGACCCTACAGGCAGTTGTTTCTAGTGGATGCTAATCCAAGCAGAGGTGAGAGGCCACTGGAGGCAGCACATACTTAGTTTTAGACCACAAATCAGAAGGTATTTTAATAGCATTGTCTTCTGTCCATAGTCTTTTTTTCTTGTGCATATTTTGGGCAAACTAGGTTTATTCACTGCAATAAGGTTGAAACTAAACAACTTACTCCATCTTTGTGCACAAACCTTTGATCTTGTCCCCCAGCAGGCTGCACTCATGGTCTGAGTAGTGGACAATGGGAGGAGGGGAAGGCGGTCTCAGTCGATCCTCCTCCATCTTGCGGCGGTGTCTCTCCTCTCTGGCTAACATGCGCTGGTAACATTCCCACTCGTACAAGTCGTCTCTGGCCTGGGCAAAGTCCACATGGAGACGCCCGCTGTCCTTCTTGTCTGTGCTGGAGCCCATGCGGATGCGGTAACCTGTGGAGATTATAAATATACTTTAGGTTGCAGATGAGGTAAGTATTTATGCTGCAAGTATTATTGTGCATTTGTTTCGATAGTTATAGTTAATAGGAAACATTTAGAATTAGTGGTAATGATGACAAATGTCCACAATGTTCACTTGAAGCTGTGCAATAATTTATCGTATAAACCAAGAAACCAGTTTGAACGCTTCAGCATTTCCAATTCCAACTGTCAAAAACAACTGTCAAGTTGACTTCTGACCATCTAACTGACAGCTACTGATAGTTACACATCTTTCTAAAAACATTCTTTGGTTTCACTATAAATTACTGAAATAAATTTCTGGTTGCTACTATTTCAGATATTTACCTTGAGACTTACAGTGGCTATGTTTTAACAAGGACACTACAACCCACAAATGATCACACTGGAGTAGTAGGCGAAGGACAAGACATGCTCTATTCTTACTCTTCTCATACTCAGCAGCTGGCACTGTACTGTATGGTAATAAAGCTTTCACCACAAATGTTGGTACTTGGGATGATTACCTTACACTGCTGAGAAAGGTAACCGTCCCAAGTACCAAAACAGAGTTTAAAAATATTAATATTGTGACAACTACATTAAACTACTGAGAGAGCAACTCATAAAGGCCACATCTGTACTCAACTTCCCTCTTCTCCCTCCTCTCCCTCTGTAGTTTAATGACTGCTTGTGGTTTTACGAGGAAATGATGCCCATTTTAAAATTTAATGAGTAGAATGTGGACATTGGAACGGTGCCCAGTGTTATTCTACTTGTCCAGTGACAACTAGCAACAGTGCCAGCAGCCAAGGCTCTGAAAACTACGTCAAGGTTTCAAATGAAGAGCTGCTTCCCAAATGTGTCTTTGAGTGTTTCTGAAGGGTGAAATTGCAATGTTGAGACCAGACGGAGGCAACCCCAGACTCTAAATATGGTTTTAGAAACACTTAGAAAGTTGACGTTTCAGCAAAAACGTTATTTCTTTTGACATAAACTTTTTTTATAGGGATCAAGGATGTGACAAGGGTGTGAAGTAGCCTACCAGACAAGTAGAGAGCCTTGTCCACAGTGTACTCCTCAGCAAAGCGAATGTGGCAGAAGTTTTTCTTGCTTTTGCGGATGGCGATGATCTCTCCACATGGACCAAAGACCTCCTCAATGGTCTGCTCTGTAGAATTCTCTGGCAAACCACCCACAAACACTGTCTTACACCCAGGAGGGCGGTCTCTGGTGGCTGGAGGTGGAAGGTCTGCAAAAGAAGAGAGATTATGTTCTAACGATGCAGTTCTGAAAAGATAATAAAAAGTTAGAGTAGAAAGCAAGACTAAAAACATAATTATACACGCCAGGAAGTTATTGGGGAAAATGGTTTTGTAGTACCGTTTAGTTTAGGCTAACAAAATAAGTAGTTATGATGTGAATTCTCTGGGGGAATTTGTTTTTCTAATTCAATTTATTATTTTTTCATGTCTAGAATCTAAATCTGCACATGACATTGACAAATTAAAATACATCCAGTGCAAAATAACACTGGACTTCAAAATAACTGTAACTGAGACTTCAGAAATGTATATACTTGATTAAAATGTAGCAGTTAATGCTTCATCTGACGGAGTTGAATTGGAGATTAACTGAATTCAAAGAGGAGCTTTGAAGCAAAATTACTTTTAATATCAAACCAATCTGTCAATGAAAATATGAAAATTATGACTCACACTAAATTATTTTTCATGTGGACTGAAGGATGTAAACATCATTGCTCATAATAGCAGCGATTAGATTAAAGGAGGTTTAGGACTTGCACGCAACACTGCACAAACACATCCCATTCTTGCCCTATTGCATAGCAACGAACATACTATGAAAGTAGATTGTGTAGCATGTTCTCTCAGATTAAGCTGTTACAGATAACGCTGAGGTGAATCAACAGGATGAGTGATGAGCAACAACTCCAAATTTGGTCACACCAGCGAGGCACCTGGGGGGTAGAGGAGTGCCGGAAGGAAGAAGAAGATGTCCACGCCCAGCATGAATATTCATGATTTATGTTTAAATGTGGCACGCAGGGTAAGGCACTCAGATCAACACAGGAGCGCACCTGAGATCTCTGTGCATGTACTAGGGACAGCATCGCGCCTGGCTTGTATTAGATTGGATGTATAGGGAATAGACCTCGTGTCATTCTACTCTCTGGTCTCCAGTGATTCTTCTGATCGGATTAAAACGGAACACACTTACAGGACTTACAAGTGTCGAGAAATTCTGCTCAGATGTGTTGTTGACTAGTCCATTCTGAAAACATTAGACTGCACGACCAGCCTGTCCTTTACAATTCTATATAACATGATTGTAACTGCCTTATTCACTGATCAAGTTTCTAAGAGTAAGCAGTGTCCACTCAGCAGATTCATGGGTCACAATTTTATTCTAATCAAAACCATAAGAATACAAAAAATAATGTCTTTATTCCAGTGCCACACTTGGGTTACAAAAGCAAACAAACAAAGAAAGCAGTCATCCAAATATAGATGCTTGTCTCACAGCTGAAGGGTTACTTTGTGCTGTGTAGTTAAGCAGAAAGTTCAGAGTTTGATATGATCTCTTCTGAAAATAACCACGTTTTAAAATTTGGGTACATTTACATGGCCAATAAAAATCAGACAACTAGAATAACCTGACCTAATAATAAGATAATAAAAATTTTGGTGTGTGCTTAAATAAGAAATCTGGTCATCAAAAACAGCTGGTGATGCGTCAAAAAGCGAATCAACATATTTTTAGAGTAGCTATTTAGATTAATTGAAACTGAAACTTTAAAAAATAATTCTTTAATGGTTGTTTTTGCTACATTAGTTTGTGCTTTTATGCATAATTTTCCTGGTCAAAACCTGCAGAGGTGTGAACCATCAAAAAGAAATCATACTGCTCACTTTATAACTGCTTTATGTCACAACACTGGCAAAGTCACATGGTGGAGATGAATTAAAATACCGTTAGAAGAATAAGCTGTGTTTACATGCAACGAAGAGATTGGAATTATCTTGAATATGCTGACAATTTCAATTTTTCTAAGTGCACAGATTAGTCCACGAATCAAGAGTTCATTTTTATGTTCAAGATTTTAGATTTGACTGATGACACTCACCAGAGTATAAAAAGGGTACATTGCTATAATAAATAGTTTATAAACTTCTACTTTGGCCTGAGTAAAT
Organism: Periophthalmus modestus; assembly: GCA_019594935.1. Classification (NCBI taxonomy): domain Eukaryota; kingdom Metazoa; phylum Chordata; class Actinopteri; order Gobiiformes; family Gobiidae; genus Periophthalmus; species Periophthalmus modestus. The sequence goes on along the minus strand of JAIEZT010001368.1, from coordinate 10,512,453 downwards.
ATTGATGCGGCTGAAGGCGTGAGCACAGGCTGTTTCTCAGTGTGGAATCCGTGGATCTCTCTGACCTGCGAGTGACCACCCAACGGTCTGCTGCTCTGACACTGGTCCTCATCATCCATCACCTCCACAGCACGAACACTTATTACGGTTTGAGGGCTGCTCCGAAAGCCTGCTATTCCACTGTGAACTTGCAACTCGTATATTTCACACAAAGGAATCTGTCATTGCAACAGCCACAATTTTACCACGATTTTCCTTGTTACGTTTTATTCTACATAGATGTTAACATAACTTTCTATTGTCCCTTCCTATCACCATTTCATCAGTTAAAGGTCCCATTTTATCCATGTATTTGAGCCAAATTAGTCTTGCCCCAGCACATATATATTGTATAAGCAGCTCTTGAGGTGAAAATATGTCAGTGTACTGTCTGCATCTAATAAGAAAGCACTTTTCTGTCCGGTAATTTGGAAGTGCGTATTAGCATGCTAATTGCTGTTAGCTTTACCGTCATTGCAAAACTCCACACTAGTCTTTGAGAATTGTGAACTGTGTCTTTAAAAATGCAATGAAAATTAGAATGTGTAAGGTAAGTGAGGAATAACTTAGGACCACTGCAAACCATTATTTCAGTTTTTTCATGTTATTAACCAGAAAAATCAGGTACAGCACCTTTAACTATTAGATTTTTTTCCATAGTTTTTTTCTGTGCAATACTGGTACCTGAACGATACATTTTTAAGTATCAAATTCTGCGTTTATTCATTATTCTTCATACATTCCACTATGTTTTTTTTTTTTTGTGTGCAGGGACTAGTAACTTTCTTTTGCCTATCTCAGTATGCACCAGGCATAAAAACACCCACTCAAAATCCCCTCAATGTCCGCCCTCGGCATCTCAGTAGTGAAACCAGCACCCCCTTCTCAACGCCTCCAAACACCAATTTAAATCTGATTTGCGAGATCTGACAGAGTTGAAAGTCTTGTGGGGAACTGCAGGCAAATACAGCCAAGAATCTGTCCTGGAGTCTGCAGCTGATAGATGTACCTAAATAACCCCACAAGAACAAACCAATGTGCACCATAGTTAAGTTCATTGGCTGAGAGAAATCGGATGTACGAAAAGCAACACATTTTAGTCCCATTGTAATGATCAGAAACATAACCAGTATGCATTTGGTCACATGATCTGGACTACTGTTGTTATATATGGTGGTAGGCATAGTTTTAAAAATACCACTTTCAACATTTCCAAAAGAATAGGTCAGGGGAGGATAAAAATTACTTGAGATGTCAATTAATTCAATTTTTTTATAGTGATTAATTGCATGATTGCTGAGTTAACTTTTGATAAATCACATTTAATTTGACCATTTTTAAAGTACACTAATAACACATTTAGCTTTTTGCACATATTTTGCATTTTCCTCTTTTTCTTCTTGTTTACTTTACTAGTGCCTTTATTTGTAAGCATAAATACTATCTACAGATGTGTTTTGAAAATAATATCTTATACAAGATATTAAATAAGATACAAGTTATTATTATACTATAATAATAAGAAGCAGTGACATTACGATATGCCTTATTTATTATCGTCATCAGCATCCATTCATTTAAACACTTCTGTGGTTCTACTGTCAAGTCAACAGTAATGTGCTCTGTTGCTGTTTGCCTCTTTCACAATAAGACTGGATGAACTAGTGAGAATATGCAATATGAGACTTTTTACTAGCGGAGTGCTGACATCTTAAATAGGCGTAACTTGCAGAAGCTATCGTACTTTTGGAAGGCTATCGTTTTGGATAGATGAGAGGACAGACCACGCATTTTGCAGACGTGCTCCGACTGTAATTTCGAGACATGACATGACGTCAGAAGTTGGAGCGTTGATAACCAAAATAATGTGATTGATCTGTGTAAAAAAAAAACATTGCCGTTAAAATTATTTTGTATTAACGCGATAATAGCACACAAAAGCTGACAGCCCCAAAAAATTATATATAGTTTTGATTCCATGTCCCAAAATTGGTTAGTGCAATGTAAAGTTTGTAAGAATTCTTCTATTGAAATTACAAGAGAGCTTTTGTTTTTCAGTTTGATTTTGCTGCCAAACATCAGAACAAAATAACAGTACATAGAAGTTTGAGGTATAAAACCATAGGGTGGTGGTTGGAAATTGCAGCACAGATGCTTGTTAGCTCCCAAAATAAACAATGACAAAGCGCTTCGGTTTTTCTCATCTTTTCTCTCACATCTGCCTTAAGCCGACACACTTTTCAGAATGTGTCTAAACAGGACGTTCAGAGAGACCTCATATTTACATGACTTACTGGGATTGGGAGGGAACAGGGTGCAGCTTTTGCAATGGATGATCTCCTTGACGACAGGTACATCTGGTACTAGACCCAGACCAGGCATTAGTGGATTCATAGACGTGTAGTCAGTCATCATGCCCAGATTCGGATCGTAGTCTGGAAAAAAGAGAGACTAGTAAGAAAATATGGTCACACACAAAATAATGATAATAAAACATATAACTAGTAAAAAAAGAATTTATTACATTCCCTCAGTTTGCTTTACATTATGTGTTGCAATCTGATTCTGTGAAGTGGCTGTATACATTTCTGTTCTGTGTAGTTGAGTGTAGGCCTGTCACAATAACAGATTTTACAGTGTGATATATTGCTGAAGTAAATACAGACAATAAACCATAACATTGAAACCAAACCATAAAGTGGAATTATCCCCCAAAATGATGTACTTCTTAATGTACAAAATAAAAAAAAAAAGAGCAAATATGAAAAAAACTGCAGAATGAAACAGTTCGGTTAGTTTGTATCTGCAATGATCCATAAAAGTGATTAAGTAAACCGTCTACATCTCAAACCAAAATTTTCCCCATAGTACAAAGAAAAAGTCCCCAAGAGAAATATTGACCCCCATAAAGTATTGTTCCATCTTGATATTGATCGATAAGTTGATATAGTATTCACGACAGGCCTGGTCGAGAAACATTTGTTCTTCCCCAAATGTTGTAGAATCAGCTCTTATGGTATAAATAAGACAATGTGTTCTTCAGGGCTTTATAATCAGATGCAGAGAGGAAGAAGGCCCCATGTGACTGAAACATGTAGGCAAGTCCTATTTTTTCACACTAATAGAGTTTTTAATGTAGTCGGCGCGCTGAATTTCACTCGATTTTCTCTTTGTTTTTGGTTTATAAGGCGCCTGGGAGAATCAGCTCTGATCTCTAAAAGTTGTGAAAAGTGCTTATAATTATTCATTATGAGTTTGTAATTCTAGGAATGCATAAAGGTTAAAGGTTAAAGCTTTGGGCCTCTGCAAACCGATTAAGTTTTTCAGCTTTTTAAGACTGTGTCTGTGTAATCCCTCAGTCGTCCAGGTATGATCCACAGTAAAAGAAAAATTCAATTCTGTTAACTGGACAGAAGCTTTAGAGTGAAGACATTTTGCTGCTCATCCAAGCAGGTTCTTCAGTTCTGGTCAGATTACTGGTGAGACACTGCTTTATATCTATCTGAACTTCACTGAACCCAGCACCTATTTGTATACGGTTTCTGTTTGTTAGCTAGGACTATTGAAATGCACTAAGTGGCACAGTTCACAAAAAGTTGACAGAATGAAATTTTTCTTTTGCTTTTTTAAGACCCTAAAAATCAGGTACATCGCCTTTAACCATACGAGTGCACACAAATCTTAATCTCACACATTAATGCATCCATCTCCATAAATCTGCAACAACCACTGCTTTGAAAAGAACTGTCCAATTCCCAATAGTATAGAGAAAATTTGAGTGTCTATGTAATCCTATCCACCTACACACTGCCAAAATCCTCTTGGCTTTGTTCCAGAGCACCTCTAGAGCACTCAGCAACAAGGGACATGGATTTACTCCAAAATGTGGGGAAACTATCAGCCTCCAAACTTGCCCTGAAAAAACAAAAACAAAAACTGAGCACAAGCAAAACTATTATTTAAATTTCCTGTTCATCTCGTCCATGCAATGTGATATTTTGTTTGTTTTCCAATTTAAATGAGTGGCTCGGCTCAGCATAACAATGATGGAGTGTTGAATAATTCTAGTCTGGAAGAATTGTGTAAATAATTGACTCCACAGTGCTGACATATTGAAAACTAAAACACATTCCAACAGGATATAAAGCAAAATGGTAAATGGAGCATGTCAGTCCACAGTACATGGAATTCAAACCATTCAGTTTAATACAAGCCGTTTGGGAGGTCTGAATGTGGAAGTTTAACTCTAAAAGCTTTCCATCTGGTTCTGGTTATGGTCTGGGAGAATCCTGATGAAGGGGGGAACACATCTGAGGTGCTAAACCCAAATGCTGAGTAGTCCAACAGTGCAAACATTTATATGATCAGTAATTATAGAGTTACTGTAATGTATTTCACATTACCACTTTGACTCTTGTGGTCAGTCTTCACAACAAATTTACTTAAACACAACTAATAGGGCAGTGATCATAGCTGAATGAAAATACATGTTAACATTATTGGTTATGATCATGGGAGACCCATCGAAATGGAGTGTATTGTATTTCCCTGTGTTGTATAAATAGGCCTAAGTGTTTACAGGAGTAAAGGAGAGAGTGCAGGGTGAGGAGGGGCCAGGTCTGCAAATCAGGAATAGTGTGATTGGTAGGCCTGTCTCGATAAATACTATATTGACTTCTTTGTACTAATGAGAAATATTTGGGTAATTTTCTGTACTACAATGAGATTTGAGCTGTAGAAGGCAAAATGATTAACCTGTATGACTCATTATAGACGCAAACTACAACTTAAGAGTGTTGCATTATGTCATGCATTTATTGACAGTCATATTTAACAATTTTGGACATAAGAATATGTTTTGGGGGATCATTTTGCTTTACGGTTTGGTTTCAGTGTTATCATTTATCATCTTTATCTACACTACTCACAATAAGTTAGGGATATTGTTATTTCCATGAGTGCTTTTCCTATTTGGCCTTGAATTTTAATGAAATAAGTAAAAGTTCCCTTTGATATTAGTAATAATGAATGAGAGGAAACACCATTTTCATGAGTTAAATATTTATTACCACAAAAATTTAGACAATAACAAGGATAGCCCCAAATAACAAAAATTGACAATGTCAGTAGCGGGTGTTTCCACCATTTGTCTTGACCGTGACGTCTTATGCTCCTCTCACTAGCCTCATGATGTTGTTCTCTTCCACAGGTGCTACACGCAGTTCTGCCAGGTCACGTGGGGATGGGGTACGACCATCGTACGTCTCTTCTTCAGCTGGTCCCAGACGTGCTCTATGGGGTTCAGGTCAGGGGACATTGCTGGCCATAGCATATGGGGCACTCCGACTTCCTGAAGTGGAGCTGTGACAATTCTGGCACGATATGGTGGAGCATTATCATCCATGAACAGAAAGTTGGGGGTGTGCTGGCGGAACTGAGGGATGATGATGGGTTCTATGATGTCTCTGTGGTAAGAACGTGCAGTGACTGAGCCATCTACAATAACCAAATCTGTTTTGCGCTGACTGGTGATGCCCAGACTGTTGCACCTCCTCCACCAAAGCGAACCCTGGGGACCAACCTCGGCGTATCGCTCACCTCATCTTCTCCAGCAACACTGACGACCATCATTTCTGTGCAAGGTGACCCGACACTCATCAGTGAACAAGACGGTAGACCACTGCTGCATTGTCCAGGTCACATGATCTTGTGCCCACTGCAAATGTTCACGCCGGTGTCTTGGTGTCAGTGGAGTCACCTGCAACGGTCGTCTGGCATTCAAGCCAAAGCGGTGGAGTCAGTTTGTCTGGAAACCCTAGTACCCCTCACATCTCGTAAACGTGCCTGCAGCTGTGTGGCAGTTGCATAATGATGTCTGAGTGCATAGGTCCTTAGGTACTGGTCATCGTTGCGGTCTGTCACTCGTGGGGCTCGACTCCTGGGTCTTTCACAAACTCTGCCAGTAGTTATGTGTCTTGGTGTGTTTCAAAGTGTCATTAGCAGACTTGCATCAAGTTCACGAGCAACATCTGACTGACTGTCATCAACCCAAAGGCGTGATATGGCCAGGTGGCACTGCGTGTCCGTTAAGTGAAGTCGTGTGTTCATGACTGTTTGAATGACGAACTTGGAATGACTTACTGACGATACCAGCTTTTTATACCTCTCACAAGTCTCTCACAATATCCCTAACTTATTGTGAGTAGTGTACTTCAGCAATATATCAACCTTCAAAATTTGTTATCATGACAGGCCTGTTGATTGGTCTAACAGGTATCCAAACATCCAGGCTCTGTACCCAATTAATGATGCAGAACAAGGTATGGTTACACAGCAGTCCAAGTTATGAATTAATTAATGATTCACATCCCACTCCCTAATTCATTCCTAGCATGCCAATTATTCACTGCGATAACTTAATGAGCACTTTTAACAACTTTCAGAGGCCAGAGCCGTCACAGTAACACTAACTACAACAAGCATGCCAACAGCGCACTTCCCAGTTCGCAGACAGTAAAAACACTTTATAATTAGATGCAGACAGCACACAGTGGTCTCATTTTGACCCCAAACGCTGAATTTACAAAGCTTATTAAATTTTATTACGTGACAAAAAAGTTTCTCCTTTATTTATACCAAAACAGCTCACAAGATCCCATCACCCCAGGTCACTTTCCACTCAACACATTGATCAAAGTCTTTTCTCCAGCAGAACATGTATCCTTTTTGTGTGGCCTGAGGGTAACTTGTAAATGTAGCAAGTCTCAGGGTAGTCCCCCACACACGCACACATAAAACATTACTGCAGTGGCCCATTTATGTGTGCCACATTTAAGGCGGTAGCTAAGAGCTGTACCACATGTCTGTACCACATGAAGAAACACTGTTAAAAATGATTCGTTTCACCTGTGTTGTTTCTATGACAACTCTGGGGAAAGACATGGGCCCATAACTCTTTAATAGATGAGAAGAAACACAACTATTAATCAGTGTTAGAACTTGTGAATTGTACTAAGAAGATTTGTGTTTTTTGTACATTTTTCAGTAACAAAAAGGTTCAAAGTACAAATGTTTACAGTCCTTTACAACCAGTGTTCACTTTGTTTCACCAAGATGAAAGTTGAAGTGTTGATCTTCCTATATTATATATGCATTTGTGCCATATCTGTTTCACATAGCGCTGGGTGATATGGCATGAAAAGAATCTGAATTTATGTCATTTTTATTTTCTTTTTTTTTCAAAAACAATATAAAAATGGCTTTCAAAATTGACTTCCATAAACCACATAGGCTTACAGTTACTTCTATTTCACACAAACAACAGTCCCGCTTGCTCCTCCAAATTTTGAATTGCTCCAAACCAGTTACTTTTACTGACAGAAGACTGGCTGTAGACCTCTCCATTAAAAAGCCCTAAGCATATCACTGAGCATTAGAAATGAGTGAATCTCTATAAAAATTTGATTAGTTGCCCAGCCATAAAATTTCACACCACACAACTGGCAAGCAGCGAGAGTGGTATTGGACACAATGTTTTAAGGGCAAGAGACATTCGTTCATTATATGTGAAATCTAGCAGATAAGGGAAATATGCAGTCATGGCATTAAGTACATGACTATAGTGGAAAACAGTTTCATTGCACAGTATAAATAACACACTGACAGAAACCTGGCACACTTCAAAAAGGAAGAATACATTAAAAAGGAGGCGAGATTTATGAAAAGGCTTTGGGGAAAGGCATTTTGCTGAGTACGGTGAAATACAGCACAGTTTAAGTGTATCAAGATAGAGAATGAGGGTGTATGCCACACTATGTTATAGACTGACAGTTAAACATTTGGTGAGCCAGATAATCGTGCTGATGTATAACCACAATTTGTCTAAGGGTGGCTGATGCAGTGTGACTCAAACTTTCAAAAACCTTCCCCTAAAAATAGTGTTATGTATTTTTATTCCTTTTACTTATCCATGAGTAGTGAACAAGGTCTGTACCTGGCACTAGTGTCTGTGCGCTCAGTCCCAGAGGAGACATCCCCAGGTTGTTCATGGCTGTAGCCCAGGGGCTGGGGTCTGACATGGGCATCGCCATCGAGCTGGAGTCCATGGGGATGTTGTGGATCACTTCAGCTGAAACACAGTTAAAACGCACATGCATTTAAGGATATACATGAATAAGTAGTGGTGTTTTAGTTACTGTTCCTGTTCTGCCTCAGAAATATATTCTAGTGTACTGTAACAGATTTTAATTTACCCTGTTAAGTTAAAGCTGATAAATATGAAAATACGGTACTGAGACTGTAAAACACAATATATACCAGTGTTTCTCAAACTGTGGTATCTCTAAATGGTACTTGACAGCTCTTCAGTATCTGGATTTAATTTTTCATGTGATCCCGTTTTTGCCTTCCTTTGGATAATTTTTTGTTAAGAACTACAGTGGAAATGATGTAATTCACTTGTTGACCTGGTTTAGACCTGGATTAGACCTGGAATAGCCATGTTATATACTTGATTTAGATCTGGAGGTACTCAAAAAGCTAAATCTTTTCTTTGATGGTACTTGGTGCAAGAAGTTTGAGAGCCACTGATCTATTCATTTTACATAGCATTTTTTTTTTTAAGTACTGTATTTTCTGGACTACAGAGCGCACCTGATTAAAAGCCGCATGCTTTAATTTTAGAAAGAAAAACTTGTACAAGCCGCACCGGATTTTAAGCCGCAGGTATCCCACGTAGTAATATGAAAATTAGCTAAAAAACCACTAATGCAGTTTTGCATGCTTTTTTTTTTTTTACAGTGTATGCATGCGCATGGAAAATAACATAAGCACGAGCAAAAAAAACGTAATATATTACATGTGAAGGAAGACCAAATGAATGGGCACAGAAATAACAAACAAAATCTAATTAAAACATATGCAGGTGTTGTTGCAGTTAGACACAGAGTTTTTCTTCACACTGAGAGACTTCATCACATTAATCAGGGAATATCTCTTTATTTGATACATAACTGACATATTCAACAAAGCTGGTACATGACTGACAGACCATCTGCAGCTAATCTCCAAGAATAATGAGGCAGCAAGCTATTTTAATGATGAGCATGTGTAGACTGGACTGGTGACATCCCCCTTGTCTACATCTGTCCAATTAGAGATCTCCTCACTGTCCTGTGTTTGTGTCACTCCAGAGGAAATGCACTACAGCTGGGAAATCTGTACATAACTGCGAGAAACAGGAGAAAGCTTCATTGTTAGCAGTCACAATTAGCTGGTAAAGATAGAATTTTAGTGATGAACTGATTTGAATAGGTGTTTCATGGTAATAAGCAAGAAAGATGTTGCAAGTTTAATAAGAAATCCAATTATTTCTTAATAAGTCGATGTGAGCCGACACCATGGTACAGCAATGTTTGTAAAACAAGGCAGGTTATTATTTGGAGCCTAGACCCATATGCTCATATTATATTGAACTGGTGCAATTATCAAATCACAGAGGCTATTTAGATAATAGAATGTATTATGCAACGAACAAATTATCCTGTCTTGTTCATGTATTAGTTAATCAGTTAAAATTTCTTCTCCCCAGTGTTATTGCTCCTGTAGCTGATTACAACATGCACTCTAAAATGCTATTCAGTGCATTTGTGTTTAAACATATTACAAATCTAATTGCATAACTGAAAATACTTAAGTATATATATTTTTTTCAAAATTGTACAACCCTAATTGGATAATCAGTAAAAAATACATTTTTATATTGAAGCTACCATCTGTAAGTTCATATATATATATTTTTTACCAGTAGATGGCAGATATGAAGCCTGTTCCCCCTCCCCACTCCCGTCACCTTGCCTGTGTTTAGACTCAGCTGTGCTCTCAGGTCTTCTGTCAGACCAATGCTGGCACACTATCAGACAGAAGTGACATAGATAGCATCTAGTGGTGATATGTGAGAATACAACAGAACCGTGTAGGCTGATTTAAGTACAGATGGTAGCTTTAAATCATTTCATATCTAAAATTATCTTACAACAACTTTATTCTCAAGTTAGACAGGTTGCGCCCAATTTTAATGTCCCACAACAACAAAAAACAGCATACATTTGTGATTCAGCAATACTAAGTAAGCTGGTGGAGGCAGTGTTACGTTAAAATAGCTGTTTCACACACAGAGAGAACAATCAGAACAGTGAGACAGACTTGATTTACAGTGGAAATGGACAAATGCAGTGAAGTGTGAAAAAGGCTGTTTGTGTCTAAACTGTTTGGTTCAGACAGTGACAGGGATCAATGCGACATCAACTCCGCAGAGCCAGCCTGCACACATCACACACTGCTAACTGGGTGCATCCCGCCTACAGCTCGCTCTAATCAGTTTTAAACCCTGAGTTTCATAAAAGGGCACTATGTATGTTTTCAGGTGGATGAACAAAAACCTTCTTGTTGTCTTGGAGATAATACTGCTTTGCCAGGAATATTCCACAATGCATAAATGTTATCTTACTCCACAGAGATGCACCCAGGTCAAGTATTTTTGTTACCAATAAAAATGCCTGTAACTGAATACATGCAAGATACATGATATGGACCATTCCAGGCACAGCAATAACATTTAAATTTAAATTGGACATTTAAAATCTAAAATAGTGCTGCTCCAATGAATGTGGTGAACTGTATGGCCTCTGTGAAGTATTGGATTTTTTGTTTAAAATATTTATTTGTTTATTTATCTTAAAATTACTAAGGCTAAGGTAAGGTAGCTCAAGCTTCTAAAATGTGCCCAGCTCAAACATTGAAGATGATAAAATAAAGCCAAAATAACACACATGGATGAAGAAACTTGAGGAAAGACAACACGTGGAGTAAGTATAGGTTTAGAATCAAAATAGTCCTGTTTATGAGCAGTGCTGTAGTATCAAGTATGAACCAGTTCAATTAGAAAGGAACAGCTGTGGAGTAGCCAATAACCGCTGCCACATGTTAAGACAAGGACAACCATAGCAAACTAAAGACTTAATGAGCGCGTCTAAGCAAGAACACACCTGAGATGTTATGATCCAGCAACAGATGTGAGTTCTTAAGGCATGATCGGGAAGTCATAAAGCTAATCATTAGATGTTTCTGTAAGGAGCTCATATGTCCTCCCACACATCCAGAATATTTTAAAAAGATCTAAAAACATAACCCTTAACATGACTTCTGGTGAACTGACTTTGCAATCGTGCTGTCACGATGCTAAAATTTTCAAACTCAACTTCGATATTAAGGAATAGACTGAATATCGATTCTGATACCACGATGAGAATAAAAACACTATTTACACAAGAGAATGTAATTTTCAATGTTAAATTGAAGTACTTTCTTTTATATTAGCATCTGGTCTTACATCTGTGTAATCCCTCAGTCGTCCATGTAAGTTCCACAGTAGTTCATACTCTTATGTGGTCTTGTTCTGATACAACTCAAGCTCATTTTAAAGCTATTCAGAAGAGGTTCATTTCTGTCCTGTGAATGTGACTTTTTTTAGTACTGATACTTACATACAATGTACAATGAACAGGGTCAAAAATAGCTTTGGTTATGAAAATGATCTTGCTACTTTGAATGTAAATTCAGTGTGCTGTGTTCTCGTATAAGTCTCTGCTGTTTAACGAAGACCAAAGACAAACAGAATTCTTTAAGGACAACTAGATTCCGTATAAAGGTAAACTGGACTGAGAGCCTGTGTACCCTCTCTTTTGAAGTGTAGTGAACATTGAACAGGCACCAGATCCTGTAAAGAGCTGCAGTTGCCCTCAGTTGCCTTGTCGCCCAGGCAGCAGAGGACACATCAACAGAATTAAGCAACTCCAGACTTTTTTTTAGTCAAGACAATGAAGAATGTTAAGCAATTTACAGCTAATTGTGTGTGAAATAACTCCACATGAAAATGCATGAGATAATGACACAATTGTCAGTCAGGAGAAAGAAAAACACACACATGACATTTAGATAAAATTGCATCTCCTTGTAGTCAGCTAAGAAGGAAGAATTCATCTTAGCAACTCACATGAGATCATCATCTTCAGTTATGAACCTAACAGAAGGCAACAAGCAAGGGTTTAAGCATTCATATGAGACTATTCATGTGAGAACAGTGACCTTCAGTGCTCCAAACTTTTATGGAGTTATTGAGTGGGGACAAATTTGAGTCTGTTATTATTGTTGGAAGATGTTTTTATTTTATTTTCTAATTGATAAAGACAGCTGTTTTCTTCATGAGATGGATCTTGTTATCTGGAGTAATAAGCCTTCTCTGAAGAATCAATAGCACTCACAAAGGTCAATGCAAAGAGGCTGGGCTGGTGAGGAAGTAATATACTGCTATATTTTTATCAGTGTCCACTGACATTTGGGGATTATTAAATGATCTTTTGTTTTTGTGAAAGTTTTGTGTTATAGTTTAGGTGCACATAGTGAAAATCGGGAACCCTATTTTTACGTTTAATGTAAAAAGACATACTAGAGATACATACATAATTAGACTGACAGAGTTCAATTCCTGACACTACCAGAGTTGTCTGTATATGCTCATAGTTTAAATAAAAAGACAGTGAAGCAGTAGTACCTGAGGGCAGAGTGGACCTCTTCCTCTTCTTCGTGTTCTCTGCTCCATTCTCTAAAGGAGGACACTCGCTCACCAATGGTCCTGTGGCGTTACTGAATTGCAGAGGCTCATTGTTACCCGCTGGATCAAAGGGCAGAGGATTGAGTCCTGCAACGGACAACAAACGATAGATCAGTTTAGATTAATCATTCTTAAAATTAATTTTTCGTTAACTTTTTATGTGTATTTTACTGACCCATTTCTTATGTATGTTGTTAATGTGGGACACTGGTTACTGGTTCTTATTGCAGGTGTGGTTTGTATAATGTATAGTGTCTCATGTTGAGTCTGATGGATGGAGTGTTTGGGTCTCACATCTGGACAGAGAGGGGAGTATTTCTGGGAGGGTCGCCGCCAGAGGAGGAAGGGAAGAATAAACACCAGGAGACTGGGTGGAGACACGACAGCCTCGAGAACATAAATGGAATGGAAAAGCTAGAACTCTAAGCCAAACTTTAGCCTGCCTTTGGATGATATAGTGGGTGGAAACCAAATAATGGCTTGTCTTTTATCACAGAGCCATTGCCCATTGATGGTACAGAGCAGCGCGTCAGTAGAACACAGTGCAAGGTTCAGAGGATGTCTCAGTGTGGATGGTTAGGAAAGCGTAGAAGTGAACCTGGGGCATGTAGACCACTGTGCTCATTGCTCTGTGTGAGGAGTAGAGCAAACCACGACATTATCATTTCCAATATGGTAAGAGATTGCCGTTTTCGTATTGCACAAAAGTAAGTTATTTCTTGTTCTGGTATGTTTCTGTGTTTTGGAAAGGAAAAGATTCATTATTATGTTAAATATTCTTGAGATGTTTCCCACAATTTATTTTAAAACACTTGTGACATTGAACATCAATTTTTTGCTTGAATTAGTTGAGTTCTTCTCAACGAGATTCTGTCAGTGTGGCTTTCATTCAAAACCACCGGAATGCAAAGCGACACGGTGAGTGACAGTGTGGTCTAGCTGATCCCAGAGTGGGTCAGCAGACTTCTCTGTGATCAGGATCCAAAATGACCCTGGAGTCTCATAGGGTTACCGATAAAAAACAAGACCTCTGGGACTAAAGGCTTTGACACAGTCTGTCATCAACACTAAATGAGATATTGCACTGTTCAGAGAAGGCTTGGACACAATGCCACATCATGAGGTCAAAGATATCTAAAAAAGGCACCGACCCCCCATAACACATAGATAAACAAGGTGTTTGACTGATGGGGCTTAACACTGGCCTCTGAAGCATGACAAACGGCTATGAGGCTATTAGCCAAACTATTCACTTCCTGAGTATTTATAGAGACAAAAGCACTGCAGTTCATGTAAGTACACACTATAAACAAGGCTGCACACTATTCACCGCAGGCTATACTCATTAAAAAAACAATTTTAAGAAAAAAAAAACAAAACTGAATGGATAAGAAGTCCCTGCCCTGAGTTTGAACCATGCATAATTGTGATGAAGCAGAGCAAAGTTGTTGTTAGCATGCACCCAGATGACGACAGAAGTTGTAACTAATGCATTCAGTTGGTCTTCATTTTTCAATACAATATTAAACAACATTTGACAATGGTGCGTCAATCAAAACTCAGAAGAGCTTGCAAAGAACATAGGACTATTACAGCATTAGTGAAATGAGACGATTCCTCTTTAGATCTCTGTGGTTTGCCCAAGGCTGCGGGAATTCATTGAAGGTTAATTTATTTAAATCTCCATAAACTCATTTCCGTGGATAGCATTCTAATCCTCTCTCCACTGTCAAAGGCCTGTGCCCTTTGCTGCTCTGATTGAATGACTGTGTGTGTATGGTAATGAGACAACAGCAGCTGATAAGGTCATGTCTGCTAACACATGCATGCTAAATTACCTCTGATAGCATGGGCACAACAGCAAAGTTTTAAGTTGCCATGACGCTTTGAATGGATTTTGATTCTTGCCGACTTGCAGTTTATTCAGAAGGGTTTTAGAGCTACTTGTATTTCTGTAATATGTTGTAACCACTTACTAAATCTGATTACATTCAAATTGTGTATAACTGAGAGCTGATTCTCCAACCAAAGCAGACAAGTGGAGAATCAAATCTTAGAGCTGATCAGGCTAATAGTGACACTGTCTGACCTCCTCATGGTCAATGTGTGCAATGTGCAAAGTTTTAAAGTCTCCTATTGTAGGTTAATCAGTGATTAATTTTAGACCAAACGACCTGCAGATGAATATCTAGCATACCATATTACTATCCAAAACATTTAAAAAAAGCTTGAAAACATGTAATGGAACAATGCTAGTCTGACTCCTCTTATTTTTAATGGCCCATTTTAAACATGCTTGCAACCTTGACTTCAATGACACACTGCCATGCTAAATGGATTAGCTTCTAGGTAATGTTTGCAACCAGAGAGCTCCAACACCCCTTCTCTACCACATACATCACACGCACTTCATTATCAGCTGATCAGCCATCCTGAAGAGCTTTAACCCTGGATTGTGCTAATCATTATGCATCATTTTGTCATGTAACATAGTTTAATGCTTATATAAAAACAGCATATTAACTTTTCTCTTTACTCTCAAATGGTAAAATGTTCACATTTATATAACGCTTTTCTATCATCAAGGCACTCTACCAATTTCGTTAATTCACAACTTAACAGCATCCCAGCAGTCCTATTTTGATGGATAAGATGTGTAATTCCTTTGTGTGCCAATTAATACTTGAGAAAAAGCATTTGTTGTTTGTTATGTTGCATTCTCCTGCTTACGGAAATCTGAAGGCCACTATGATAAGGGAGTCTCCAACCAAATGTTTCAGTCTCTTGAGTTACAGTGCGGAGATTTCAATGCCATTTTCCTTCTCTTTGGGAGCCAAGACTCCTCGCCTCATAAGTCTTGTCTTTGTTGCTGTTGATTTGTTTATCTGCACATAATTTGAAACTAACCATATGGACACTTGTCATTCTCCAAAACTAAGCTCTGACAGGAGTATAGATCCTCGCTCAAAAAGTACTTAAATGAGAAACTTTGTCAGTTCAAGATAATTCAGGCCTGCCAATGACATGATTAGGCTTGTTGACACCATTTAATATTTTCACTTCTGTACATAAAGCTTTTGTGTCCACCACAGCAAACAAACTACATTACAAACTTACTGAAGTATTCTTAAAAGGTGCTCCACATAACCTTGTCTCCATGGACTGGTTATCTCTTTGCCTGAGATGTTTCTCAGCATGACATTTATCTTGGCTTATCATTTTGCCTTTATTCAATTACAGGCTATTTTATAAGTCAAAAAGCTTCAAAAAACCTCTAAAACCTCTCTGATCAATCTGACAATTGATCGATCTGTAAATTGGCCTGGCAGTATCATACGCCAAACCGTGAACATTTTAGAAACAGCGAAAACATGGAGACAACCAGATAGTAGACCTTCCACTAGAAAACTTACACAGTGCACCTTTAAAAGTAGTCTCACCATACGACTAGAAAATGTATGCCACTACGGGAAAAAAGTAAAGTCCATTTGGAAATTGCTAAGTACATTACATTTGAAGCTGTCAAATAAATAACAATATTTAGTCATACTTGAGAACGCTAATGGAGCCTGCGGCAGACAATGTTGTTGCCTGTTGTTTTGACTGTGGGGGAATAAGAGGAAAGGTGTGTCATGTACAATAAAAATGTTCCTAGAGACAATATCCCAGACACCGCCTGCAGGAACTTAAACCAAAAGAAGAAACTGCACAGCCAACACAAGAACATAAAGAGAGTGCTGCAAGAAAAGAGTGACTCAGGTTTTAATTAAGACTCAAGTGATAACAAGTTTTCCCAAACCCAAGAATGTTCCATCATAAATATTTTGTCTCGTGTGCAAATTGATGAATTTTGCATGAATTTCTTCTTCTTATAAAGCATCACTGACAGATTTGAAAATGAGGTTCAAGTAGCGTCAGCTCAATTACGGAACAAGTCACTCTGAATAAATAATTTTTATATCTACGAAAACAAAAAAAATCAAAACAAAAACAGTAGAAGTAAAAGGTGAACTAAAAATGGAACTAAAAAGATTTGGCCTTCAAACTCATATCCAATGATTTAGTGGCTAGTCTTTCTGTTGAGACCTGTTTGACAATTGCAATAAAACGTCCACTGCCTAAAGTCCAGAGATGACCAACTGTCATCTCTCAAGCCACTTTTACATTCCCAGCTGCTTCCACTATTTCCAACGCCTCTCAGGGGACAAGCAACAATAACTTGACGTATGGTCCCAATGATAATGTTCCAAGTGTTAGTGGCGACTCGCATCTTAACTGATTCGCAATGAGCATTAGCGGGAAATAGCCTTCGGAGAAAGCAAATGAGCCGGTTATGGTAGGCTAAAAGGCAAGCAAAGGCTATATGAGGTTATGACAGAAAGATCCCAAGCTTCATTCACTTGTTGAGGATGTATCGAAACAGCTCACATTATAATGATTTTATACAATACTGTTTCAAGTGTGTAGCGATGGGAATACAGTAATAACATAGTAAATGAGAAGTAATAATTCTCAAAGTCAGGAGATTTCATGCAAACCCCTACGGTCAATGTTAGTTCAATCTGGAGCTACAGCTGACTAAATGGTGGAAATATGGCTGCCAATCGTGCCAACCATTGACCACCACCAATCACTCTCTCGCCCGTAAGACTTACACATGCAACAGGGGTGAGTTGTCTTACTCTAGGAGACCACGGTACGCACAGCTCAGAGCAATAATTCAAGTCACACCTTTCAGTTATAAGATGACAACCACCTGAAGCAATGTTGGCTCATAAATCGTATATATATATATATGTGTTGATGATTCTAAGTTCTTCACACATCAACATTCCCAAAGCTTTCCAAGACTATCTAGTTTAAGTAATGAAGCAGGTGTTCTGCAGTTGCTCCAAAGTGAGCAGGTGAAGATGTGGCAACAGACTTTTTTTTTTCTTCACAGTGGGATGTTGAGCTATACAAGAAAAAAACATTTAAACTGAACTGCCATGAGGGAGTTCAATCTCCATTTCATTCAACAGGGCACTGATTCTAAAAGCAATAGAAGGTCAGGTGTGCAACTGTCATCCAGAGACTTTTCTGCTTTAACCAGGGCTAAAGAGGTAGCCTACCTCTATTGATAGCTTGACGTACCTTCTGCTTTGGTTAATGATGACAGAATGACAGATATTCAAAATACTATATTAAAAAAAAAACATTGTCAGAATATTGCCTTATTTCAGCTTACCAACATTATAACACTAATTGAAGTGCAGGCTTGACACACAGATCTTGCAGTTGTTATGAGCACTAAGGAGAACATTTTATCTTGCAAGTAGGGATGGGATAATAAACAAATAGATCCGCTTAAAAATAAAGCTGTTTAAATATAGAACATGTTCATAATATTAAAACTATAATTATTAATGTCCATAACATTTTAAACTGTGAGCGACTTTAATAATTATCGTGTTATAATGGTTAACCGCAGTTATTTTGAGCATGATAATCGTGATGCCAAATCGTTCCATGCCTACGTGAAAATGCGCATTTATTTAGAGTTAAGTCTTTCCATTTGCTATTTTTGCCATTCCTTTAGTGGATAACGCACGATAACCTACTGTTCCTTGGGACACTGCAACTGGGCCCATCAAACTCTGCTGCTTTGTAATCAACTTTCAGCTGCATGAAAATTAAATATGATCAATGATTTTGAAACCTTGACTTTTACATGCTCCTCATTGAGCGTATAACCTATTCACAGCATAGTCAAAACAAACAACTTGAAGATGGCGTTAAAATTAGCATCGGGATCGAAATTCTAACATTGTATAATCATGTCTGCTGGAGGATTTGTCGCATATAAACTGGAATTACACTTGAGAACAGATGTCGGGTCTCAGTACGCTGATGACCACTAATGAGATTCAAGCAGAGGACTGAATTTGGAAACACGCTGTAAGTTGAGCAAATAAGATGAATCCCTTTCATTAACTGGAGGCTGTGGGCTCTCCTGCCATCCCAAAAGTAATTGCCTGGTCTGGTGGGGAGATTAAGGCGAGGGGCCAGACTTCACTGAACGGGCCTCTCAAGTTTGATTACCAAAATGCCAAAATAAATGAAGTGGTAAAGATCATGCAAAAGGCTAACAGTGGAGGATATAATCTGGCTATAGCTCTCCTGTCATTACTCATTATGCCTATAAAGAACTACAATTTTTAAGTGTGCAGTGTAAAGGATATAGTTCAAATCTTGGCATAAACAATTGTACATTTACATAAAATATGCTTTATTTTATAATATTTCATGTTTGTTTAATATTTGTTTTATATATACACATGTATACATGTTTATCGGTAAATCAAGGAATGTAAAATATGAAGCAAAACGAGTACGACGAAACACAAGTTTTTGATAAAAGGACATGGTGTAATTATGTCAAAAGAAAACATACATTTAAAAATATATTATATATTTCATATATTGATAACATGCATATACTTTCTTATACATGTTTCATTTGTAATGGAAGTAGATGGCTCAATGTTTACAAAATATTTTTTACAAATATGAAAATCAACTTTAAACTTTAAATGAATTTGTGGGGATTGCAATAGATAAAACAAGGACATCAATATAGGCAAATGTTAGTTATTTGAAACAACTGCAAGTCAAATACTGCATGCATCTGTACCAGCTGAAAAAAGAAAAAATCCATATTCAACTATCCCCAACAGGTTTTTTCCATTATACCTCAGAGAACTAATAAATGCCTAATGCCTAATATCTGGGAGCCTGTGTAGAGGGCTCTGGGACTGAAGGCATGGAGCTGCCCCTGGAGCCAATTTTCTCTCCGCACAGCCTCGGTCCAGAGCGCACACTAACAAGCTGAAGCTCTGCACTCATCAGGAGTATTGGGACACACACAAGAGGCTTGAAAAATGCATGATGTCGGTGCCGCCCTCAATTTGTATAATCTTCAAATTGATCTACAGCTCTGACACAAATTAAAACAAGCAGCGCTGATGGTAGACATTCCTCAGTGAGGTTATATACGGTAAGATTGTTTTTTACTGCATGGTCATCTACGTAATTTATTGACTTTCTGAGAGTTTAAATATCCTCCTCTGAATTCCACATGCTAGTTTCTCATCACAACCGAGCTCCATCTGACAAAGCTCTCACCAGTCTCTGAAATATGACCCATAAAACCCAGTGGCACTGTAAAGCCGGAGCCAGGGCAGATTTGTGAATCCAATTACCTCCTGTCTGTAATGGATGTGCTCAGACTCACACACATGAGGTTAAGTCTGCTTCTGTCAGCATATGTCCTTATGACCACAACCTCCACCAGGACGGCCATTCTGATCCAGAGCAAGTTTAAATGACTGTGGATGAAAAACCTATGTATAACAAAACAATGTCAACATGAACTTGGAATCGCGTGCTTGCGATTATCGCTGTGTCGATATGGTTGGAATTAAAGAGGGACTAAACAGCTAAATGACAACTACATTGCAAAGAGAGCGGCTAAACTGGGCAGAACTAAATAAAAGTTGGAGGACTAAATAAAACAGTGAGAGGAGGGGCAGGGTCTGGACGCATGAGCACTTTAAACGCCTGCAGCCAGGTGTTTGTAATCAGAAACACCTGGCAATCAGGGCACTCCCATGTGATGTCACATAGGATTGTATGGGTGTGGCCACTAGGAGGCAGCACACACTCAGTTTTTGAACACAAAGCTGCAAATTGACCTAGTTTGCAAAAAAAAAAAAAACCCAAAAAAAAGACTAGGAACAGTAGACAGTGCTACTAAAACACCATAGGTTAGTAGCAGACAAAAGGTTAATTTAGTGTTTAGCCCCACTTGAAGTGTGAGCATTTACCACAGGGCTGGGCAAAGAATTACATTTTTATGATTATTGCTGTAATCGATAAAAACTCTAATTGAATAATCAAGATAATTAACTCTTAAAAAGGTACAGTATGCAACTTTCTGGAAGTCAAACATCACCTGCATGATTCCAGAAAAATAGAAAGTTAAATAAATCTTTGGAACAAGCAGGAGGAGGCCCTCCTTCAGACCAAATAAGAGTCAGGTTTGTGGAGGTGTAAGCCACGCAACGCAAGTTTTTCAGTGGAATAGACACAACCAAAATGAATGGAAAAAAAAAAAACAAAACAAAAAACATGCTATTTTATGCAATCCATTTTTTTAGCTAAAAAGTTACAGACTGTGGCTTTAAGTGTGTTCAGTGTGAGTGTAAAAGTTGCTCACAGACTGTACTAAAGCACATTTAACAATATATTTCTGTGAGATAGCTCACCTACTTTTATTTCACAGAAGCGCATTTTGAACAACAGACTTCATGCAGAAAACCTTTATATCTGTTGGAATTAAATACTGGCCTATAATGTCCCATTGTATCCCGCCTTGATATGATCATTCTCAGGAACATTTATTCATTCACAAGCATAAGAAGCCAAAAACAATATCCCATTCATCCTTTTTTGTAAACTTGGCTTTAGTGTTGCGTAAAGAATGCCAACTTTGATTTGAACCAACAGGTGCTGTGGTGCACTGAGCTCTGAAGACTGTTTCAGCAGTTTCTGAGACTGCCTGCATCACATTAACCCTAGAAAGACCAAGACACCCACTGTGAAGGAAACTGTGTAACATGAAGCCTCAGCAGCAACTAGAGTTTCTTTTACAAACAAGAAATAATCTTTACCAGACGCGGTGCTGCTTTTACAGAACACAAACAGAACATGTCAAAGTTTAACATTCACAATAAATTATTCCATGCCATAAAGAAACAAGAAGAGAGCCATAGAATGTAGATTTGTTGCCAACTGCCAAAAGAAAATATAGGGAAACCAGCGTGAATGAAACAAAACATCTACTGTTAGATTTTTCTTTTGTTCACATAAAACAAAAGTGAAAAAACATACTAATCCATACAAAAACTAGCATAAAAACTGGACTCAATTAGGCCTGTCACGATAACAAATTTTGAAGTGTGACATATCGTTTAAGTAAATATAGATGATAAACTATAATATTGAAACTAATTTATGCCACTGACATAATAACCCAAGAGCAGATTCAAACCACAAAAACTATTCTAAATCTACAATAATGTAAAAAAAATCATGAGCTGCAATAAATAAATAGCACAATGATACACTTTAGTACTTAGTTTGCATCTGTAACGAGTCAGATCATTTATTTAAATCTGTCATATAGCCAAAAAAAATGACCAAAAATTCCCAGTAGTACAAAGAAAATGTACACACGACTGACCCCCCCAAAAATATTGTTCCAGCTTTCATATATTGTAATTATCATGACAGGCCTAGACTCAATAGGTCTTGAAATCGGTATAGAGTATCAAGTCTGTTCCTTAGTATCAAAATCCAGTTTTGGTATTGTGTCAACACTATTCACATCGTTATAATGCCTTTGGGGTGAAGCGATATTGCGATAAATACTTTTGGTTGCTGCTTTTGTCTGAAGTCAAATGCTAGTAAACTTGTCAATGGCCTCAACTGATCCTGCCATAACCATGAAACATAAAGAGCCCCAAGTTAACCCCTGTTCTGACCTCAGCCGCATACCAACCCTCCAAAATAGATGAGTGTGTATAATTTGAAGTCGACCATCACACTGGTCGACTTCTATTATTATCTCTGTAATTGCTGGTCTCTAACTGACAAACACTGGAGTAAAAAGTCCAATGGAGTCTAATGAACCAAAAAAAGAGCACATTTATTCATCAGAACGCACAAGTCCTCAAGAAGCCAGCAAACATCAAGTACAGGGCTTCCTTTAAGTCCAAACACCAAACCATTCAGAGCAGTTTGAATATTTAACATTTTTTCTGGCCATGAAAGGCCGTGCACAGTGGGCATCTGTACAAGTCAATGTGTTCATGTTTAAGCAAGAAACCCCAACCCAAAATGAATTCACCACAAAAATCTTCCGAGTCCATGGAAAATTCCTAGGATGCAATTTTCAGTTCTTCAAGTGGTAACTTCTCATGCATAAGTGTATGACTTTGATAAAGGAATGCCAACCAATCAAAGCATTGCCTTCAACATACTCACTCCAATCAAATTTAACTAGAACTTTTTTTTTCCTCAAAGTGACAGTGAATTTTAATGTTGAACCTTATTGAAGACTAGCCAGTAAGGTTTAGTGACAGGAGTCGTCCATCACACCAGATGCTTCACATAACTCATTTGCCTCATTTGACAATCCCAGTGTAAAAAAAAAAAAAAAACACACATTTGTAAAAACAGATCAGATTAATACTCTCTCCAGGGGCATTGACTTCGTGCATTGAATGACAGTCCAGGGAATGTGACCTCAAGCGTCAGCACTGTGCAGTTACGTCTAAGAGTTTTCTCAGTTGCCTGTAATACAGCATGGCCATAGTCTTAATTTCAGTACAAACAAAGTCAGTCAGTTTGGGTTGAGTATTTTTCTAAAATCTAAGTCTAGTAGTCAAGACAGCTTCTGTGAAATATCCTGTCATTTTTGTTGATGTCAGTCAAAAAAAAAATGCAGAGAAAAGAGCACAAGATCTGGAAACATGGGATGCATATTAAGTGACAATATCACAATATTGAGCACCTAGTTTCCATTTCCATGCTGTAATAGGCCTGAAATAGTAAAGAGGTACAATATTTTAAACTTTATAGCTCAACTTGGACAAATAGTGGTCCAACATGACATTCCCTGCTAATAAGAATCCAAATATTATAAAACTCTTCCTTATAGCAACATGTACAGCCTTTCTTTCTGTCTCTTCACTCTAGCAGTTGCCACTAGCATGCACCATTAAAGGTAATCTAGAAAATCTCTTGGATTGCACTTTATCACAGAGACCAGTGCAGTGTGGATGTAAATGCCTGTTACAAGCTCTGATCACTTAAGGATTAAAACATGTTTGTCTAGAAGAAATAAATATGAGGGGTGGGGATGTATGTGAAATACAATGAAAAATAACACCACACAAAATATAAATGACCAAAATGATACATTTTACATTTAAAATGAACTAAAAATTATTCAATAAGACACCTAATGATAAATATATCGATTCAAATAAAGCCACAAGAGGAAACAAAAGCCTACACTTCAATAATTTTTACAAGAATAAATCACACTTAGAATACACTCACTTCCTCGTCAAATGTGATGTCCATCAAGGGAATTATCTTCCTTATAAAGCTGCCCAATCGTTATTAAGGATTTGGCCTCTGTTTAAATACAGAAGGGTGTCTCAAATGTGACCGATGCCCATGTGAAATCTATAGGTCCATCTTTAAAGCGCAGGGCGTGCGTCAGTCACATTCAGGTACGGCTTAGCACTTTATCATACAGCAGCATCGCATATCAAATAGTTGTAAACATGTCACATCAATGTGGAGCGAGAGCAGCAGCGCACCCAGGATGCGTTTAAGCAGCTGAGCTGCTATTCACCCGTCAATAAACCGAGCAAAATTTAGAACAACTTCTGCCTGCACAGTATAGATGAAAATCCCCACCGCCACATCCTAGAGCAGCCTGAGCGCTGGACGGTCTGAAGCACAAGCACACGATCATCTGTGCCTAACTGGAGAAACATTTGATGAATAAAAGCAGTGAAACTGCTAAAATATACCTGTGTACTGCAGGAGAAACATGGTCCAAAACAGCGACGTGCGCTCCCCGTTTGTCCTCCACACGATGTAAATCCGCGGGCGGACGCAGTCTGTATCTGTATGTGTGTGTGTGCAGAGTCTGTGCAGAGTCTGTACACTGT
Organism: Periophthalmus modestus; assembly: GCA_019594935.1. Taxonomy (NCBI): domain Eukaryota; kingdom Metazoa; phylum Chordata; class Actinopteri; order Gobiiformes; family Gobiidae; genus Periophthalmus; species Periophthalmus modestus. Next base: position 10,487,955 of record JAIEZT010001368.1, on the reverse strand, counting down.
GCTCCGCTCCGCACACTGGACTGCAATGAGAGCAGCCAGTCAAAGCAGGACCTTAGAGTGCGCACCCGCCCTCCCGGCGTGCCCCGCCGCTCCAGTCACATCACACCGAAGGAACAGCGCTGTGTAAAGGGCTGAACTTGATCTGTGTACAGCGGTGTGAGAGCACGCCCGTGGACACAAAGGCTGCAGTCTGCTGCTGTTCTGTGGTGAGGCTCGTGCTTTAACACAAAGACGACGTCCCCATCAAAATCACTGCACGGCATTTAATGTCCATGATTGACTTCAATCCCCAAGTTTCTACAGCTGAGCCTAATGGTGTCATTCTCTAGACCACCACTGGGAGGGGGAAGAGAATCAAGAAAAGCACATGGAAACAGTAATGAGAATCCTTCAGCCACAGTGAATGTGTACGGCTACAACTGATGATAGATTTATTAAATGTGTTCCAGCATCTAGCGCTAGAGCAGTCTCATTCAAAAGATTAGTAATCCATCAAAGCTAAATGATTTAAGTTACTGCTTTTATATTATTTCAAGTAGCATCACATATCAAGGAACATGAGCTTCCTCCATTACCAAAATAACAAGATCCAGTTAGTCCAGTTCAAATTACTTGAAAAAACTTCCTGCCACTTACATCCAACAGTGTATGAGTAAAATGATAAACCTCTGCAATATGCAGAGGTTTATCATTTTAAACCTCTGCATATTGCAGAAACAATTGCACATTGTCTATTAGCATTAGAATTTAGACATTCTAATGCATAAAAAAAAAAAAAAAATGGGCAAAGTTATGTGACAGAAACAAACTCGAAAGCTCCAATTATATGACTCATCACACACTTTATCATCATAACAATTTTTAAAAGCCAGGCCAGGTAGTAATGTTTATTTTTCAAACTGAGCTGCAGCACAGAGACGCAGAGAATAATTTATTGTTGTGCATAAAAGGATGTTTCACAGTAAACATTTTCATTATCCCAGAATCATCATAAATTGTTTATTTTCAGGCATTGCCTCTTGCCAGACAGACAAAAGTCCTCCTGAGTAAACACCCTGTGCATGTTTTCATTCAATTTTAGAATAACCAGCTGAATTTCCTGAAAAGATGCACCCTCAGTGGTCTAGCAAATCATTCTAATGGGACAGCGATGTGAGTGTCCATCTCGATGGATGAGAGCGGCTTTTGCTTTTATGACCTGAGCGAAAGCATGTGTACTAATGATCACACAGCACTCTTTATAAAACTCACAAGCTTGAAATAATTGGAGGCACAGTTTTTCATGAAATAGATTAGAAGGAATCCACCAATAATGTTACCATGGAAAATAATCCAATAAAGTGGAATCAAATTATTTTCTTTGCTGAACATCCAGGTCCAATTGTGATTGCACAGCATGTTTTTAAACTAACAGGAACATATGCTGCAGCCTTTAAAACACCATACATTATGCAAAGTTGGTGCATGCACTTGCACTTGGCATCTTCCTTTTGACATCAATACGGAAAAGGCCATTATCCCATTACTCTTCAGGCACAGGCACAAATATAGGTATCCTGGAGATAAAGGACATTTTACACTTCTATTGTCTCTAGTTATGGTTGCCCTCTCTCCATCCTAATCCCTGCCTTTATAATGACACAGTTCTCGTCCTCCTCCTCTCTCCTCTGCTCCAGACAGATGGACACAGACGATTATGTGCACAGGAAAGGTGGAGGTGACTTCCAGCTTCAGTCACGCCTCATTAGGGGAGCTTCACCGTGTCCCATTCCCATACTGGTGTGCTCCCATGGAGAATATAATTGGGGAAATGACAAGGGGCCTGGGAAACTACAGCTGAGCTCTCTATGGATAGTATGGGAGAAGGGAGTTACAATTACAAGTAAAAACATAAGTAAAAAGCAAAACTATGCAAAATCTTAAAATTACAGTAACAGTCAGCAAATGGGCAAAAGATTACATAAATAATATTACCACCTAAATATGATAATACAGTTGGTAGCACAGAGATGTGTTTTGTTTCATTCACACACGTCTGAGAAATCCTGCATTATTAGTCTGTCTACATCTCCAAAACTAAAAGTGCTCTGTTCCAGCTTATGATGTCACGATGGTAGTTTTCAAGTTAACAGCTCCTTTTACCTTTTATTCAGTACAGACTGGCAATTCCAGGGCTGTAATCATCCAAATGTTTCTAGTGAAGGTGTATGGAGTTTAAAAACACAGTGGAGCCCTTCCTTTATTACAACATGAAATCACAAGGTGGAACAGAGTGTTTTCTGTCTTCTAACACTAACCCCTTAGCACCCCGAATGATCTTAAAAACCCGTTCATAACTAATTAAGCCTTTGTTCATGCATTATTATGGCTAATTAATATGTAATTATTAAAATGTGGTCATTTCATTTTGAATTTAGATTTGAGTCACTATTTAGTTCTGAAAATATGCAGCTCTGATGCAATACAGAAGTTCATTTCAACAGCATAGACCAGTGCCACTTACCACTGTGCAGGCAGAAAATTGGTTTAAAATGGAGAAATCTGTTTTCTCAAGTTTGCAATGGATCAATAATTTAGGGTTTCCTATGTAATCCATTTTAAAACAGAATCTTTTATTCATTTCAAAAGTTCACATTAAAAGACCCTTGAAACACGGCTCTTTCAGGCTATATATAAAATGCATTACTGGAGTGTTTTCTTTTCTAGGGTAGTAGCTATAGTAGAAATACTTGAGTAACTATAGAAACAGTAGGAAACGAAGGGCAGGGGGCAGGCTATACTTTGAGCTGTTATTGCTCTATGTGAGTGGAATGGGAAAAGACTCATCAGAAAAAGACCTGGAACAAAAGTGCTTCTGTGCTCCACCTTTCTCTCTAAAGCAATCCGTAGTATTTCCTGACGGCACAAGGCACAATCTGGACACAATGTTCAAGGCCATAATATGTTTTTTAAAAAGAAAATGTACGCACTTCAAAATACTTTTTAAATTTTAATCAAGTAGAGTAACAGGTAGTGTTTTAGATGTGTTGTTTAGCTTATGTTTTTGTATGTTAAAAAAAAGTTAAATGAAAACATATTCTGTCCCTCAAATTGAACTATAAAATAAAGTTAATTAGTTCTTGCAAACTGCTCCTACATTTTGACTTATCAATACCAAAATAAGCACTTTCATGGAATCAATATTTTTTATTTACCTTTTTTCCTCATGTTATTTCGGCTCATTTAATCAGCCGGCAACTCGTTTCTATCCACAGGGCGCTTAGCTCCGCCTCTTTTCCTCTTCACTCATGCCACTGTCCAGAGCTCGTAAATAGACTACGTGCTTAAGAACTGACCTAAAGACCATTTTTAAGACTATAACACACAGGTGCATGGGTCAGACTATTAAAGGCTTATGCCCAGCGCGTGTGAAGCGTGTGCAGCTCGTGGTGAGAGACGAGGGAGAGAGACAAATGTACTGCACTGAATCAAATGAGATATGCACTAATCAAGACCATAGACTCTATATGAACATAGGTAACTCAATAGCCTTTGCGTTCCTAATAGGAAGTGAGAATGGGCATGATTTGGCTCCATCGACTCTGGCTCCACTTCATTTACTGTGATAATATGCATTGTGTATCATACCGAATCATGAGGGAGCCTGTGACTTCCAGTCCTACATGACGCCAGACAGAACAGTTTTTAAATAATGTATAGCAGATTGTACGTTAAGCCCCAAAATGTGTCTTAAAGTCCCAAAAAAGTGTGTGATGCTTAAGAAAATCTATGTTATAATGGTGTTTCCTCATCTAAAACATACCTGGAGTTGTGTTTTGTTTCATTCACACATGTTTAACACACAAACCCTGCATATTTAGGTCGAGTTTCTCTCTCTCAAACAGGAAACACTCATGTGATGTAATGTGGTAGGCAATACAGGAAGGGCTCCACTGTGTTTTTAAACTCCATACACCTTCATTAGAATCATTTGGATAATTAAATTTGGGAATAAGGTCACAGCTGCAGAACAAGGACTTCTTACCTGAGCGTGATGTTGATCTGTAGTCTTTGTACATCCTAGAGGAGCAGCCTGATCCAGAGTCTGGGGTCTTCAGCTAGAGGCCTGTTTGGGACACACACACAAGAACAGTCAGATCACTCTCTGTTGGTTTAGTTGAGAAACAAGGCCATGGAACACAGCAGCTGAACTTGTTTATTCTGTCATTCAAAGAGCTGAGAGTGGAACGGCAATACAAGCTAAAATAACAGTGGTTTGGTTTTATACACTGACATGGCAAAGGAAGACAGCAGCAAAGTACAGGCAATACAACTTTACCATTCAACTTGTGTGGTCCTCTGTGTCTTTTTTCCCCTCTTATTGCTTTGAGTATTTTATTTTATGATCTTATTTTAAAATGTTCTATAAATAAAGTGGATTTGGATTGGATTTTGGATGACTTTTCAGTTAAAACTCAACTGAAACATCATAAACCAAAATTAAACTGTAAAAGATGGAAATAAAAGGATTCTATGACACATTTTATTCCACTGAAAAGAGCCCAGACGCAGTGGTGATGACCACAGTTAATGGTTTTCTGCAGTTATGATCATCAGCATCGGTTACGTCCTGCCAACACTCTCAAAAGAAGCAGTCACCGCCGGTCTAGCACACTTTCCGTGGAATTTCTAGAGAAAAAGTTCAAATGCATTTTAAACAGATCATGCTACAGCCAAACACTTGTTGGAATACAAGACCCAAAAATGAAAGATTGAAGAAATAAATAAAAATCAAGTAATCAAAAAACAACAATTTTAACAATAGTCTTTTTGCACAGTAAGTTTGTGTAATTTTTTTGGCCTTAACGAATAGAAACTGCAAATCAAGAATCACCAATTCAACATTGTGCACACTGCAGAAGAAGACAGAAGCTGAGAAAGAGCAGTAGTAGTAGTACAATTTGTGGAGAAAGAGTTGCAAATAGTGCTGTTAAAAGGCTTGGTACTCAAAAGTAATTTTCAAACTACAATGATAATAAAAATTTAGACCACAGATTATCACTTTCAACACAAAATAACAGTAGTTTCATTAATATTACCATGAGGTCCTTTACCAGTTCAGGTATAGATCAACAGGAAAGGTCATTTTTGATAATTTATGGTATCAATACTTGCTCAAATAAGAATCTAATTCCAGTACTAGTTTAAGTATTAATTATTAGGCATTGATTTTTTGACAACCCTACGTGAGAATGTTGTGAAATGAGAGATGAGTCACAAACTATTTTACCAACAGGTTCCATTAAAGTACTATTTCAAACTAGAGATCGACCAATATGGATTTTTTCCATGGCTGATGTGATACCGATTATTTAGAATTTAGAGAGACCAATGGAGGATAAGATCAGACAATATTTTTTGGGCTGAGTTTTGGGGCCTATTTTGATTATTTTCCCCAAATGATAACATTTAAATTTGCTACAAACTCCCCCACAGTCTTTTACTACAATCTGGATAATGTGAAAGTGTAGTTACATTTTGTGCAGTAATCTCTTCGCACTAAGGGTTCAAATAAAGCTTTATTCATATTATTTAAGAAGTGGTTTGGCCTAAACCAAATATCGGCCTCTGCTGGAAATTTAAGGCCGATAGCCGATGTGCTAAAAAGTAAAATATCACCCTAATACATCAGTCTATATATAGTTAAAAGCAAAAGGACATTTATGAGCGTGTTACTTGTCACTGTTCCAAGTTTAACAGCCTGAAGATGTTTGTTCACGCTGCTCTTTCATCAAATTTAATGGTATCCTAAACAACTTTGACTATCTGTATCATAAAAATATAGACATATGCTAGCACTCACAGTCTTAATAAAGTATGAAGTGGACAATAAAGACACCAATCAGCCTAGCCTAAGGTGTCTTTATTCTAACTCCTTTGCTGTGCCAATAAAAATCAGTCTGACAGCTGTGGAGCTAGTAACCTCAGTAATGACATCAACCCAGTGAACACCTGGAATGCGCTGGGCTTCCAAGGATAATAAAGTTGTATATGTTTATTTAATTTTTGCCACATGCCACAGAGAATACATAAAAGTTTACATATCACTCTTGCATGAAACAAGTACTTTTATTCAAGTGCTTATATCACGAGTGAAATGATGAGGTCCAGGCGTGAACAAATAGCACTCTGAAACAGGCTAGTTAGCAAGGTACCGTTCCTAAGTACAGACAAAGAGTTGGTTGGCTTCACTAGAGAGTAATAAAAAATAAAAAACCTGTTTGAGAGCAGTGAAAGAATGCCCCCAACTGAGAAAACCAAGCAGCCTTGCCTTGACAGCTCTCACGTTTGTTACTTGCTCTGGATGAGTGGGGCGCTGTGAGTCACTGACTAAAGGCTATGTTTTTTTCACAGTAATGAGGGGGAAAATGTTCTGATTTGATTAGCTTTGTTGACTTACACAAATGACGCCGAAGGGACCATGACTTCCTTTCAAACACAAGCCTTTCCTGGAGATGGGCAGGCGTTTTATACTTGACATGAAAGAAATGAAAAAAAATCCTCTTTGTTTCTTGGGAGTAAAAAAAAAAAATCAACAGTAGTAGATTGGGTTTCAGAATTTTAGCATCCCAAATGAAAATAACATTAGTAATCCACAGTGTTGCCCAGTCTCCTGGCACATTTCTTTTTTGGTTGACTGACGGATTTCCAAACACTTCATTAGCCAAACTAGTCTCTAACGGAACAAGGTGCAGTGTTTCCCACAGGTGTGTACTGAGACTATGGTGGAACAAGCAGTCCACATTTGTATCATTTTATTTAATACAATTTATGTAGAACAACTGTCACATACCGTCTCTGTTGATCGAAAAATGACTTAAGGATTAAATACTATCTACATTTATGACAATTCTACACATATTTTTGTATTACAACTTGTTTTTTTAGACTATGGGGGCCCAACATGGTCTCCTCTGTTTATTAAAAATACTGAAGGTGACTGTTTGCAGACATTAGGCTTCACAAATCCATGACATTTGGATGAGGAACAACACGTCAACTGGGATTATAAGGTTGACTGAGTAGGGCAAGTGTTTCCCAAATAATTTTATTGACAAAGAGAATTTGCATTATAGACTAAATAAGCAATGGTGGATGTGGCAAAGTCAAAGTAGTAAAGTACTAAGTACAAGTAGAGTACTTCACTACATTTGAGAGCAGGTATCTGTACTTTGTAAACCAGAACATTTTTGAACTGGACAGAAAAGTTTTATTATAGTTAGGGAGCTGCTGAGAGGCTTATTATATATATATATATATATATATATACACACATATATGTATATATATACATATATATATACACATATACATTTCCTGGGATCTGCTGTAGCCACTCCTCCAGTTTGGGGGTCACTGCCCCTAGTGCTCCGATGACCACGGGCACCACTGAGGCCTTCACCTTTCAGGCTTTCTCCAGCTCTTCTTTGAGCCCCTGGTATTTCTCTAGTTTCTCATGCTCCTTTTTCCTGATGTTCCCATCGCTTGGTACTGCAATGTCCACCACAACGGCTTTTGCTCTGTTGTTTATCCACCACCACTATGTCCGGTTGGTTCGCCATCACCATTCTGTCAGTCTGTATCTGGAAGTCCCACAGGATCTTGGCTCGATCATTCTCCACTACCTTTGGAGGTATTTCCCACCTTGACCTTGGGGTTTCCAGTCCGTACTCTGCACAGATGTTTCTGTACACTATGCCCGCCACTTGGTTATGCCGCTCCATGTATGCTTTCCCTGCCAGCATCTTACACCCTGCAGTTATGTGCTGGATTGTCTCAGGGGCCTCTTTGCACAGCCTACACCGTGGGTCTTGTCTGGTGTGGTAGATCTGGGCCTCTATTGCTCTTGTGCTCAAGGCCTGCTCCTGTGCAGCCAGGATGAGTGCCTCTGTGCTGTGCTTCAGTCCAGCCTTCTCAAGCCATTGATAGGATTTCTTGATATCAGCCACTTCAGTTATGTTCCGGTGGTACATCCCATGCAGGGGCTTGTCCTTCCATGATGGTTCCTCCAGCTCCTCTTCCTCTGCACTCCACTGTCTGAGACATTCGCTGAGCACGTCATCTGTTGGGTGGGCCTTGTCCTGGATGTACTTGTGGATCTTGGATGTTTCATCCTGGACTGTGGCTCTCACACTCACTAGTCCTCGGCCTCCTTCCTTACGGCTCGCGTACAATCTCAGGGTGCTGAATTTGGGGTGGAACCCGCCATGCATGGTCAGGAGCTTTCGTGTCTTAACATCTGTGGTCTGTATCTCCTCCTTTGGCCAGCTTATGATTCCTGCTGGGTATCTGATTACTGGCAGGGCGTAGCTGTTTATTGCCTGGGTCTTATTCTTGCCATTGAGCTGACTCCTTAGGACTTGCCTTACTCGTCTGAGGTATTTGGCCGTGGCTGCTTTCCTTGTTTCCTCTTCAAGGTTGCCATTTGCTTGTGGGATACCAAGGTACTTGTAACTGTCCTCAATGTCTGCTATTGTCCCTTCTGGGAGTGAGACCCCTTCTGTGTGGACTACCTTCCCTCTCTTTGTCACCATCCGGCTACACTTCTCTAGCCCGAATGACATTCCAATGTCTGTGCTGTAGATCCTAGTGGTGTGGATCAGTGAGTCGATGTCTCTCGCTCATTCTTGGCATACAGCTTGATGTCATCCATGTACAGGAGGTGACTGACGGTGGCCCCATTCCTGAGTCGGTATCCATAGCCAGTGTTGCTGATGATTTTGGCTGAGGGGGTTCAGACCTATGCAGAACAGTAGTGGGGACAGTGCATCTCCTTGGTATATGCCACATTTGATGGTCACTTGTGCAAGTGGCTTGCCATTGGCCTCAAGGGTGGTTTTCCACAACCTCATCGAGTTTGCAATGAAGGCTCTTAGAGTCCTGTTGATGTTGTACAGCTCCAGGCATTCAGTGATCCATGTGTGTGGCATAGAGTCGTAGGCTTTCTTGTAATCAATCCAGGCAGTGCACAGGTTGGTCTTATGGGTTCTGCAGTCTCGGGAGACTGTTCGGTCTACCAGGAGCTGGTGTTTGGCTCCCCTGGTGTCTTTGCCGATGCCCTTCTGTTGCTGTGCTCATGTATTGGTCCATGTGCCCACTTATCTTAGCTGATGCCTGACATGAGCTTCCATGTTGTGGAGAGACAGGTTATTGGGCGATAGTTGGATGGGACTGTACCCTTTGAGGGATCCTTCTGGATCAGGATCGTGCGCCCCTCGGTCAGCCATTCAGGGTGAGTCCCATCCATTAGCAGCTGGTTCATTTGTGCTGCCAGGCGCTCATGGAGAGCAGTGAGCTTCTTCAGCCAGTAAGCGTGGATCATGTCAGGTTCATACCTGAGACTCTTTCCTGGATGTCTGCCACTGTGATGGTGACTGGATTCTGTTCAGGGAGGTTGCTGAGAGCCTCCAGCCATTGTGCATCGCTGTTATGATGCCTCCTTCTCCCATATACCTTTCCAGTACTGTTCGGTTTCCAGCCTTGGTGCTCTGCTCTGGTGTTATTACCCTGCCACTGAGCGTACACTTTCGCCGGTTGTGTTGCGAACAGACGGTTTATTCGTCTGGATTCATTATCTTGGAGCCTTTGTTTGGCAGTTTCCAGTGCTTGGTATGGGCATCTGGCTGTACCTCCTGGGTACTTGTTTTTTCATTAGGTAGGGATCGCTCTCAATGCTGCATTCACATCTTCTAGGAGACTTTCATTCATTTCAGGTCAGTCGCTGCCTCGCTCAGCGTAATACTTATTGGGGCTTCGTACCCAATCTCCGGATGGGGAGTTGATGTTAACTCCCCTCTGACCTGGCGTCCTGGCTCCCCCTTGCCGTAGCATATTTTGTGTTGTACCTCGTCAATCTCAAGTTGTTGCCGTTTGCGGATGTTGGAACACTGAGCTACTAGTTGCTTAGCCGTAAGCTTGGACTGCGGGTTTCGAAGTATCCATTTTTCCCACATCCTGTTCATGTAACCCCTCTGACTAGGGTCACTGGAGTAGTAGCATTCCAACAGAGCCTTGTTATCGCATCTCGCCCATCTCCGCCTTGTTCCAGTAGCCCACTTATCGTCAAGATGCTCTGGTTCCCCAACACCTGACGCAGACCTTGTTTGGCCGGGCGACCGACCACTGGGTTGTTGGTAATTGCTCATTGCGCCCCTTGGGGGGGGGATTCGAACCCGGGTCCCCCATGTGAAAGTCATAAGACTTACCAGTTGAGCTAACCAGTCAGCTATATATATATACATACATACATATATATATATATACATATATATATATATATATATATATATATATATATATATATATATATATATATATATATATATATATATATATATATATATATATATATATATATATATATCACATTTGAAATTTAAACAAATAAAAAAAAAAAAAATATATATATATGTGTGTATATATATATATATATATATATATATATATATATATATATATATATATATATATATATATATTATATATATATATATATATATATATATATATATATATATATATATAATCAATAATCAACAATAAATCAATTGAAACATTTCTGTTCAACAAAACACAAATCTTTATCAGAATCACTATATCTGAATCTTTATAAGATCTCAAAGTCTGCGCAAAATACTTTTACTTTTTACTCTATGTAACTTTATAAATGAGTACTTTTAGATTTTTTCATGTGATATTTTTTACTTAAGTTACAAAACTGAGTACTACTTCCACCACTGTGAATAAGACAGGGAACATCTTACTCTGGATTGGACATGCATCAGTCTTTGACAAGAAGCCACTTCGTTTGACCAACAAAGACAAAATGGCACAATGCTGCATACTTGAGAAGACATAACATTTCAGTGGGCTTTCAGTGTCAAAAACTTCAGTAAAAGCAAATGGCATATGATAAGTTATGCAACGCTACTGGCTGAAAGGCGCTAATTAAATATATTTGAATTTGTAAATACGACAGCAACACAATGATTTTCAGGTCTTAATTTGGCAAACAGATCAAAAGTGAGCATTAATCAAGAATGCTGCTTTCAACATGGAGCATGGAGCGCATTCGTTCATTCAGCACATTCTCGGTAAGTGAGCTGAACGGTGCATTTTCGATGAACACAGTTTGATGATGTGACTTGGCCTTCGATGCAACATTGTACCATTATTAACATTACGCTGCTGCCAAACTAGTGACACTACATCAGAGTCAAGGGTTTAGAAAGCAGCTCTTGAATTTTAAAGAGATGCGAACAAATGAATGAGCAAACAGACTTCAGACAGAGAAGAAATCTGGATGACATATACACCGAGGGGCACTAGATCACCGAGGGGCACTAGACAATACACACAATTGAATCAAAATTGCAATTTGAGTTGGCGTAATTGTCAAATAGCAAAGGCTACAATTATTTAGACAATGGAACTTCCTCTGTAGAGAACAAAAGAACTTTTTACAGAAAACTTGGTGTTCTTTTGGAAGTCTACAAACAAGGCTTGTCACGATAATTACTATATCGATGGAACAATATTTTTGGGGGGTCAGTATTTAGAGTGGGTACTTTTTCTTTAGTGGGGAACACTTTGTTATTTCTCTGTTCGGCAATAAGATTTGAGCTGTAGAGGCAAGAATAAAGTGACTTTTTATTAGATACAAAACTCACTGCTAAAGTGTTTCATTCTGCTATTTATTTCTCGCTGTTTGTATAATATGGTTAAAAAACACATTTAGAAAAGTTTTTGGGAATAATTCTTCAGGGTTTTTGTGTCGGTGACATAAATAACTTTCAATATCATTGTTTATTGTCTATATATTCTACTGCCATATATTGTACTTTTACATTTGTTATCTGGACAGGTCTGTACAAAGATGTTCTGAAATGCTTGGAGTCTTGTGCAAGTTCATCATTTCATATTTGTCTTCTCACAAACATTAATGGTCCTTGAGTTCTTTACAGTATGTACTCTGAATTGAATTTTCAAACATACATTGCCAATCTAATTACAATCACAAGATCTCTGAAAAGTCGCAGTTTGATTTTTTTTTTCTAGACTTACTCTAGATCCAGAAATCGTCCAAGGAGCTAATTTGCATCTACCCTGTGCTTCATTGAAATACAGTTATTGCGCGGCAGCGCTCTCAAACCACGATGAGTACAAGGACAAACGCACGCCGCATTCTAAGCCTTAATCCCAGTTTCATTTGGATTTCACTTTCTTTCCTCCACTTCAAAAAGCACTCACAAACATGGCCATGAACCACTCACCCAAAGAGCTGCCGAGGAGGTGAAAGCTTTCTAATGTCTCACACTGGACTCCAATGAGCACATAGTGTTGTCATAAGTGCCAAAAAAAATAAAAACAACAAGGCCAAAAGACATTCCAAAGTCAGAGGAAAGTTTAAAGTTGAGCTGTGCAATTAATGGAATTTTAACAGAGATCGAGACTCAGTCATTTCTAATTGCCAATGATATGCTTGGGGCTATTACTGCCAATCTGTCAGTCATAGCATGTGGTTTGAAGCAGAATTCAGACTTTTGAGAAAGTAATTTGACTTTTTTTTTTTAAGTTAAAGGGCAATAATTACTGTTATCTGTTTGTTTATGTTTGTTATGTAAAAAGAAAAGTTTTTAACATCCAAACATTAGTTCAATGAATATGAAATAAAACTTATATTTTTGTTATATTGCCAAGCCCCATATTAAAATGACATGTTCTATAATTTTCTGTTACTTCTAAAAGGCAAAATGCAAAATGTGTAGATTGAGAAAGAATATATAAAAAAAAAGAAGCTTTTATATATATATATATATATAGCATTAACAATGCAAGTTAATTAGACACGCCTTGTGGCCAAGTGGAAAAAAAATCAACATTGAATACCTAATGGCTCACTGACCAGGGTCACAAAATGCCTGCTCTGCACCAACCCCAATCTCCGGCTGCACCCGCTCCTCCTCAGAGCACACACTACAGAAACCATTAGGAGTAATGAGAATCGATGAGGATTCAGGAGCAGCACCGGATGGCGTCTTTATTAGGCTGAGGTGCTCTCTCGGATTTAAGTGAAAGTTGTAACAAATGCATCGCTGTAGAGGATGCAACTCCAAACGACATTGGAATCTTTAGACTCACATATCATCCTGGTGACACTTTATAACAATAATTGTACATGAATTAGTGTGTGATTGAACTGTGTTGTATTAAGTGTTTTCAGACCATCATATCTTCACATAGTGTATTGTTTTTTTGCCTTTTTAACAAACCATGTACCAAATTCAATACTCAGATGCTAATGGATAATAAAGCTAGAATGGAAACTAGATACCCACTGGAGCAGGTACTGACTGAAAATTTTACATAAATAGACTTACAGAATGTATTTGATATGGGATATGCAACCCAATAAAAATAAAAGGAACAACAGCTGTGTTATTAGCATTGTGGTTAGGGATGGGCGCTGGATGCCAAAAAATTAATATCCAGATTTTAATTTTGAATGTATCATGATTAAAGTAAAGTCATCTGCTTGTTCTGAGAGATCATACTTGATGACTGATTAATTCCACCTGTCATTCACTCGGGGCATTAGAGAGATTGACCAATACAAGGACATTGGAGAGCTCATGATTCAAGCCCTAATTGTGGTATCGAGTTTAACATTTTGGTTTTATGATCACACTACCCTTTCAACCGCTATATAAAGTAACACAAACACGTACAGTCTATTTTCGAGTGACAGTTACACAAAGTCCGGCTGAAATAGCTCGGAACACATCACAGCAGGAGATGAAATCTAAAACTATAGACCTCCTGGTTCACCCCTGCATGTCAGAGCCAGCACAGCAGAGTTACTGGGCTATGAAATTAATTTAATTCACACCTTTCAGAAACATCACAGAAGATTAGTGTCCACCAGAGCTGAGAAGATGTACCCTAAAGCTGCAGCAGAGTTTAAATAAGTGACCAGAAGGACTGATGGAGTCTATTGCAGAGAGGTGATGGGACCAATTTCAACTGTTCTTTCTGCTGCAGGAAATACAGGAACAAAGGTCACTGTAAGGAGAAAACTGAATCTTTTATGAAACCTTGTGCTGAGCTTAGAAATAAAACTGCTCAGATTTTTATTTCATACCATTCAAGGTCACTGGGAAAATTGTATCTTACACAGTGCACATTATAAAAAATGGCTCTGCTTGTTTTAGTCTCTTGGGAAACATATAGCGATTGTGCCATTCTGTAATAAAAAGTGATTCATAAAACACACTGAACAGTTGAACCTGCAGCAAAAAGAGTAAAAACCTACATTGCCCTGTCCAATCTTAGGGGGTTGGCTATAGTTAAGGTTAAGCAAACCTTCAATTTGTCCTCTGTCAGAAAAACTAATTTTTTCAGTGCACTTTGCTATATAAATAATTATGCCCCAAATTGAATTAAATAAAAAATATTGACCTGATTGTTAGAATCTTAAAAGCTTTAAAACAGGCACACAGACAAACACAGCAAATAGGGTACATTACCCATTTTGTACAGGCAAAAAATGTCAGGGAGTCCACAAGTAAAAAGCAAGGCCATTATGCAGTCACAAATTTGTTCAGTTCAAGAGTCTGATTGAAAGGCATAAAAAGAATGCTATGCTTCAAGAGGAAAGGACAGAAATGAAGGAAAGGAAGGAAATGTGGACTTAGAAATACACTTTACATGCATTTTGAAAGCAGAGGTAAACCACATAAGGCATATATCAAAACAAAAATTGACCATCTGCTGGATAAGGCTGCAAAAGGAATGTTCATAATTCAAATAAACAACAGAAATTTCTCCAATCTCCATCAGACAAGAGAATGTCAAAAAACTTTCACAAAGAAATGTATATTGCAAAAACCAATACAGTAAAACCCATTTGAAGTGGGCCATTATAATGCACATTGGAAGAGCTAAGACCTGCATCTCACATCACACTCATAAGTTATTTACTAGAATTTTTTCCTAGATTTTTTTTTGATACCAGTAATTTAACAATACTCGCTTTTTGATACCGGTTCCTGAATGGTTCCGTTTTTCGGTGTCTGTATTTTTTGTGAGTGTAAATTTAAGGCCAATAGTTTTAAGAATATATCTTCAATCCTTGAACTATGTTACATCTATGTCAGTTCATATTTTAAAACTAGGGTAGTACTAGGCTATACAATGCCCAGTTATAACAAAAAAGTTTCACTTTTGTTTTCTTCAAATATAACACTTTATATCAAAGGCAGTGATGCAGAGCACATGCTCTTTGTTTACACTTTTACTACGAAGTTATCTGAGCAGAGGAGGATGATTATGGCGTACTTAACGCGGAGTCGCTTGGAAATAAAACTTTACACAGGTCTCCTTCACATTTAGGCCTAAGACCCACTGCACGCGTATTTCACGCTACACAAGTGTAAAAATAGCATGCTTTTGGACACGTTTTTTTTTTTTTTTTTTTTGGTAACGCATTAAAAGTGAATTGAGAAAATAAAATCCAACAGATTTTGACGCTCTACTTTGTAGGGCGTGTATCCCCATCACGATACATAGAAAACATGCATTTGTTGTCGTTTCGCTGCAATTACCATCAGTACAACGTGTGCCTAGGGCAACTGTATCGCGTGAGAATCCCAGGTTCGGAAAGACGGCCAGTCTAAACGCTCCCCTTCAAATTTGATAGTCTTTTCCACGGACAAACACAGTCAGAGCCGTGTGCATATCCTACTAGAGCTCCCGGTGCAGCCATCCTTGTGGCTGTGGTTTCGCAAGCGTACAGACGTAAACGCTGAAGTGTGCAGTGTGTTTGGGGCCTTACTTGGGAATTATGCTTTTATCAGGACCGGTGAGGTGGAAGATTTTGGTGGAGTTTGGTTTATATTATCTGTTTGGCCTCAGACACTGTAAAGGCTTGGCACTGGGGATTTGATTCGTCTTGAAGTGGATACGTTGCAACTCTGCACGTTGTTTCTTCAGCACTTCTGTTTTACTAGTAAGATGACACTTTCAGCTTTGGACACATGTAGGCTTATGTTATAACGTGAGTACTGTTGTGGGTAATCTTTTCGACACACGGGCCACAATGGTTTCTAAAATTTGACAGAGGGGCCGGGCCAGGATATAATTTTTTATATATATATAAAATTACATTTGAAATTTGGCCTGTAACATGTAGCAAAGCATGAATATAAGACTCATTATACAAATTCTTTTCCAAATACATTAATTAAATTAATAATTTATGTATTAAATTTCAGCTAAATAAACACACCAGAAAAACTTTGAACAATGTTTACCCTTACCTATTTTAATATCATTTTTTCAAGTTTGGCGGGCCGGATTAATAAACCCAAAGGGCCGTGTGTGGCCCCCGGGCCATAGTTTGCCCATGTTTGGTCTGAGTTATTCGTTTGTGCAGAGCACAGACTCATGCGTAAGCACATGTGCTGCTCATAAATCGGTGCAGGGTATTTATTGGCTCTTTGACACTGGCATTTAAAGCCAAGGAACCGAAAGATTGGCGTTTTTTCGGTACCAGTACCGAACATTTTCTGTCAGTTCCTACTTGGAACAGAGTTTTGGTGTTGCTATGCTCATTGCAGCAGTTTTTCAATGTGGTTTTTAGATTACTTCTGGGAAATAAATTGTACTCATGAAGGGGGACCAGGTTCTTTGTGCTATTTGTATTTTACAGCTATAGTGCCATTACCATTATATAACATCAACTCTGTCACTAATCGTATTGTGCAGGAAGAGACAACATAAGTAGACCTATGAGCTCGATTGTCTATTTCATTATATAATAATGTCAGCTAGTGGTTGTAGAAGCTGACAGACGTGCAACGTGTCTAGTGATGTAAAGTATTAAAATCCATATTATATTATATTATTGTATTGTATCCAATCTACTAATTTACTGATCAGACATTCTGAACATTAGTAATTTAATGGTTTAACGCAGTTTGACTGTGGGTTAACGGTAGTTAGTAAACGACCGGGCAGTTCACTTGTTCTTGTGTAATTTAAGTAAACAGGAAAATGACTCTCCATTTCATTAAATTATCTTTATAGATGATTATCGTCAAGTTAGGGTCATATCAGTTCTCACAATAACAAACACGAGTCCATTTAAACAACAAAATCGAGCAACGATCAGCAAAAACACAGCGTTACTTCTTCATCTTATGTTTGTTCGTCGCCGCAGATACGTAGCATTCACAGAGCTAACACACATTAGCAACTAGGAAGAGAGAAAACTTACCTGTCTAAATGTAACTAAGTGCGTGCAATCCTATGCGTTTGCCGTTTCCCGTAGCACCGGAGAGAGTTTCGAGCCTTTTTCCACTTCTATCTTGCCAAACCATGGATTCTCTTAAAGTGCCAAACGCGTAGAAGATTCTAGCTAACATCCCAAAGCGATCGCGAAACTAACTACGGCAAGCGAAAGGGACAGGAGAACACGTGCCTTTTGTTGACGTTTTTTCAGCCCCATGCAGAAATGTGGCTCAAGAAGAAAGTGCATTACATGACTAAACGTTTAATGACCAGTAAAAGTAAGTAACTAGATTTTTCCTACATTTAGCCTTAAAAAAAAAAAAAAAAAAAAAAAAAAGAATTATGTAGCCCATACCCATCTAGAAAGAGGGACACAGGATGAGGTGGGACGATTGGAACAATAACACCACAGGTACCGATATCATTTACAACTCAGATAGATACATTTTACTTTTTAAATAATTTGTGTGATGTCAAGGAAAATGTGGAACATTATTTAAATAAGTGGGACAAGGGGCATGGCCTATGGGTCTATGGCTATACAACGAAAAGAGGGATAGGTTCACCTATGCTAACCTACAGCATATCCATAGGTGGATAGGTTTAAATCAGTGATGTGCTGTGAGGTTCGTGGCTGGTGAGGCATTGATGTCATCACAATAAGATTTACAAACATGTAAACCAGGTGTCAGTACATTTGGCCCCAAGTCAATTTCTCTCCCAGTGACTTGGGGCCAGAATAAAAAAGAATTTCAAAATAACAGTTCCGAAGTCCATATGAAAAAGCTCTAATAGTATGAAATAAAAAGCAAGCTGGTTTTGTATTGTTTTTTATCCTTATTCTGGTTCACCAATTTTCAATAGGCTTGAGCTTTAATATGTAATCTTCCTCCATTTAATATGTAATCTTCCTCCATTTAAAAAGTACGGCCAGACATAGAGAAAAAAGTGAACGGATTGCTAAAGTTGACTTGCTAACTCTAAATTGTAGTTTGTGGGCCCCTATTCTGCAGGAGTTACAAGAATCCGTGGGCTCACGAATGCCCCCTAACATGAGGCAGGGTAAGTGCGTGCCTCACCCAGCGACTTTTCACAGCTGCTTAAAGCAGCAGCTGCTGTCACTGCTGAGCTACAGCAGTCAGTCCATGTGAGGCACAAACGGCCGGTGCCTCACCGCACGTCTCTTCTCGGGATTTCAACTGTAAACGTAAAAAATCAGCGATTTTGAGCAAAAATGAGAATAAAATTGCAAAGTTAAATAGAAAATAACACTATAGTACAAATCACTGGATAAATATAACCATTTCATTTATTTTTTCTCTGTGATGAGAGGTGGGGCACTGCCTCACCTGCTTCACCTGACCGCACGTCACTGGTTTAAATGTGTAACTTACATTGTCAACACGTAATATGACTATTATTTTAGAATCAAGATATATAATAGGCCTATATTTCAAATGACAAATACAGAATGTCTCAAAGGTTATTTAGTCATCTTCCCTTTAGAATTATATTCTTCTCCTTAGAAGAGTGCAATTCTATTAAGCGTATGTTTCCCCTTCTTTATGTCTTTTTACTATTGTAGTGGCAAAGCTCTTTTGGAGATGCCAAATGATCATTACAGAGGGATTATCAAATGTGCCAGTGGCATTCCCTCTTCTTCAATAAGTGTTCTGGCACATTTGAAGACAGAGGAGGCAATGCACCAGGACAGATTATCGAATCCCAATGTACTACAAACAGCTCTATTAAGGTTTTATATCAGCTAATAATATCCTGCGTAATTCTGGTCGCATATAGAGGTGTATTGTTACCTGGTACACACTTAGCCGGTGTAAATTATAGTAGCACAGACACACTGCTGTGGAAATGGTATAAGCCAGTGTGTGTGTGTGTGTGTTGAATGATGATTAGTTTTAATGTAGCTTCCAAAGGACTTAATTTGGATTTATGTATGCTATAAGTTTAAGATTCTCATACCAGCATCAAGAAAAACTCACTTACCGTCAAGTCCTACCACTGATTGAGTGGTGAATTATCTGGGCATCCATCTATGCTTCACAAGGACGAGTGCTCAAGTGCATGTGGGAGAATGCAGTGCAATTAAAGTGTTCAGCCTCCACAAATGCTATCATGTGTATGCAGATGTAATTATTGCTTCTGCATTTCTATTTAGCTCTTTTTACTTGTTAGTGCCTATTGTAGTTAGGTGTAGTGTCACGATACTAAAATTTCAAACTAAATTTTGATACTAAGGATTAGGCTCAATACTCAATACAGATTTCCATACTGCAATAAAATGCTCCTTTTTAGACAATAGAATGACATTTTCAACTCAAAGTAATAATACTTTGTTTATGATGCCATGTGATCATTCAAAAACTGTTCTGGACGTTCTGATAGATAAGTATTGATACTTGTTCAAACAAGTATGTAGTTTCGATACTAGTGTCAGTATTGATCAGTGTCTGATTTTCAATTTCAGTAGTTCTGTAACAGGTCTATTAGGTTGGGTATTATAAAGTAAATATGGATCATAAATCAGCTGTGACCTTTACTCACAAACTAATCTGTAATTTCTTCACAGATTACAACCAAGAATTTGAGCAGTTGATGACTCAAGGCTATTGCCATGGTAATAGAGAAGAATAAAGGCACAGTCCTACATAAATCTAGTCATAGATTTGTTAGCTTTAGTGTTATAAATTATGCAGATTTCTGAGCAGTGTGTCCAATTACTGAAAATTATGCTGGAGCGAATGTACTATAAAACTGATTAAACTTTATCAAATCACTGAGTTTTTGAGGAGGAAAGTGAAGCCTTGGAGCCAGCAAAACTATGACTAATCATTAGCACTACATCAGTCTGTAGCCCGCACTCTGTCTGAGGCTGTACACTGGATTGAATTTAGAATAGGCTCTTACAGGAAAAGAGTAAAAGAGAACGAAACCAGAACATGAACTGCATTAGGATTTAGCAGTGGACAGAGAAGCCATCTAAACTGTTTTATTATGTTCAGATAACATACACAGAGAGATTGAACCGAACAATTCTAACTTTCATTTATGTTAAGTGCTGTCCCATTCAGGAAGAGATTAGCATTTGGGCTAATACTATACAAATGTGACACTTGCCATCACTTTCTGTACTCCTGAAAAGCAAATTCAAAGCAATTTCAAATATATCTACAGGCAGCTAGAGCATAAAACAAGCCTCTCGAAGACTGAATAAATAATCTAATCCTACATTCATTGTCTCTGGATTACAGTTGTAGCTTTTCTCATTTGCTAAGATTGTACAAATGGTGCAAATCTAATACATATAATGACATTTACCTGGTGTTTGCAATAGAGACAGTTGCATTAGTTTATAATGACTTAAAGTGTACCATTTTATCCTAAAAAAAAAAGTACTGACTATTAACCTGACAAGAATTCATTGATAAAGTAATCTTACATTTTTAATATGCAGTTTGCTATAGCCCCAAAGTCACAGTTACAAAGAGAGGTAAATCAGACTCGCTATTACTATGGTGGAGAACTGCATATTTTTTAAGACTTGACATTTGACATTTTCTTAGTTCTGTGCCTCTCCAAAATGTTCTGCCATTCATCACATTGAAAAGACCACACTTATGAGACAGTTCTTCCATCAAACTTAACTTTCGCTTTTCAAAATGACCTGACGGTGCATTGAAAACTTCTCTTGCACAGACTTTTTGAGCTGTAATTTCACCTGGACAAAGCCATGATGCTATTCTGCGCTCATATCTTAAGTTTTTGACAGCTGGTAAATGCGTCATCCAAAGTAACTGAATTGACAAGGAGTAGACAGAACGTTTTGTGCTGTAAGAGGTTAATAAGAGTGAATTATGGAAAAAAAACTGACAGCTCCTGACAGCTCTTTACAAAAGTTTCAATTTACATTAATAATCTTGAAAGTAACCTTTATATTGGGAAGACTCAGCATTTGGCTTAAAGGTGCATAATATAACTTTTCTGGTGAAGGGTATGCCTAGAATGTTCCACAACATGGCATTAAACATATTGTGCATTGTTTTTCATTTACAGGTGTTTTCAGTGCGCAATCTGAATTTGAAAACCATGAATTTGAGTCATGTTTCCACAGATCTGACCTTTAACGTGCCCCAGTCGTGTCACCTGCTTGTTTCCACGCAGATAGAGATACAGCAGATGATGAAAGGTAAATCTTTGTCAGTGACATTTAATTATAAAGAAACTCAATATCAGTTCTTTGCTGTCTATATGACGTCCTTAGCATATTTATTCAGAGGTTGATGCTTTATGAATACAGATATGAGAATACAGATAAAAGGAATTCAGAATAGTCACCACCTTGCGTGGCTCCAGGATGATGTACTGAAGTGTCCATTTCAGAAGCATAATCAGATTTTCATGTCGAATGTTATTTGATGTTTGATATTTATCCATTTCCATATCTGCTTGGGTAAAAAAAAAACTTAGCTATAGCTCCAGTTTTATTATACCCTCTTTATATCTATCAGATCATGTTTTGGCATTATAAGAAGCGTGAGTAGTCCAGCTATTAAAAGGTATTACATCGATCTCCTCTGATAAGGCTGATCGTTTTCTTGGTGTGATTTGTTTTAAATGATTTTCTTCTCACCAGACCACATCTCCCCAGCCTCTATCTCATCCCTCAGACAGACAGCTGGTCAATGTTGGAGCTGATTGTATTTGTATTTGCTGGAATTGAGCCATCTGCACTGGCAGTGATGAACTACAGCCTAATACACATTATTCAACTGTCAAAGAAATCATTACACATCCGATACTTGACTAAGGCCAATCTTTTCACTCATACATAAAGTGGAGGGCATCCTTTCTGGCAGTGGATTATCAACTCAGGAGTTAGCTGCTGGATGCGATTACAGTATTTGTGCTCTGCAAAACTGCTACATCTTTACTTTTTCATTTTTTATCAACTGAACTACCATTTTCAGGCTTTGAATAAGCTTGGTTGTTAAATATTTTATTATTTAAAATTATAGTTTATTCATGGATAACATCTTCGTTTAATTAACTTTTATATGTTGCACATACTGTTAGGATTGTGGGTGTGTTGGCTTCTGCAGGGAATAGACTTTTAGCATGCTGTTTGTAATGTGGAGCTTTATGATGTTGCTAGGAAAGACGTCTTGGTTTCATCAACACGAGTTGAAATGAGGTCACAAATTTTACTGTTACCACGCAATTGTTGTAAGATCAAACTGCATTTGTACAATACACCATATATTTTATAGTGTAGAAGTACTTAAGTTTTAATGAAGTTCATGGAAATTTATGAAGCAGTAAGTACAGAAAATAGGATCAGATGCAACCATTGTTACTTCTCTCTCATTCCTCGCTGAAATACTTTGTTAGCTTATGATATTGACTACAGTATCATGGTTGATTTAAAATCTTTATAACCCTTGACCTATCTGTGTCCCCAGATACGAGGTACACCTGTTCAAATTCAATAAAAGTTAACAATTGCAATGCCTTATTTATTCTTACATTTTTCTTACATACAATTAGCTGCAAAAACATTGGGCATTATGGCCAAGTTGTGTATCACAAGCAGAATGATCCTCACATGAGTCTTTCATTTGGGTTGCCAGTTTAAGTGTTGAGATCCAGGTTAAACCAGGTGAAACCGCCAGCACCTGCAGCCAATCATGATTAATCAGTGCTCTGCTGCTGCAGTATATGCTGTCCATATACTGAGAGTGAGAAAAACTTGAAGAAAATGTTTCCTCTATATGCATGTTAAGGCACTGACAACCCAGGTTCAGGTGTGATTGTTGTACCTTTTTAAAATTGAAAGAGTGTATTGTACATACACTTCTTTTAAGTGTAACCGTATTTATAATTCTGATTAGGCTTTTAAAAAAAAAATTTAAAAATAGTAATAATGGTAGTAATACTGAGTCCAGCATCGTGCATTAAACCAAATTGTGAGCTGACTGAATTCTTACACCCTTAATAGTGAGTCACTTTTGGAGTCTTTGACTTTGAAATAACAAAGTATCAACAATTATATTACTATTCAAATTATATGACATTTTTATTAATCACAACATCCACAACACATACTTGGGATGTATGTGAGCCTATGTCCCACATCACATAAGCCAAATTCACCATTGATAGTAAAGGATGCATTTCTCAGTCTGCTGTGACAAAACTGTGTTCCACATATGATATTCCACATAAGCTCTCAGCCACAGACCATAAGTAATTCACCAGGACAAATCCATACTTCACACCACTGTTCCTCTCCGGTAGCTCAGTCTGTTTCTTATCTCAGTGATGAAGTAGCATGCCTTCACTGCTCACTCACACTGGCTTTGTTTTGCAAGACTCATGTCACTAATGCTACAGTAGAAAAATAAAGAAAGTAGAGAAATGTGCTCACAGAAAAAAGGAAAAAAAAAAAAAAAAAAAACTATGTAACTTTTTAGTCTTGATGGAGATGTTATTGCTTTGCCTAGAATGTTTCACAGAATGGCATTAAACTTTTCTATCTCTATGGAGACAAGGTGATGCTGCGATTCCACGTTACAGGATAAATTTGTGGAGAGATGGTCCTGCTCTGCTCAGTAAGAGTTCATGTTTTTCAAGATATATTTGAGCAGTAAATATAATTTAATAAGTGGAATTTGAGTTAAATGTCATTCGAGAGATAAGACAGACAGTAGAAAAGTTGCACAGTGTATCTTTATAAAAAATCACATTTGAACAAAGTACATTATATACAATGTCAAGTCTGAACCAGCATTCATCCATTCATCCAATAGACTTGACACTGAGTATATAGTGCCATGTAAGATTGGGGTATTTTTCTTTCTTTTTGCAAGAAATATTTTTTTTGGCTGTGTGAAAACAAGCTGTAAAATATAAAAATGTCTGACCATAAATTTTGCATTTTATTGTTGCATTGTTGTCCAATATTTAAACCAAAGGCCACGATTCCAGCTTCTCCAAACATTGAAGTTGAGTAAAGCAGCCCTCTTGGCAGGTTTTGGTTTTACTAGAGGAAAATACATCAATATCAAGAGAATTTCTGATGAATGTCTCACAACTGCTCTGGCTAATCGATAACAGAGAGAACTATAAACGAATGATGAGATGCTGCAGCCATTTCTCTTCATACCACCTCTAGCCTCAAGTCAATCATAAATTATTCATTGCTGAAAACCAGACAACATAAAAATTCTAAACAGAGGGCAATGGAGAGCATTGTTGTGGCAACTGTAGAAGAAATTCATACAAAGAAATGAGAAACTGAGCAGTATCGGGGTTGTTCATTGGTCAGTGCCTTCTGGAGTAGTCACAGAAAAAGATGACAAATAACCCAAACACATAAAACAAATAAGAAACAACTTTAAACACATGCACTGTTATAAATGTGCTTTTGTTTTGTTACGCATTTTTGTGTAAAGTCCCTTGGCTGAATATTTGAAAGAACAAGTTTTTTGCAGAGACAAATCTGCACTTAAAAGGATTGTATTAAGTCTGCTGTCTTCCTGTTTAAAAAAGGTAGTACAACAACAACTGAACCCGTGTTGCCAGAGCCTTGACCTGCAGAGAAAGGACTTCTACATAAAGGACTTATACACTCACTGAGCTGCAGACGCTATCACTGATTAATGACTGGCTGCAGGCACTGGGGTTTAGGCATTTTACGGTTTAAACTAACTGGATTTCAGCATTTCAGCATTCAGCACTGGCAACAAAAATGAGAGACTCATGTGAGGTGCATTGTGCTTTCTGATTGGATAATTATCTTGAGAACCAAAACACCAAATAAATGGGACGTCATGTCTAATATTTTGCAGTAATAAATCAGCATTGCAGTTATTATCAGTAAACATTATATTTGATCTGAACATGTTTACCTCATATTTGAGGACACAGTGGGGCAACGTTTATGGAATTTACAATCAAAATCTACATACAGTTCCTTTAATACAGATTTATAGTATTTTACTGACTAAATACATATGCATGTTCATATATTTTCCGTACACTTTTTGGAAAGGATTTATAAAGAATGAGTCTTCTCTGTATTCGAGTTATGGCAACAGTCATCCAATGTTATAGCAATTACGCAATTCATATTAAAATATTATATCTTTTGAATGGGGAAATGTCCAAACAAAATTCTTCAAATCAGGAAGGAATTATTTGCCTGAAACCCATGAATAACCTAGTATGTGCAGCATTCTTAAGAAATGTGGGTCTGCAATACAAAAAATATCATCTTTGTTTCCATTCCAACATTGATGTGCCTAAATGCTGTTGTTTTTAAATACTTACTTTTGTCCCCAATCAGCGGAAAGGCGTTTGAACTTGTTTCTCAGACCCCTTGATCCTCGGTTGTAAGCCATTATTCACTGTGGCAGGTAAGCAACGTGTAATGAACATCTTTAACTATGGGCAGCTGAACTCAACATGGGCCTAATTTGAGATAAAGACGAGTTATTGATCAATTGTCTTTTTTCAGTTGGATTTGTGGAATACAGAACAGACAGCAGAGACAAGGCTGTGCAGGAAAGGAGACAAGGGACCACTCAAAGTCCGGTCAGCCACTGAGGTAACTAAATCAATTCTCCAACATTCACACCTAAACACAAACAATCTAAAGCCAGCATAAATGACAGGAACAGGAACTTTAAATTAAGTTTAGATGTGTTTCTGACACATTAGTCTACAAACACACTCACACACACAAAAACATTTATTAGAAACTGAAAGTAAAGCTCCAAAGGTAAGGTACACTTTATTCTCTCCATGGTTAAATTTGTCCTCTGCATTTGACCCCTCCTTCAATGCCATTTGAATTTGATTCATTTCATCTCAAAATGTAGATTTCTGACCTGACATAGTGTTAGCTAGTTATGTTAGTTAGGCCTCTACTTTGACAATGTTTAAATCCAGGGTCAAAACGGTTCTGTTGAGCTGTGCATATGACAGAAAGCTTTTTATTCTGCACTCTTCTGTTTTAATGGTAATTTTATGATGATTTGTGATTATTTATGTTTTGATTTGTGTGATTTTAATGTCTTTCCTGTACTGTAAAGCACTTCGAATTACTTTGTGTACGAATTGTGCTATACAAATAAACTTACCATGCCTTGCCTTGCCTAAGCATCTCTGTGAGCACAGTTTATATGTGCAATAAGTATGCAATCATATACATAACACTAACACAAAGGTGTGATTGTTGTTGTTTTGAAAAGACTAGCCACAAGATTTAAAGCACAGATTTGTTGGACCAATCTATAAAAATGTGTTCATTTGTTACTTTTCAGTTCATAAACCTTTTAAAGATTATCTTCCATAGAGTTAGGAGGTGTCTGGTCAGTGTGCAAGTGACACTTTATGAAAGCCTGTTATTGCAATATTTCTAAATAGAAGTAGAAAATTTTGATTGGTCAGTGCTGCGGTACTGGTAGCTGCTTTTCTATATGCTTGTGTGTTACTTGCATAGTTTCCCTTCTTTCATCTGCTGATAAAGATGCCAACACTCTGAATAAAGGCATGAATACAGTGGAACACAATAGCATGTTCAGATGTATGGAAGAGCCTTAGATCAATAGCAGGCAGACTTGCGTGGGCACTGTTGAGATAAAGGCAGATTACGTGGCGCTGAAACAATGTTGAAATAGGAAATTGGAGGATAAGACTTGGCTATCCGGCTCTCGAGATCAAAAGCAGTGTGCTGGAGATAGGATAGGAGCTGGAGTTCTATGCAAGTGATGGAGAGAAGTGATAAGCATTTTGTGTTATATCTTTCTATTTGCTTCTTAATCCATTTTGACTTTGACCTTCTGCTTTAATCGGTGGGTTTGCCTTGTTAGCGGATGTGAGGGCAAGGAGCACGGCCGGCTGATTTAAATGCATGCCTGCTCGCGTTCCATCTGTTGTGAGTGGCACTTGAATGTTGCAGGTGTAAGAAATAATATGGTAATGAAACTCAAGAGTGTTGGTTATGTAATCTCTTGAAATGCAGCTATTTGGGCTTGAGGTGTTGTCATTTTCTTCTCGTACATATATTAGGCAAATCAAGGCATCACAACAGGGGAATTTGAGTTCATGTATCACTTAGCGTCTGGATAGGAATTGCATAACCGTTCACAGTCTAGTAAACTGAATGTGTTGTGGAATATGCAGCGTCCATTGGATTTTGATTGCATTGATTATTTTCATGCTATTCACTCTCCCCGTTTTAACCTTCATATCATTCCTGAAGTAGTTAATGCCTTGTCAACGAGCATGACAACAGTATGCTATGTGACCTTAGCGGTAATCCTTTACTCTAGAATTGTGATTAGGCCAAATAATCAAGGAAAGTCAACTTTTAAAATAGTGTTTTTGATCATCTTACTTGTTATCTGGACTATATAGGCTCTGAAACATAAGCCCAACCTTATATTTGTTCATAAATACAGCAGCATTATTAAAGCTACCATCTGCTGACTTATTTATTGTCTTCAGCAGTAGATGGTAGATGTGAAACCTTCCTTGTTGCACTAATGGATTTGATTATAGTGTACTTTTATTTTATTTGTATACTTTACAGTCTTACTTTTTGACCTCGATGCCCTTTCCTTGAGTAGAAAATGAGTATCTACCGTGAACATGACAATAGTATGGCTAAGTTGTGTCCTTAGCAGTAATTCTTTGCACTTGACATTCTTAACATAACAAATGTGATGTTATGTGTCCAGATGGCGGGACCAGTGCCAGGTCCGAGCAGCTGACTGTGCCACAGCTGCCAGAAAACATTAAGTGTGTGCTCTCATGCTGTGTGGTACTCTGGGCCTCTGTAGCACAAAAATATAATGTCCTTGTTGACAATGTGCTGACAATGTTTAATTAGAGCTTGGAAACCCCTTGACCTATATAAGGAACTTGTTGTCATGTAGCCTTAATTAGTTTATTGTTGGAAGTGCTGTCGATAGCATAGAGTTTGTATATGCATGAGGCGAGATACTAAAGCCAGTAATTTTTTCCCCTCACACAGTGATGTTCAGTCGGGGAAGGCAGGTGAGGCCGTGCCTCCCCTGTCATCACATAGAGAAAAAATAAATGAAATGGTTATATTTATCCAATGATTTGTACTATAAAGTTATGTTCTATTTAACTTTGCAATTTTTATTATTTTTTTTTTAATT
Source organism: Periophthalmus modestus (assembly GCA_019594935.1). NCBI lineage: Eukaryota > Metazoa > Chordata > Actinopteri > Gobiiformes > Gobiidae > Periophthalmus > Periophthalmus modestus. The sequence continues at coordinate 10,459,420 of JAIEZT010001368.1, read as the reverse complement.
CAAAATCGCTGATTTTTTACGTTTACTACTGAAATACTGAGAAGAGACGCACGGAGAGGCACCGGCCGTTTGTGCCTCACATCGACTGACTGTGCTGTAGCTCAGCAGTGACTCTGCTGCTTTGCTGCTGTGAAACAGCACCGAGTGAGGCACGTAGTTACCTGGCCTCATGTTAGGGGGCACTCGTGAGCCCAGGGATTCTTACAACTCCCGCAGAATAGGGGCCGCAGAATAGTGACAGTAAGCTACAATTTAGAGTTAGCAAATCAAGTTTAGCAATCCGTTCACTTTTTTCTTCATGTCTGGCTCTACTTTTTAAATAGAGGAAGATTACATATTAAAGCTCAAGCAGTTTTCTAAACTGGACTTTGGGTCGAAGCAGGAGGTTATAATTAAAGGAAGACCAACGCTAAAGGAGCTAAATGGTTTGCTCCAGACGACAGGACAAAACCAGCTTACTTTTTATTTCATACTATTAGAGCTATTTCATACAGACTTTAGAACTTTTATTTTGAAATTATTTTTTATTCTGGCCTCAAGTCACTTACGTGGAGAGAAATTGGCCCATATTGACATGTTTGTAAATCTGATTGTGATGACATCAGTGTCTCACCAGCCATGAACCTCACCGCACGTCACTGCCTTCACACTACATCACCCAAACATCTTCAATTAAACCAGCAACATTTTTCAATTAAATATATATATATATGATATTGTATTCTTGGATATTTTTACAGCAGTTTCTGAATTCCCCTATAGGTACTGGTAATGTATTTTTCATCTAACATCAACAGAATTTCATTTCAAGTATTGCCAGTTCTGCAGTATCAGCCTCTAATCTCTGTATATTGGTTTACGTACAAACTGGCTTTTTGTGGGATTATTATTATGCAGTATTTACTACAGATGCATCAATTAATTGTGAAGAAATTATCCCTAACTTGAATCAGCCGGCCTAACCCGGCTGGCTCCTGGGTCTCCAAACCCTTTCGAAACTCCCTCTTCATTTCTGCACAGTCCGACACTTTTGGAGTCCTGCCAGTACTATTTTTTAAGATGTAAGGTGGGAATAAGTAAACAATGATGGGAAAATATTTGCCTGACCAGTCCCTCATACTTTCTGTTCGATTGTAGATGGATGTGGGATCGGACCATAAAGCATGGCAAACAATCGTGTTAACTTAGGATGATTGGATCTCAGCTGCTAATATGTAGTAATTTGTATGTGTCTTTCAAATGGGAAGACTTTTACTTGTAAACCGCCATGTTTGTTTTGACACAAATAGACCATGCATTTCTCTGATTGGGTATTGCATCTGTCAATCATGCCAATCAAAAATCCTGGAGACAAGATAAGCTTCCACACCAACACATAGGTTTGTCTGATTCCAGTTCCCACAGATATCAATATGTCCTTGGGCAAGACACTTATCCCACTTCGCCCCCAGTGTCTGTGTATATTGGTGTTTGAATGTGTGTGTGAATGGGCGAGTGGTTCCTTGATGGAAAGCGCCTTGAGTGCCTTGAAGGTGGAAAAGCGCTACATAAAAATGTGATCTTTTACTATTTACTCTTAAGTTGATATCTTACTCCTAGCCTAATTTATTCATTCATTTTAAAAAAAAAGATCAGGCAAATTTTGTATTCTTGGATATTTTTACAGCAGTTTCTGAATTCCCCTATAGGTACTGGTAATGTATTTTTCATCTAACATCAACAGAATTTCATTTCAAGTATTGCCAGTTCTGCAGTATCAGCCTCTAATCTCTGTATATTGGTTTACGTACAAACTGGCTTTTTGTGGGATTATTATTATGCAGTATTTACTACAGATGCATCAATTAATTGTGAAGAAATTATCCCTAACTTGAATCAGCCGGCCTAACCCGGCTGGCTCCTGGGTCTCCTAACCCTTTCGAAACTCCCTCTTCATTTCTGCACAGTCCGACACTTTTGGAGTCCTGCCAGTACTATTTTTTAAGATGTAAGGTGGGAATAAGTAAACAATGATGGGAAAATATTTGCCTGACCAGTCCCTCATACTTTCTGTTCGATTGTAGATGGATGTGGGATCGGACCATAAAGCATGGCAAACAATCGTGTTAACTTAGGATGATTGGATCTCAGCTGCTAATATGTAGTAATTTGTATGTGTCTTTCAAATGGGAAGACTTTTACTTGTAAACCGCCATGTTTGTTTTGACACAAATAGACCATGCATTTCTCTGATTGGGTATTGCATCTGTCAATCATGCCAATCAAAAATCCTGGAGACAAGATAAGCTTCCACACCAACACATAGGTTTGTCTGATTCCAGTTCCCACAGATATCAATATGTCCTTGGGCAAGACACTTATCCCACTTCGCCCCCAGTGTCTGTGTATATTGGTGTTTGAATGTGTGTGTGAATGGGCGAGTGGTTCCTTGATGGAAAGCGCTTTGAGTGCCTTGAAGGTGGAAAAGGGCTACATAAAAATGTGATCTTTTACTATTTACTCTTAATTTGATATCTTACTCCTAGCCTAATTTATTCATTCATTAAAAAAAAAAAGATCAGGCAAATTTTGTATTCTTGGATATTTTTACAGCAGTTTCTGAATTCCCCTATAGGTACTGGTAATGTATTTTTCATCTAACATCAACAGAATTTCATTTCAAGTATTGCAAGTTCTGCAGTATCAGCCTCTAATCTCTGTATATTGGTTTAAGTACAAACTAGCTTTTTATGGTATTATTCAGTATTTACTACAGATGCATCAATTAAGTGTGAATAAATTATCCCTAACATGAATAATGCATGTATTCATTACTTGCTAATAACCTGGCACGACTCAGTAGTTGAAGATATATAAGATCATGATGAAGAGAAACGCAGTGGACAGGGGTATATATTGTAAATTTTGTCTTTTCCACAACTTGCCTAGGGCCTACAGGGATTAATCATGAAGGGAAACATGAACAAAACATACAGCCCCTGTGTGTCCGCAAAACAACAATTTGATCAGTATAGGCATGTGGGATGTGGAAGAAGCTTAGATATGATTGCACAATAGTAATACTTTGATTGGATTTACACAACAGAATGAATGAATAAATGGACAAAGCATCTGCAATCTTAGATATAGCACATGCAAGCAAAAAGACACAATGCACTCTCTTCTAGGAACTCTACACAGCTCCAGTATCATGATGAAGGGATTAGGCAGTCCATTTATACTGTTTTTTGTGCATTTTAAAAAGCAGCTAGTCCTGTCATTTTTTTTTCACCCAGATATGTCCAGAGTTAATAGGAGAAGACACAGCATAGTGATAAGAAAATGGGAATAAACGCACTTAGTCCTTCTTTCACAGAGTGTTAGTGGAGGAGGGGGATTGTGCTGCGCCGCTGTGAGGCTCTGAGACTCAGCTCTAGTAAACTAGTTATAGATCATTCAGCCGGCCTAACCCAGCTGGCTCCTGGGTCTCCAAACCCTTTCGGCACTCCCTCTTCATTTCTGCACAGTCCGACACTTTTGGAGTCCTGCCAGTACTATTTTTTAAGATGTAAGGTGGGAATAAGTAAACAATGATGGGAAAATATTTGCCTGACCAGTCCCTCGTACTTTCTGTTCGATTGTAGACAGGTGTGGGATCGGACCATAAAGCATGGAAAACAACCGTGCTAACTCGGGATGATCCAATCACAGCTGTTAATATGTAGTCATTTCTATGAGAAGACTTTTACTTGTAAACCGCCATGTTTGTTTTGACACAAATAGACCATGCATTTCTCTGATTGGTTAATGCATCTGTCAATCATGCCAATCAAAAATCCTGGAGACAAGATAAGCTTCCACACCAACACATAGGTTAGTCTGATTCCAGTTCCCACAGATATCGTTATGTCCTTGGGCAAGACACTTAACCCACCCCACGCCCAGTGTCTGTGTATATTGGTGTTTGAATGTGTGTGTGAATGGGCGAGTGGTTCCTTGATGTAAAGTGCTTTGAGTGCCTTGAAGGTGGAAAAGCGCTATATAAAAATATGATCTTTTACCATTTACTATACTTCAATACAGAATACAGTGGAAGCAGCATATGGTACTGCACAATACTAATACTTTGATTGGATTTGCACAGCACAATGAATGAATGGACAAAGCATCTCTAATTATACATGCAACAAACTACACATGCAAGAAAAATGCAGTACAAGCTTTTCTAGGAAATAGCTCTAGAAATAGCAATATGAAGTGACAGTCAATTTATACTTCTTGATACATAAGTACTTCAAAGCCAAAGTAATGTTGAGATTTATTCATAATATTTAAAGGGAAAACAAATGGGCACAACTCAAAAGAGTGTGATGGCTTTTGGATCAAGTATGACAGACTGTAGAACACCAGTAATATTAGAGCATCTTGGTAATTTTCCATGTAATTCCTGCTCAATGCTTTGCCTATTTTCTGTATTTATACTTAGACAAGCAGTGTAAATACAGAAGCTTTCAAAATATGTTATTTAGAGGTCTTGAAGGAGTGACTGTGTGAGCTCAAAGCAGGCTCTGTACCTAAAAGTTTACTTTACCAAAGAATTTGAGTCGTAGTTATGCGGCTGCTGTTTGTTTGGTCAGCACATCGGACTGGCCAAAATGTGTCTGCATGCTTTTTTAAGTCTCGGGAGATTGTGGTCAGCATTAGCACAAACGTGATGGATCACTTTTTAACAGGAAAAGAAAATAGCTCTATAATAGAATTTCTTTGTCCTGATGTTTAAATGATATACACATAGTACTGAAGGTTAAAGGGCTCATATTACGCTGTTTTCTGATCTATGTTATAATGTTGTTTCCTCATCACAAACAGACCTGGAGTTGTGTTTTGTTTCATTCACACGTGTAACACGCAAACCCTGCGTATAGGCTGAGCTCTTCTCTCAAACTGAAAACACTACAGGCAGTGCTCCACTGTTTTGTTTTTTTTAACTCCATACACCCTCACTAGAATGATTTTGATCATTTCAGCCCTGGAATTGGCCATTTCCCTGTCTAAATTTGCAAGATTTGTGTGTTCAACATATAATAAAACATAACTCTACATATGTTTGTGATGAGGAAACAACATTATAGCATATATCAGAAAATATGGCACTGTTAAACATTCATTTAACACATTTATTTTTCTTACTTGTAACTGTTGTGCAATTTAGACAAGTTTTGGCCCTTGTAATTATTATGGTTGCTAGGTAACAGTTATGGTATTACCACTACGTTGTCAAATCTTCTGCCTCTGTCCAATCACAAAAAGAAATTGAAAACATCATTAAAATAGTCACTTATTGTCAACTACTGAAAATGAGGCAAGGTTTTTAGTAATATCTTAAATATAACGACGCTAACAATGTTTTAGTGAAAGGGGTAGTTTAACCTGTCATATACACTTTAATTGGTAGCACTCATTACAGAGAAAACTAAAGCCAATTACAATATCTACACAAACTGGGGGAACAGGCAAACTTGGCACACATAGGCGCAGTCTGGTCCAAGGAGCCTTCTTGTGACAGCACAGAAAAGTGCTAACAAGGGAGAACAAGGAAGATGTGTCAGCTCTAGAGTAATACAACCTATGGGCTTCTATGATTCCTGGAAATAGTGGAAACTTAGCTGGGGAGAGAAATGAGCGTTTGTGTGCAGAGGTGATCTGTACTCGGTTACATTTACCTAAGTACTTGTACTTCAATTACTAATCTTACAAGTCCTCTAACTCTTATTTGAACAGTAAATTCTTGGTCCTGTTCTTTTTAGACACATGTACTTGAGTAATATAATTTTGAAGTATCAGTAAATTTGCCTGCCCACTGATATGTCTATAACCGGAGTTGGACCTGACCAGAATAAACCAATTAGAGCTATGGAACTATGGCTATGCTATATATAAATTGATCCATCTGTATCTGACTCACTGTATGGTCCACTTGGCTATGACTCTCCAGTTCAAATGTGTTTAGATATATGACCCTCTGTAAAAATATAGTTGGACACCCCTGAATCAGAGTAACTCACTGGCCACTCTCCAACTTTTTTGTCTTTAACCTGCTTTCTCTGCTCGTGGTTGCCATTAACTGGTTGAAAAATCCTTCATGACATCATAGTTTGTGCATTCACTCCGGTCTCTCAATGTGCACGCTGCGTGGCCAGCCTAAAAATGACTTCAAAGTCCCATTCACCATATCAAACGTGATTTCTTTTCATCTTTTACTGATTATTCTGGCTCATCTTTGCAGCCAGCCGCATGTTGTTATGTTCGTAGTGATTTCAAATGCCTTTCATGCACAGACAACACAAATGAAATGAAAGCTAGGCTGAAATGGAACGCAGCAGAATTTTAAGATGTCTAATACCAAAGCTTGAGCTGTGTACAAATCTGCTGTTTTTTTGTGGATGAGGGCTTTGGTATTTTCAAAGATTATTAGAATGATGATTTAACCATTGTTTCTTTTCATTACACGGATAAACTTAACCCCATTATAGATACATTATTTAAGAGGTACAGCATTTGCATTTTGCCTTTCTGCACCACACCATCATTGCTCTTTATAAGGATCACTGACTGCAACAGATAATGGAATTGCAACAGAAGTCAATATAAACAAAGTTGCTTGCACTCATTTGTAAGCCCCAGCTGATGTTCTAGGTTCACTGAGGTGAGGGCAGTGTTTCAGCAGACCTACGGTACCATATCTTTAACTACTTTAGCTTTTGCACATGGTTCCACTTCAATAAACTGAACCAACTTAACTAGTGTCACCAGTAAACTACATTTCAACATCAATACCTTTGATAATCTTGATCTTGTGTTTATCACACCAAGGACATCAGTCTCACTTACATTAGGACACTTTAAGCTTTGGTAAACTGGCAGCAATCATAACATAAAAGCAAAGCAACAATTGTGTCTTGAAAATGCAGAGGGTTGGATCAGTTCATCAAATGAGTAAACCATGATCATGTCCATGGGGAAGTTATGCATTATGTCTAATTATTCACAGGGATGAGTTTATAAGGGCATTTCACAACTTTCAGAGATGAGGGCAGTGTTTACCGTGACAGCTGGCAACAATTAGCATGCTAATACCTCACCTCCTGATTATAAAACACTTCATCCATGCTTATACAGTATATCTTCTCTGGGGCAAGATCCATTTTGCCCAAAACATGGAAACAAAATCAGGTACATGCTCTTTAAAATGTGTATTCGAAAATATGAATTACAAAACCTAATCACAATCTCAGAAAAATCCCAATAAATTTCTTGATTTTCAGAATCAAGTGTCTCCAATGAGTAAAATGTGCAGTGTCTTACTGTTCCCACTTGCTGCTGAAATTAATTGAACGAAGATTTAATGATTACGTAATTTTTAATCCTGTTCTATTAAACATCTTGAGGAGTTGAAGACTGGCCAAAACCAACATGAAAGACAAACAGGATTTAAAATGAGGAGCATCTGTTAGACTGCTGATCAGATTATGAGCAGAGGTGGACCGGGGACTCAGTATGCCCTCAGTCAACATTTAACCTGTGAACACAAGAGAGAGGCAATAAACAGAGGAGCTTAATGCATTTAAAGGCCTTATTAAAGTGGACTTAAATAGGATTAGCTCAGATCAAAACAAAGTAACAACAGAGAATACAAGAGCAGGGAAATGGAATATATAACCGTGAGCTACATTATCAGATTAGGCAAAACAGGCAACAAATGTCATATGGGATATTATGTCAATCTTTTGTTTTGCAGTGATTTAAACCTTAAAGGTGCTATAACTGATTTTAGTCTGGAAAACAGAGCTAGTTCATTTTAAACAGTTTGCAGCAGTCCAAACTTAAAGGTTAGTTTAGTTTATTTGCCATTTGTAGGAGCAATAGTAGCTCAGAGTGTTTGTGCACTGATCCGAAGGCTGGTGGTACGAATCAACATAAACATCATCGGCTGAGCGGTCAGATCCACTGACTCATCGTCTGGCGATGCAATTCCAGCTTCCACAGATGAATGCTGTCATTGCGTCCTTGGGCAAGACATTTAACCCACCTTGCCCTCAGTGTCTGTGTATACTTGTTTATGAATGTGTGTGTGAATGGGTGAGTGGTTCCTTGATGTAAAGCGCTCTGAGTGCCTTGAAGGTGGGAAAGCGTCAACCATTTTGTTAAAGTGGCTGTATCCAGTGTTTGTCCATAGTAGTTTTGCAGTGCCCCTGTACAGATATATTGTAATAGTAACTTTTGGGGTCAGATGAGACCACTATGTATTGCCTGCATCTGATTATAATGCATTTTATCACCCGGGAGCCAGGTTGTTTTTAGTTTTACCGTGAGGAACTGAAGAAGCGGCTTGGATGAGCAGCGAAACATCTTCACTCCTGCAACTTTTTGTCCAGTTGACAGATTTAACTTTGGCTTTTACTATGGGTCGACTGAGGGATTACACAAACTTTTACTGTGATGACAAAAATAATCAGCCTAATTTTGGACCACAGCACACTGTTTAAAATTATATGTGTTAACAACTGCATTACTTCCTTGTTTGTTGTTGATGTAGAATCCTTCGAGCTGCTTTCATAATACATTGGTAGTGGCACAAGACAATCTTTACTTCAATACATGAAATGACCTGTGCTTTTTTGAGCTGCTTCTTGGCCATGTCGTTATTGTAAATGAGAGGGTTTTCTCAGCTGAGCTACCAGGTCAAATATTGAATAAATACATTTATGTCATAAAATAATTATATAATTGACACAAAAACAACTGCTAGCGTTAAAGTTGGTTATCAACATGAGATGGTCAAAACATGTGAGTCACTGTTTCAGACACATGAATATATTTTACAATACAACTGAAAACAGCCTGTGATTAATCTTAGATACTGGTCTAAAACATATCTGATAAGAACCTTCTTGGCTCTGTGTTGCATCAGGTTTGTAGCTGATGGAAATGCTTCTGACACCACATCGATGACTGTTTCCCCGCTCTTATTTGCAGGTGCAACAAAGGATCATGGGACATTTCTTTCTCAAACAACACTAGAAATAATCTGTGCAAGTTTCTGATTTGTTTGATTATGTTGAGCAGGTGGAGCACAGAGGAAGGACAGAAAAAGTGTTCTGCAGTAGACTGTTTCACTAGAAGAGGTGTAAAGCTATGAATATTTCTGTTATTCACTGACACTGAACGATTTGTGTATGAGTTTGTGATAGATTCAGTTATTTATAAAGTGTTTGGTTGTCATCGGTGTTGACAGAACTGCTGCTGTCTGATCACGGAGGACGAACAGAGTGCGAAAATAGAATATGAAACTGACAAATGTTTTCAGATCCAAACTAGGCTGCGGCCTCCACCACAGGACTAATCACCTGGACTTGCAAATAAGTTATTTAAAGCCCCACTGCATGACTTTTTAGCCAAAACACTGGCTAAAAACTAAAGAGATTTCATTTGGGGTTTTTTATTGCACTGAAAAACAAAGAAAAACAAGTATCGTTACTCCGAATGGGCTTGCACCTCCACAAACCTGATTCGTATTTGTTCTCCTGCTTGTCTTCATGGAAATGTTGTTCCTTAAAAGCTTAAAACTCATATAGCTCCACAGAGAATGTTCCAAAGTATGGTTTTAATTTTCCATTTCCATGTAATGATGCAGGTAACGTGCGTGCCAACACTAGAAAGTTACACAGTGTTGCTTTAAAGTGAGACTAAACACCTAAGCTCCAACCAAAACATAATTTCAAACAGAGCCGCTAAACTGGACAGTACCTGAAGGATTGCATAAGAGACGGGGGGCGGAGGAGGGCAGGGTCTGGATGGTGATGTCACCAAGAACCTGAAATCGTAGCGGCCACAGGAGTCAGGTGTGATGGAAATTTAAGTATATTCATGCTGTGTCTTTAAATGCATTTGATCTGTGTCTGCCAGACCCAGACTAGACATTAACATGTGTGAAGCTCTGTCTCCATCTCTCATGAAACTCGTTGTTGTTCTACCTGTCTAAGTGGAAAAGTTCATTATCATATGGGTGTGAAACAAAGTCACTCTGCTTTGAAATGTATGTAGCTTTGTCATTCTGGTATAAAATAGTCAGAGCTGGGATGCTCAGGGGACTGGAGAGGGACTTGCTTGGGGGACTTGGTGTGGAGACTGGGGGGAGACGCCGAGAGGCTGCCAGTCAGTGGCCAGGGCAGGCCAGGGCCCTGTCCTGTCTGTATCTGCTGTAACAAACAATAAACCTCTTTTCTGTATTTCAAATACTCACCGAGCCTCGCAAATGGATTACTTTTCATCGAGAATTGTAATTTTTTCCACAGCACAGGACACACCCTTTTTTATATATATAGAGAGAGAGATTTTTGACCAGAAATCAGCAAATTCACCTAGTTAAAAATGACTATGAACAGTAGACAATTCTATTAAAAAAACTATATATACTTACACTTTAGTATCAAAAAAGTGTAGTTAGTGTTTAGTTCCACATTCATGACACACTGCTTTTACTTCAGATGGGCAGTGAGGGAACAAAGCTGCGAGTACTATTACTTTACTGTAGTTGTAAAAGTTTTTTGAACTGAAATAACTCCTCTTGATAAGGTTGCAGTTAATGTCAGTCACTAACCACTTTTCTTTTACGTGCGAACACAGGAGTGAGAGAAAGGACGAGCTGTTCCTGTTTGACCTTTAATATTATGGAAATGAAAGGCCTTACATCTATTTAACACATCTGTCACATGCATAGGCAGGTGCTCAGAAAGATATTTGTATTCAACTTCCAGAGCTGAATAGGATTGTATTAAATCCTCCTTTTTTCTACTTAATTGCACCAAATGAATTATCACGTTATTATTATCTAGAACAGACAGCACAAAGGCAGAAAGACAATGTATGAATGTTAATTGTATATCTGAAACAGTCTGATATAATTGCCAGTGAATATTATGTATAATTCAACTTTTTGTTGTTATTTCAAGCTGCCGTTTCTACATCTGACAAAGGAACTACCGATGAGAAGTAGCGCAATGAGCTAACTGATTAATGCAGTGAAAAGTAAATAAAATTAAGACATATTGACATGTAAAGGTGTACTTTTCTGAAATATTACACAGTATGGCAGCCTTTTTTGGAGACACGCAGGTGATGCCGCTAGTGCTAAGGTACAGGTTTTGATTTGCTTCCTTGACTTAAGACAGAAATGTCTGGAAAGAAATAAAAAAAAAAAAAAAAATAAATAAAATAAGCATACACAAGATCACAGACATAGCCTCCTTTTTACCCATTTCTGTTGAATTTGTGTAGTCGCGGGGTCATGGGGTCTTGTTCTGTCAATGAAAAACTGATTAAAGGTTGAGTCATTTCTTTGAACACATAATCGAGGTTAACTTTGTTCAATTTTTCAAAATCTACAGTGTTCTTTTCTTCCCTTTAAAAAATACTGCCAGACAAATGCCATGTTAATCATATTGAATACACGGCTTAATGAGGTCAGTGCTGATTTTGTACATGATGCTGAAGTGTTTCATTGTAAAGGTCCCAATGCAAATGAGAGTCTATTTTGTAATCAGCAGTGAGATCTGTGAACAGAGAATAGATGCCTGCAATCATACAAACACTGTATAATGTGGCATATCTGCATAAAATCAAGGCAAACATCAAACATAGCTCTTTGTTTGAGCTGCATATATTTGAATATGAATGTGTAAAATGACATTCATGCTGCTTTAACTTTGCTTTTGTAAACAATGAAAAAGCCCATTCTCATTAACTCTCTGAACGCCACGGTCCCCTGTCCACGCTGCATTTATTACAGTTTTAGTCTTTTGTTTGCAAACAGTGAATGAAATGTATTTTGTGAGTTTTTAAATGTGCACTATGCAACTTTACTGCACTGGCTCATCACCATGGAGATGTTATTGCTTGCCTGGAATGTTTCATGAGACAAACAGGATGCTATCAAGCCATGTTATAGATCAGATCTGTGAAGAGGGGACTAATGCATATTTTTTCCAGTTATTTTATTGAAGAATATAAAAGTATGTAATGGAATAAATACAAGACAATACCTCGGAAACAAACAGTTAAAACATACTTCGGCAATTCTCCATGGGGACAGATAGCTTTTATCCCATATTGTGGAATAACCAATGGAATAACATTACCATGGAAACAAGGTTAAGTAACAGTCCATTATGTGAAGGTGCAAGCCCGCTCAGAGTAAGGACACATGTTTTGGAAAATTTTCAGACCCAACCAAAATGAAAAAACCCAACCAACAAACCCAACCAAAATGAAAAAAAACATTAATCATAACATAAATTGTAGTCAATTTTTTGCTAAAAAGTTTCATACTGTGGCTTTACGTTTGATAGAATGCTGTGGAGATGAGCAAGTACAAGCAGACAAGCAGGTATCAAACCTCCCACCAGAAAACAGTGTCTTTTTAAAAGCAGTGCTCCAGTCCTCTGCACTGTTCCTGTTGCCATCTTGTCAGTGATGCTCTCCACAACATGGGACATCGTTGACGTCAGGGTTGATGTTCTCTTTCACACCAAGGCTGTAACAGTTGATTCATTAACAGATAATCTATTATTATCGACAAACAAATGGCAGATTCAGCGCTTGTGCAGTTTGTTCATTTGCCTCTTCCAATCATGAACAAGTTTGCTAAACATATAGGGCGATGTAAGGTCATTTGTGATTTCACAGCCCTATCACTGGCTCTGTTCCAGTGTACCTAAAGCTTAAAGTGCGTGTACCAGATTTCTATCCCATGTATCTGGGCAAAGTTTGTCTTGCCCCAGTACAGATATATTGTATAAGCAACTTTTGAGGTCAGAATAAGTCAGTGTGTAAGTGTTTTATTGACTGAGAATCACGAGGTGCGCTGTTAGAATCAACGGTGGAACGTAATGAAGTAAAAGTTGTAAAGTACTGTACTTAAGTATACATTTTAGGTATCTGTGCTTTACTGAAGTACATTTTAAGGTGGATACTATTTACTTTTACTTCACTACATTTGAGAGCAGAAATCTGTACTTTCTACTCCACTACATTTTTGAAGAGAACTGGGTAAAGTAAAAGTATTTTTTTTATCATCGCTTGAGACCTGCTGAAAAAGGCTGAGTTTTTTTTAAAGTTTTTTTTTACATGTTAATAGTTTGAGCAAAGTTTGAGTAGTTTGAGCTTGAAAAACTAAATTCTCTACATCTGAAACTTTATTAGAGCTCAAAATCTGAACGAAATACTTTTACTTTTCACTCTTAATGTACATTTTTAAACTGGTACTTTAATATTTTTAGGTACGGTAGATTTTTTCATGTGATACTTTTACTTGAGGTTTTTTTTTTTTTCTTTTTTCTTCACCACTGGTTACCATGCAAGTTGTTGTTAGCTATAGCTTTGTTACTAACTCCGTTCTGGTCATTGTGTTGAATAACTTGGATGCTTGGAATGCTTAAGGCAAGTGAGGAATAACTTTGGACCACTGCAAACTTTTAACATGTAGCTTCTTAACCAGAGTCCTGAACCTGGGCTTGAATACCTATATTTTTTTCAATGCCGTCTACATTTATTGTGAAATACGCTATTAACGAATCAAAATAGTAGGACAACATGTAGTGAAAAAATATGTTTATTAAAAATCACATATTCTGCACAAAAATCCTAATACCAATATAATATAATACAAATTTCTGGTGTAACTTTGAGACTGACCATGACATCTCACCGGCTGCAAAAATATCATAATCGTTCAAATAATTTCTCCAGATTCTTGTAATTTTAGACCCCAGGACAAGGTATCGTGGCCGGTTCATCAGGGAGCTGTAACAGAGACATGCACATATCCACTTCCACATTCATTCCTGTGAGTTACCATTATACACGGGTGAGAGATTGAGGGATACGATAAACTGGGATCTTTTCAATGGAAAGGTCTGCATCAAATTGCTATTAATAACATTTCAAATTCATATATTAACTTTTGTAAACTATCTGTATTTCATTTTTAATAAGGGCAAATCAAATAAAATAGAAAATCATCATCAATCAATTCAACAAAAAGTAAAATTTAACTAAGCCCATGTCACCCAGCCCTAACCTAAAGTAATTTTTGAAAGAAGACTGGAGAACGATGGGGCATTTCACTAAAGCAGTCAACATTAATTCAGTTAATTTATTTAGTTTTACAAATGGCATAAACATTTAAACAAGAGGTTTAAGTTTTAAAAAGGATGGTATCCACATTGTCAGCCCTCTGTTCAGTTCGGTCAGTCTTTCGTACCAGAATAATGTCCCATGTGTCCTTGTTTGGGAGTAGTCTATAAACTGTTGATGCCCTGAAATCCACAGAAGTTCCAGCGTTTCTCTAAACTGGCTCCTACTCCAGTCAGCTCCTGTCTGAACGTGCAGGGCAGCCGAGAAAGGAGCGCCTCCACTTCACTTGTGGTAATCTGTCAACACATAATGCACAAATAATTAGCAACATGTCAATTTAATGGTGCACTATGAAACTTTTCTGTTGAAGTGTCCACCACCTCCTCCGGTCCCCATGGAGATGTCGCCTCTTTGCCCAGAATTTTCCATAGTATGGGATCTATCTCCATGGCGAAAAGCAGGTAATGTCACAAGGCCAAGTAACAAGTAAGATCTGTGGACTGGCAACCTCACTCACTGTAACCATTCAGGTTTTCGAAGATATTTTTGAGGAATATAAACTGATGACATACTGTCGAGCACTGCCATTTAAAAACATTGCCAAAATAAAAAATACACTGTCTAAACCAGACTTGGAGAGACTTATCCATGCATTTGTTTCCAGTAGGTTAGACTACTGTAACGGCCTGCTCACTGGCCTAGTCTCCAAATAAGCTTTAAGACAGCTGCAGTACATCCAGAACGCTGCTGCTCAAGTCCTCACTAGAATCAGAAAGTGCAAGCACATGCGTCCTGTGCTCAGGTCTCTGCACTGGCTCCTGTGAATCAGAAAATAGACTTTAAAGCAGCTCTGCTTGTGAACATGTCTCTCCTTGGCCTAGCACCAGTACATCTCAGACATGTTAGTGCCATAAGAACCATCTCGCACTCTGAGGACCGATGTTTGTATTATGATTTTAATGTCTTTCTTATTCTGTAAAGCACTTTGAGTATGAATTGTGCTATACAAAGCCTTGCCATTCCAGACAAAGCAAAAACATCTGCAGTTAACAGAATCTCACCAGAAAAGTTACATAATGCCCCTTTAAAATATTGGAGAGAGGACAGTTTATTTCATGGATGAATAACCTACATATATTTTATATTTACTACATTTTATTGTATTATATTTACATACACAAATGAGACAAACGTATTGCAAAATACTGCATATTATACATTGAGTATGAGATGTTTCTTTATTGTGACTTTTAAATGAGCGCTCTAACACCTGCCTGTTCTTTCCTCCAAAGCTACGTCTTTGAGGGAAAGCTAAAATGCCCATTACTGTCAGGGTTACCATTCTGAGGTGACTTTGACAGTTGGCACTTTTGAAAGCTCCTCAAAGTGGCAGGAATAGCCATAATACCTCTGCAGAAATATGGCGATAAATGGCTGTGCTCAGAGAGACAAGCTGCAAATGAAAAAGTGTCAGAAGATTCACGAGTCAGGACCAACTATCTACAAGGTTAAAGGTGCACTATGTAACTATTCTGGCTTGTCTCCATGGAGATCTAATTACTTTGCCTGGAATGTGTCTCACTAGATGGGACAAGAGACGAGATTGAGTCAACAAGATTTTGACATACTTCGTAAAAAATAAGCAATCCCGTTTACTGTTTTTTATTCATCTTTATCTTTTTTTTTTGTTTTTGTGGTCATTGTTGCACTGCTTTTTGGAACAGCTTCTCAAGAGGTATAACTCACCAAGGATCTTCTGACATGAGATGTTCTCCAATCCCTAGTAAAAAAGCTTGTTCTTCCATCTTCTCGCAACACTAATGGAATAAATGTATGATAGATAAGTTCTATGCTATACTGTGTAAGATTCCAGGCAATACAATACCTCATGGAGACAAGCAGGTGGCTGGAAAAGTTACGTAGTGCAACTTTTCCTTTTTTTTTCAAAAGGAAAAACAGAAAAGAAACATTACAAGAGCAAACTACAATATGCTGCAGTGCAATAAACATTTTGAAGGATTGTCTTGGATAGACCAGATGACTTAAGTGCCCAACAGGGCTTTGGAAGGAGGCCCACTCTCGTCCGCTCTATGGGACACTGACACTGTACTGTGGCATTAAGTGAGCATGTAGTCGTGTAATTGTGATGAGCAGTGGGAGCTCTCATTGATTTAAGCCTGTTACCTTGGAGTCCAGACGTTGCAGGTAGGAGCAGATGTACTCGAGGCTGGCTCCGAACGGGTGAACGTGCAGAAACGTGCAGATGATTCCTGTGTGTCAACAAAACAAAACACTTCAGAGACTAAAGAAGTCCCTTTATTGTCTAATAGTTTTCATAATGACAGAGCAGCGTATGTGACTGTAACAGGAGCAGAGTCTTCTCCTCAGTCTCAGCGCTGGTACAGACTCTTGTATCTGTGCAGTGAGATTAGTGAGGATTTGATGATCACTTTGATGCCCTTATCTCTCATCAAAGCTGTTTTTCCTCAGCTTTGAACATTTGTGTCAGCTCAAAGAGAGGGTCAGGTGATTTCTCTTCAACCTTAACCTATGCTCGTAAACCAATATTAACGAGGGTCAATATTAAAAAGCGAGTTTGAACCACACAATTTCTGAAAAGCACTGGAAATGTATGCAGCCTGCACTCTTATTGTTTTTAAAAAAGGTACGATAATCACTGAACGTCTAGCCAGTACTTTAACATAGAGGACACATACACACAAGTTTTTCTCATTGTTGGTAATGGACAGGCCATGTGAAAGCTCAGAACCTCCAGAATTTACTCACTGAACTGCAGAGGCTGCACTAGCACTGGTTAATGATTGGCTGCAGATGCTGGAGTTTAGGTAGTGAGCATTCAGGTCAGAGAGAGCCCTTTTAGATTTACACCAAGTGGATTAAGACACTGGAACTGGCAACCCAAATGAGAGACTCATGTGAGGCTCATTCTGCTTTCTGATTGGATAATCGTCTTGAGAACCAAAATACCAAATTATAACATAAATAAATGGGACATCAATCTGAATAAGTTAGCATTAGAACCGTTATCATGATTACCTCATATTTGGGGACACAGATAGGTCAGGTTTATGAAATATAAAGAAAGGAAAAAAATTATAATCTACGGTAACACAGAGAACGAGCCTTGGACTACTGCACATGCATTAAACATCACTCTTGACCTTACATAGCCTGCTACAGTAGAATATAATGGTACTGTATTTAAATCAATCTGCCCACTGTAGCAGTTCTTCTGTCTGTGTTTATTTCTGATGAAGCGCCAATAGATCCGCTCCGAGGCTGACAGCACAGACGTTTGTGGAGCAGACCCTCCCACTCCCTGTGCACCGATACCAACCTGACGCCGCTCAGAACAGGGGCACATTCAGATTTGTTTGTTTTAGGCATTTTTGTATCATAAAAGGATCCAGCGGAAGTAGTACATTAAGGAGATATCTTTTTATGGATATTTAGTATTGAACTGTAACACGCTTAGATCATTATTTTACATCTGTTCACTGTGTGTATGCCACATTATTGACCTACAAGAATTAATTAAATTGGTACATTGACTTTCTGTACAAAACTGCAGAGTTGATGGAGGCTTTTTATAGTGGCATTTCACTGTAGCAGCCAGCAGATGTTCAGAAAGATCTATGTGACATTTTTTAACCCTACATGTACTTGACTTGTAGAATGTATTACTGGAATATGTAAGTAAGTACAGAGCAGTCGGTGGAGATAAGGGGTAGATGGAAAAAAAATTGTGAGCCCTCAAGCCTTAAATGCAGAGTAATGCAGGATTACCCAAACATGCCTGGAGTAACAAAAATACAACATTGCGTAAAGTAACGATAAACGGACACTGTTAACTGTTACACACGTTGCAAACTTATAAAAGAGGATAATAGTATGTGCCTTTTAAAGTTGATGTATCATGCAAAATCAACTTTTTTCAGAACTTTTAACCATGTTATAGTTGTTTCTCCTTCTCATTTACCATCTCAAAGTTGTATTTCAGAGTGATTCATGGATGTTTGAGCAATCTTTAATCACTTATTTTCAAGAATTTCAATTGCCGATCAATCCCTGTTCCCACCGGGACATGCCCACTGCTCTGTACTTACTCCGTTCTCTCACTCATTTTATTTTCTTAATCTGTGATACACATAGGATTTGGCATCATCATGTAGTCATTTTGGTACAAATGAAAGAAAAAAAAAACAACAACACACTACTCGCTAGCGTGATCTGCAGCTATCTACAGTAGGAGCCGACAGCAAGCAGCATTTTGTTGTGATGACGTTTATGGCGACGTCAGGTCCATGGGTGTCATAGATTATAGCTATACAGCAGACACATGCAAAATAAGTCTTCTTTAAAGCTATCATCTGTAAGTTCACTAGTTTACAGACTATCAGACAGCAGTATGGTGTTATGTGAGAATACGAGAGGGCTGGGTCGCCCAATCTAATTACAAATGGCAGCTTTAAGTAGAGTTATAATGCAAATGCTCCAAAGAATTTGCAAAGAAAGCCCTAACCATAAAAAAACTTTTTAAATAATGACATTGCTAAGATATTGTAAACATACTCTGCTAGATGGCTACACACCCATATTCCTCATATTCGAATCAAACTAGAGGTAGCCCATAGTGAAATATAAATGACAAATGCACGGTATGTACCCAGCCAGACCTCATACAAAATTAAACCTATACGGCACACACACATACATGTTTTACTGACCATCTGGTATCTTATACAGAACTAGATTTATATGGGATTATTTTGTGGTCTAGTGATCTCACCGACTAGCAGGGCCTCTCTCTCTGACTGGACAGGGCTCTGCGGACTCCTGTCTGTTGGAGCTTCTTTCTCCTGACTGCACGACACCACTGTGGACGCTACAGACACTTCCTGCAACATAAACAGACACCACCACTTTAAAAGCCCTATATTACACAAAATGTACTCAGGTGAGCTCATTAAAAACATACCCAGAGTTATGTTTTGTTTCATTCACACACATATGAATAATCCTTTATCCTAATCCTTTATTATGATTTCTTACAAGGTGGAGCAGAGTGTGAGAGAAAAGCTCAGCCTAAATATGCAGGATTTGTGTGTTCAACGTGCATGAAACAAAACACAACTCCAGGTATGTTTGAGATGAGGAAACGACATTATAACATAGATCAGAAAATTGTGTAATAAGGACCCTTTAAACACATCTGCTCAAATCCACAGGTCTGTTTGTAATGACGCTTAATTGATAACAAATACCACATAAATAAATGGAGCAAATGCAGTTGGAAGATTTGAGTTGGCTAAATGCATGCAAGACACAGTACAAGAGTTAAAAATAAGATAGAAACATGATATTTTGTCTAACTTAATCCTACAATTATAACTTATTTTCTGTATTAATCAAAACACATGATCAGTGTGAATGTGCATGTTTGTTTCCAAGTACACACTGGATAGTACTGTCACTGGAGGTGGTAGAGCAGAGGGAGGCGAGACAAAACTTACAGTGGTTTGATCAGCGTTCTCCTCTGCGCCTCTGTCGTCTTCCTGCGACGTCTCCAGCTGTGACACATTAGAAACATATGAAAGAAAGACAATGTGAAACAAGTTAACTGCTCATTTACACAGACAAACATATGGTAACATGCATTCGTGCTGGGAACAGTTGTCTATGTTTTAATTGATCTGCTTCTGAGTCTATGACAGAAAGACGTGCTACAATGCTACATATTCATTAACTTGAGTTTCTTATGTCAAAGCCAAGACGCAGGGACAGCAGTCAGATCTGGGACATGCAGACTCCCCACAGGCTTCGTCTCAGTGGAGGATGTTAAAACAAATGCCCGAGTCACCTCCCCTGGCTCCCCATGATGATTTAATGTGCCAAAGATAGATATAAACTAAAAAAAGTAAGATTGTTTTTAATAAAATCAATCATATTTAATCTCCCACCTGCATTCCCTCTGTGTGTTGTAGATTCTGCAGATTTTGCAGACCTTCTTTCAGAGTCTGGACTTCTTTCTTCAGCTGCTGTTTGTCGTCCAAACTTTTCTCCAGGTCTGACTCACGCTGTTTCAAGTCCTCACGCATTTTTAAGAGTTGCTGAAACAATAATTAGGTACTTTCAGAGTTTATTTTAAAAGATACTTTTAATTTAGCATTTATGGGAAAGTCGACTAGAGCGATGCGGATGAGATGCATGGATTCGGGTTTGCAGTAAACACATATGCAGCCTCCATCTGTAGATATGACAGAATGCAGCCCTGTGTTGAAGGGAATAATTCATAATACTAATATCTCAGATTTTTAAAAATAATTGGTCAAGTTGTGCTTTATTTTTATCTTTGTCAATTAAGCAGTGACACATGCCAAAAAAAAAAACTAAACAATATGTGTGGTCAGTGTTTTCTTTAAAGCTACTGCAGTGTCTAAAATCGTGATTACCGCCTTTTAAAAATGGTTTAATAGTTTTGAGATTGTTCCAAAAGTACTATGTGAACCACAACATATAACAGTCCACTTAAAGTCATTCTAACAAACTTTCTTATACCAGGACTAGAGTTTCAAATACTTCTGGGATGAGGCAGCAGCACTGTTCAGAGAGATCTTTGAGCATCAGGTTATAAATAAATGACAGCTGAGGTTTTTTTTTTTTTTTTTTTAAGATGGCAAAGAAATCTTAGTGGGTTCACCTGACTGCCCCTGTTCTTCAACAGAACTTTGGCACAGATAGAAAGTCACTATATCCTTATCTGTTGAGAATACCCCAGTCTGTCAGTCTAAATGCAGAGCTTGTATCATGTGTGTGTGCATTGTGTATATGTATGTAGGGTGTGTGTGTGTACCTGTAGTGTGTATGTGTGTAGTGTGTGTAGTGTATGTACCGTCTGCATGCCCTGTAGAGCTTGTTGGAGGAAGCTGAGTTGCTGTGAGTGCGTATTCTCTTCTTCACTTCTCTGAGGCTGGTTCTTGTTCTGTTCTTGTTTGAGGAGCTCCACCTCGTTCCTGTAGGCGTCCAGCTGACAGCGCAGAGAGTCATTCTCCTCCTTCAAGGCTTCAGCTTGGGATACAACTGGAAGGCAGAAGCATAAAGAAAAAGAATATGAGATGCATATAGCTCAATAAAAGAGTCATTAAACATAATAAATGAGATTTTTCCAACTTTTAAATGGCTCTTTCAACACATATTCCTTGTTCACTTGATGAATGTCTAAAATAAAATCCCCTGCTCCTCCTACTTCATAAAAAGGAGACCCCAGCCGAGGAAGGTTAAGGCTGAATTTGTACATCTAATAACACGACTATTATTTCGCTATCAATAAAATTCATTAAGAAAAACCTGGTGAGAGGAATGGAGGACGAGTCATGTCTTTTATTGGCTCTGCTCCATCATGTGGACCTTAGGAGGAGCTCTCAGGGAAAAGGCAGACTGGACAGAGGAGATAAGCCCTCTCCTGTACTGTAATAACCTAAGTGCATGCTTTAAGTGTAGGGTGAGCTCATGCTCTGGCTATCCACAGAGACTCAACTGAGAAGTTAAAAAAATAAATCCTAGGCAGATACAAGCCCATGACATAACAGAGGGTTTAAGCAGTTAAGAGTTTTGTGACTCAAGCCACTCAAAATATATTCTGAAGATTTTTGCCAATAAAATATGTGTCAAAAGTACTGAAGAAAGGCCACAGGTGTAACATAGATGTACCTGAGTTTACTGTACATTAGCAGTTTGTGTTGCATGGAGAGACGAATATAGCTGTCTCTGCTGTTGGCAGTTTGTTACCCCCAGGAGATGGTGATGAGTTTATGGACTGTCATGTCAACGGCAGTGCTGTGTAGGTGATATGTAAGTGCTGAATGGGCACAGGAGAGCACACAGCAGACCTGAGTCCTCTGAGAGTTTGCTGCTGGGGGGATCTTCCATGTCGTCGTCAGACATTTCCATCTCCTCCTCTCGCCTGATCCCCATCAGCTGCTCATTGTGCATGTTTCTGATCTCCTGCAAAGATAGCCAATAGAAAAACTGAAGTACATCGCAAGCCACAAGGTTCAGCAGAAAATTGCATTCAGTGAAATGCTTCCATAAAACATCAAAGGAGCCAAAAGCAGCCAAAAGAGTAAATAGAATATATCTGTGAGCTGACACTATCAAGCGGAGCCCCTGGCAGAGGTCAAATACATACACTGTGTTGGGTGCTGTACCACACATAAACAAACACACAAACACATATGACAGTGATAGAGGGGGGTGGCTGTAGAGTGATTGTGGCTTTGAGCTGCAGTCGGTCAATATGACAGAGTGTTCCTCCATTTGTCAGTCTGATGATTAACTACCTCTGCCTCATCTCTGCTCTTTCTATTGAACATAACTGCCTCAACCGTGACATCAATGTAAAAAAACATGCTTTGAGCTAATGCATGAGGCAGTCCTTATTATCTGAGAATGAGCTATTAACTAGTATATGCTTCCTACACACCAGATCAACACAAGGAAACAAACAGTGCATATTACAACATTTTACCTACCTTTAAAAGACTGTTATCATAGAAATCAAGTTGTGCATACAGAATACAGTTTTGTACAAAGCTAAAGGGAACTTACCAATCAGTTAAGAACCTATAAGATCCAATAGACCCGGGGAAAAAAACTCCACAATTTCATGCTCCAACTAACTTTGTTCAGCCAACAGAGATGGTTTTAGGGCTGCTCATTTGTGTCCTGAATATATACTCAGTACTAGCAATTGGACTCACCAAGAAGGTTGTATCTTGTCACCATGAAGGGCAGCAGAAGAGGCAGATTTTTGCATTGAAATATTTCTAGTTAGAAAATTTGGTCCCAATTTTTGGATAAGGTGTGTTCTTGACCTTTCTTTACCCAATATATTTATAATTCATTATTCGGGTTCATTTCAAATACTGAATTGTAGATATGTATATAAAAACATAATTGGGTAGTACTGTCAATTTACAGCAATATCTGAGAAAAGTGTACTAACCTGTACTTGCTTGCGCCAAACGTCCAGGTTCTTGCGCTGAGCTTTGGTGAAATGGTCCCATGCCTTTTGTTTGGAAGCAGCTTGGAATACAGACACAATCTGTTCAACTGTGGAGGTGCAGGAGGGGGCAGAGAGCATCCACAGAGGGGCAGGAGACAGAGGCAGGTGGGAAGGAGCAGAGTGTGAGAGACTGGAGTCAACAACGCAACCTGATGCACTGTTTTCATGTATGTGCTAGACTTAAAGACTTACCATCACACCACCTCATGCCCTGGTGGATAATAGGGCAACCAAACACTCACAGTCTAATTTACATTGAAAATCATGGTAATCTTGGTACCAAAGTTTGCAGTCTTGAAGAACTGTATATTCTGCTTTACAAAAGTCAAAATCTCTAGTTACATACCTCAAGGAGACAGTTTGTAATAGAAGAGAGGGTAATTACCACACAGGCCTTGTTATCTATGTCATCAGAGGTATAATACTCCCTACAGTGGAACTAGACTGGAATGGACAATAGTCTACTATCACACTGTCTTGAGGGTTTATGTTTGCATGGTTCCATACTGACGGTACTACTCCTCCTTTAGGATTTCAGTCTCCTGTCTCTTCTTACAGCTCCCACTTCAGTTTATTCTACAGTTCCTTACTCTTATGGTTTCAATTAGGGAAAAGTCAAGGCGGCCAATCAGTTAGTATATAAATATTGTAGCTCTGTTTGTATTTGTATTGTAATTGTAGGTTGCATGTAGAGGAAGAACACTTGCAAATCAATAGCTTCATCCAAGAGTCCAATACTGTGATAATAACGGAAAATAGACCATGTGTGTCTTGTTTAATTAACGTGATAAATGTAGCAGATTGACCAGCCAATACCTATGCAGTGGAGCTAATATACTGTTTGTCAAGGCTATACGTTTGGATAGAGTAACTTGTGTGTGTGTCAACTCTAATCTAAATAATCCAGTTTCTAGCAGGGACACATGAGGAGGAAATAAACAATGTACATGGTTTGCACTCCTATATGAATAATTGAGTAGCTTTGACAATTCTGTAATCATGACCACATGTTCTTTCTATCCTCTATCACATTTCATAAACAGTACATTAAACAATTTACCGCTTCAGCATGAATTCAAGGATGTTTGCATTAGACTTTCTACTTCACATGCATGTGGTGAGGTTGTGGAGTTGAAATGCCGTGGGCTGTGCAGCTGCAGTGAGAGCTGTCAGAGGTGTGGGAGCAGTCCGCTTCCTCTGGATTCTTCTCAGATGAAAACCTCCTCCTAAGCATGTTCATCCTCACCTGACATTTATTCTGTTCTAAATTTCTCTGTCTACAGAAAGGAGGACTTCAAATTGAATCAAGCGGATGATTTTTAAATTAACTTCAGGAAATTCTGAGCCCGCAGTACAAACCATGTCGGTGGGTTGGTAGTGGTGCCACGAAATTGATAATACTGCAATTATTGTTTTGAAAATATGATAAATTAGAATGATCTATGATGAAGTCTATTTGATGCTGCAAAATAGCTGATTTAAAATAAAATAATCTTGCAATGTTATCTTCTAGACTAGCATAAATGACTGTACTACCTCCAAAACTCCCCTGACTTGCGTCTACTTACCATAACTCATACCAGTCCAGCACTTCAAATTCCTTGCTAATGTGTATCATAGCATATGGTTTGGAATTTGAATATTAAGTTAAACACAATACTTACTTCTTGTCAGCTTGGATATACGTGTCAATGACTGGAAGCCTTCAACATTTCGACCCTGATACACAAGATAAATATTTGCACATCTATTTCTAGTGTTTGTGTTCAAATCACTCACATTGGCCCAGTATCGCGGCCAGTGCGCTCTTGAACTTTTCCTTGGCCTCCTCCATCTCCTTTTCGTGCTGAGCTTTCTCACTCATCAGTCTGCGGATGTGGCTGTTGGACGACTGGATCATAGAGTAGAAGTTGTTGGCGTTTCTGCGATTGACTTCACCTCGCTCCAGCCAGGTCAGAAGCACCCGCACCGCCTCGGCAAACTTCACATCATCTGCAACACACACACACAGGCCAGACACCAGTCAGACGCTATACAGCAAAGGAAGAATTTGGAGAGTACACACAGGTAGTTTTATATAAAGCTAAACAAATAAACACTGCCTGGCCCAAAAAAGTCTCACAATGTAATATTTGTTGGACCATCTCTTTGATTACAGCACATATTCACAGTGGCATCTTTTCAATTAGCTTCTGCAATGCAACATTTCGCCAGCCTCATAGCATAACCGCCTAAGTCATTTTTGGGCCAAATTGATTTTTCTGCTCTCTATTCTCATTCTGCTCTCCAGACCCTGCTGCATGTGTAGAGGTCATTGGTGAAAATTTCTATCAAATATAAAGGCACGCATATAAGGGCTGAGAGTAAAAGCAAAACAATGCTTCATCTAGGCCTATTTTTACTCATACACCAACCATCTATATGTATACACAGACCTTTGATCTTGTCCCCCAGCAGGCTACACTCATGGTCTGAGTAGTGGACGATGGGAGGAGGGGAAGGCGGTCTCAGTCGATCCTCCTCCATCTTGCGGCGGTGTCTCTCCTCTCTGGCTAACATGCGCTGGTGACATTCCCACTCGTACAAGTCGTCTCTGGCCTGGGCAAAGTCCACATGGAGACGCCCGCTGTCCTTCTTGTCTGTGCTGGAGCCCAGGCGGATGCGGTAACCTGTGGACCAACCGTATTTACTGTATGTAATAAAGAGCAAATTGTCCCTGTCAGATAGCTGCAAGGAACCGTGGAACCGTGGCATAAGTACATTCTAATATCAAAAGAATGAGTTTGCCTAAGCTAGTATCAGCTTGGCTCGTAATAAAAAGTACAGCCTCAGGTATTAATCCCTTGTGGAAAAATGTGAAAGCTGAGTAAACAGAGAAATACAGAGGATGTACTAGTCTGGCTGTATTTTATTACAGTGAATGCAGTCATATGCATATTCAAAATCAAATTATTATCAGATTTCTAGAGTTTCTGATGTGAGTAGACTGATTTCTTTCTGATCATGGTCCCTCTCACATCAGATTTTGCGGTTTGAATGCCATTTTAATAATCTGACCACTCCAGAATTTTTTTTTTTTTTTTTTTTTTTTTACCACAAACTTATAAGAGAGCTGTGTAGTCATGTTTTTTGCAGTTATCTCTTTGCATTAAAGTGCTCAAATGGCAGCAAAACTAAATATATTGGCCTCTGCTTGAGATTAAAAGCTGACAACTCACATAGCAAAAAGAGCAAATATTGTTCTTTTTTATTTTACCAGTTAAAAATAATTCCAGTCTACAGTAAAATAATGTTTGTTTTTTTCCCTGTGACATTCATATCCAGGGTCTAACCAAATAATCAGGAGTAAGCCAAGCCACAGCGTAAACAGAGAAATAAGTTCAGGGCTTCTTCCATCAGCTTCAGACTCCTAATCTAAAACTACTTCAATATTTCATATGAGCTCTTAGTTGTGCCTGTGTGGGCGAGAGGCATATTATTTATGAGCAAACTAAACAGCTCAGTCATCTGTATATTATATGGACTTCAGTTCTGCATCTCTAGGTAATGAAAAAAATAAACTACCTCAAGAGTTATTCACACCTTAACTCAACTGTGGCGTGGTAGAGATACTGGTAACAGTATAATACCCACACCGAATTAGCCTTAATGAAGCCTGAAGAAAGACTTGAGAACCCTTTATAAAACCTGAAGTATTCTTAATAAACTAAAAAACTGATTAATTAATTTCATTAGATAAAAATTTCATAACTTTTATTTCTTTTTCATTTTTCATTTATTTTGTGACGGTCTTTGATTTTGATTGTCTAGACGCTATTTTTTTAAAGTCTGCAAAAAGACTTGAAGTATTCTTAATAAACTAAAAAACTGCATCATGTCACTTTTCTGGAAGAGGGTCCGCAACCTGTTTGTCTCCATGGAAATGTTAATGTTTTGCCTGCTGTTCCATATTCTGGCAACTTAAAACTTAATTATCTTGCATTTATTAAATTACTACTCAAAAATACCTTGAAAAATATGCATTTTTTTACTGTGAGAAGGGTCACTTCTCCACAGATCTCACCTGTAACTTGGCCTGGTGGCATCGCTTCCTAGTCCCCATGGAGATAGATAAGTCTAATCTCATACTGTGACACATTCTATGCAAAGCAATAACATCCTCATGGAGACAAGCAAGTAGCAAACCCTCTATCAGAAATGTACATAGTGGACCTTTAATAAACTGAGCCTTTCACCATGCTTTATTAAGGCAAATTAAGGCATAAAATGCAGCCAAAATGTTTAGAGAATACCTGTAAATTAAGTTAAGTGGAGCTAATTATTGACTTGGCAGTGCACGGAAACTTCGCCTACCAGATAAGAAAAGAGCCTTGTCCACAGTGTACTCCTCAGCAAAGCGAATATGGCAGAAGTTTTTCTTGCTTTTTCGGATGGCGATGATCTCTCCACATGGACCAAAGACCTCCTCAATGGTCTGCTCTGTAGAATTCTCTGGCAAACCACCCACAAACACTGTCTTACACCCAGGAGGGCGGTCTCTGGTGGCCGGAGGGGGGAGATCTGCAAAAAAATAGAATTTGTGAGCTTAGTGGTTGGAAAAGTGCTTGATAAAATACTCATGTCAGGCCAGTCTCGGGGAAAAAAAACTTGAACATGTAGAAATGAATTCGAGTGCAACAGTGGGCATTGTGGTAAGATTTGGATAAAAACACAGGAAAAGCGCCTCTTAGTAAAAATCTTCAAGGACGAGGGTCAATAGCTAGTAAACAGCAAAATGATTTTACTTGTAATATAAAAAGTTTATTTGGAAGAAGTCAAAAAAGCAATCAAAAAGGTCAGATGCATTATAAAAATCCTTCATTTGTTACATGGGATGAACCAACTTGTTTTTACACAGTTACACTAACCCTAACCCTGCATCTGTCAACACACATGTCACTAGATCATAAATGTGTTACATGTGAGTTATGCAAACATAAATAAGTTGATTAATTAATTAATTAATTAATTTCATTAGATAAAAATTTCATAACTTTTATTTCTTTTTCATTTTTCATTTATTTTGTGACGGTCTTTGATTTTGATTGTCTAGAAGCTATTTTTTAAAAGTCTGCAAAAAGACTTATTAAAAATGAAAAGAGAAGGAGGGGTCTAGTTGGCAAAACATATAAACTTTAATATTACATACAGACATATGGAATCATTATCAGATAACAATCCTACATTTACCTAAAAGTTCCTCACTTACATCTGCTCTCCTGCTTCCAAAAAAAATACTGAGATTACAATATAACCAGCATTTCATTATTATCAGTCATTTCATCATGGATCAGATCTATGTGGTACTATTCATGTGAACCTCCCATCGACAATGTTGAAGTCATTTCAGCCCTGCAGGGAGCTGGGGCAGTTTCATATTGAGGATTTAAACCTTGTCAAATAGTTTCCATGCAAATACCAGAGGAACTTTCTCCACTGATGAATTCTTTCTTCATTAGACTCCCCACATCTCCAAAGTGATTTCACTGACACCTGACTTTAGATAAGTTTTCAGGCCAAAGGGGAGTGCAGTATAATCCCTTCTACATTCTCTCTGTCTGTGCTGGAGTCTGCGGCTGGTCCACGCGCTCAGAATAACTTTACAGGTGCAGTACATTGTGCATCCCAATCAGATGTGTACACTGAGCTAGGGGGCTATGAACTCACAGTTCAATTATGAGAAATACAACGATTAGAATATTTAAATGAAAAGATTTCTACTGACTTCACAGTTACTATGAACTATACAGAGGGACGTCTTACAGTAGGCGAAAGTTTTTGTAGGTGCATTGCGTGACTTTTCAGTTGGGGGCACCATAAAATGCTTGTTTCCATGGAGATGTTGTTGCTTGCCTGGTATGTTTCACAGAGTTACGGCACTTGGCCTATGCTCACCTGCTCACCACCCCGTTTGTTTTCACCTGCATGTGCCTTTCGATATTTGCATATGCTATCTGAGTCCTGACACAGTTGTTTACAAAATACTTTGAAAACATTCTTCTTATGTGAATTGTGATCGCTTCTCCACAGATTTGACCTGTAACATGGTGTTCTCGTTTGCTTGTCTCCATGGAGACAGAGAAGCTTAAGGATATACTAGGAAGCAGTCCAGGCAAAAAAGTAACATCAAGAGCAGGCAGTGGACTCCCTGCCAAAAAGTCACATAGTGAACCTTTAAGCAATGACTTGTCAGGGTAAATGATCTTTGAAGTAAGAATGAGAATGTGTCATAAATATGTAATAATATTTTATTAATACGTTAAAGCTAGAGTACTACATTTTCAAACTGTGACAGGAAAAAGTTGGTATTTAAATCTATCAATCTAGTTCTTAGTTCTCACAAACCCTTTGGCCAGTCGCTAGTATTCACATCATGATGATTTATTTGGCCACTAGCAAAGCTTTAGACAGAGGAATGTAGCAGGGTGGACCACCCTGGCACAGCCAATCAGCTCTCCCGAAGCCTCATATTGCACCTCACATGGCTCTATCTTTCAGGTTTGCATTGATGAAAGGTTTTCTATTAGATTAAATAAAAGAATGCAGCTGTCTGCATGAAAAAGATGTATAATGTTGCATGTATATGGGGACTGTGATAAACCAGAGACACTGAGATACTTACTGGGGTTGGGAGGGAACAGGGTGCAGCTTTTACAGTGGATGATCTCCTTGACGACAGGGACATCTGGTACCAGACCCAGACCAGGCATGAGTGGATTCATGGGGCTGAAGTCAGGCATCAGGCCCACATTTGGCTCATAATCTGGAGACAAAAAAGAGAGAATAATAATTGGATTTTTTTACAATCAAAAAAATAAATCTAAGTCTATGTCATCCATAGTAGGGTTGTCGAAAGTATTAAAAATAAGATACTAAAACTAATATTGAGCAAGTACTAATAATGCACAAAATCAGTTTGTTAAGACAAAATTGAAGCTTTCCTGAACAGTTTTAGTGTAATTTTGAGCTTTATCAGAACTAGCATAATAGCTCAAGGTAACATAAAGAAAGTACTAGTATTTTCTGTATGGAAATTACATTGTTATTCAAAAATGAGCATGTTTTATCTTCATTGTAGTATTGTAATCGGTATTGAGTATTGAGTCAGTTCCTTATGATCAAAATCGAGAATATAAACACAAGATAGGCTGCAGAGGCATATGCGCTGTTTGTGTCATCTGCAGTCAGACCGACAACCCACACATAGTCAAATACTCAAACATTCATGAATAAATTACAGGACAAAATGTCAATATTTTAAAGAGTTTCTTCTGTCAAATCGGGCCTACTCTGTGAACAATAACCTTATGGATAACGAGCACAGCTGGGTTTACATTATGCAAGCTCTTATTTACAGAATTGATTTTCACTGTATCAACACCCACATAGTGCAATCAAGTCAAGTGCACACACAAGTCCACATATCCGCCTTTTGAAATGGAAATGACTCTGCCTTGCACTATCCGCGTCACCGGTACCTGCTGTGAATAAGGAGCTAGCATTTACTGTATAGGTGTGATGATAGCGTAGTGCAATGCATGACCCGATACGTAGCTATGAGGTATCTAATGTGTTACAAAAACAAAACAAGTTCAAATTGAAGAAAGGTGAGAGAGGAAGGAGGAATAGAAAACAAACTAACATGGTGAATTTATACATTAGAGATGGAAAGATTGCACATTGCCAGTTGAATTAAAAATGATGTTATCCAGCTATTCTACCTTGGAAACAGCAAGCTGCCTGAGCACTTCCTGAACACTTTCTTGCACAGAAACAAAAGGAACTAATGTGAGGCATGATGGGTAATAATCTCAAAACCCTAAGTCACCATCCTGATTGTAAGATAACATTTATATGCAATTTCAATCTCACTATTTTACTACGGAAAGAAGAATTAATCACCACCGCTGTAGAGTTTATGTTTACTTTTGTGACTATACTGGTACTAAACTGAACTGTTGAAACACCAACTGGGCTTTTTCTAACGAGTAGGAAATCCCATTAAACCCTGAGCATGATCTACTCTGAGATGTGGACAGCAGATGTTGAATTCGGAGGAGATTTATGTCTGTGCTTCAGTCCAGATATTCACACTGTAACTGTGATGACTTATGTCCGGATACACACAGCAAGACGTGCTGTAATGTTTGGCGCCACAAAACAAATACAATTAATCTAAACAGCAGATGAACTACTCTAGCATTAGACACTCCACAGGACTACAGTTCCTCATCTGTTTAAGCGTGTTTAATGCGTCTCATGCCAACAAATGTCTACAATAGAGATTGGAGCTATATATAAAAATAAACTTAAATGGGTCCATATTACGCTGTTTACTGATCTCTGTTATAATGTTGTTTCCTCATCAAACACATTTCTGGAGTTGTGTTTTGTTTCATTCATGCATGTTTAACACACAAAAACTGCATATTTAGGCAACAGAAACAGAAAACACACTGTTCCAACTTGTGATGTCATGTGGAAATACAGGAAGTGCATAACTGCATATTTGAAACTCCATACACCTTCACTAGAATCATTACTTTCAGTACTGGAATTGCCAATCTCTACTGAACAAAAGATAAACTGTAGCTG
This sequence comes from Periophthalmus modestus, assembly GCA_019594935.1. Taxonomy (NCBI): domain Eukaryota; kingdom Metazoa; phylum Chordata; class Actinopteri; order Gobiiformes; family Gobiidae; genus Periophthalmus; species Periophthalmus modestus. Next base: position 10,427,529 of record JAIEZT010001368.1, on the reverse strand, counting down.
TTCATTTGAAAACTACCACTAAGTGACATCACAAGGTGGAACAGAGCATTTTGAGCTTTTGAGATGTAGACAGAATAAAGTAAATAAAATGAAGGATTACTCAAACTTATGTGAATGAAACAAAACACAATTCCAGGTATGTTTTTAATGATGTAACATTATTACATGACTTAAATCTCACAAGAGTCAATTCCTTTAAGGATCTTTAAGAGTTGCACAGGTTTGATCCACGCGACACTGCCGTGTCAGTGCTGATGGCCTTGTCTTTGCTGATATTTCTACTTCAGTTTGGCTCCAGGATCAGAGTTCACCTTCTACTCTATACCACACATGTAGATGTTTTAAGTGGGTCTCAGGGTAGTCCTGTCACTCACAGGTGCAAAATTACACCATTCATGTGTGTCCCATTTGTCTGTACCAGATTCAAGGCACTGTTCCATGAGCTACAGCACATCAGGGATGTTTAAGTCATTATCTGCACCTGTGCTGCTCTCATTACAATTGAGAAACAAAATGAGACTGTGAAATCTAAAAAGAAACGTGTCTGAAAAGATTGAATACAGAACATGATCCAGATAATTACAGACACACTAACTATAATGAATTTACAGCCTTTGAGACCAGACTCTGGAGCCCAGCTTCATTAGAATTTATCACTGTTCACATCCTGCCTCTGCAGTGCCCACTCCCCGGAGCAGGAGGCTTTTTATACCATTGGAGATGTATCAGATTTGTGCCATGAGTGAACACTCCCCTTTATATTTCATTTTAGCCAAGTGTATGGAGGACTGCATATGCACTGCCAATGCACACATGCACGCACACACAGACACACACTGCACACACACTCTCACATGCATGCACACACACAGACACACATGCACACAAACACACATACACATACCATCTCAAAAGAAGGGCAGAAAAATGCTTTTAAAGTAAGGAATGGGATGTGCTTTAGGAAAAGATTTTTTACTGATATATTGTAAAAGAGTGGGAGGCTTCACAATGCACAACATTATAATGATGCATAAGAAGCCAGGGTTCTTAGTGAGAATAACCTGAAACCGTTTCCCTGGTACAGTGCAAACAATACAAGAATAGTGTTTTTGTAATTGCTTTAAGATCCATGTTTCCACAGGGCCGTACCTGGCACTAGTGTCTGTGCGCTCAGCCCCAGAGGAGACATCCCCAGGTTGTTCATGGCTGTGGCCCAGGCGCTGGGGTCTGACATGGGCATTGCCATCGGGCTGGAGTCCATGGGCAAGTTGTGGATCACTTCTGCTGAGAAACAGAGGATTGGAGTAATATCATTAAAGAAATTAAGTAATGACAGAAAAATGCAGCAAACAGCAACACTAAACTAGACTGTGCTGGGCTTTACTTTACTTTTCAGTTTGTCTCTGGGAAACAGTGTGCCTCCGCTATTTTATTCTACCCTGACCGCATTTAGACCCAAAATTATTTTTATTATTGTATTCATTAATTCTGATCTTAACTTTCATTTTTTAACTAATCAAATGATGTTGTATTATATTTATATCATACTTTCGCTATTCTAAAAGTATAGCAAAATGTACCTAACTATCCTGCCCAGTTACTTTCCTTATATAAAAGGGGTAAATGCTGTATGATGTTCTGTTCTGGAAACCTCTCATTAACAACATTCTCTTCTCAGTGTCTCAGTGTTGCAGCTGTAATAATCATCAGCTGAGATATAGAAGAGAAAATGGAAATACAATATAAAACATTGCAGTTGCCTACACTTTTTGTACTATAATTCATAAACATTGTAAGCCAAACAGAGCACAGACATATGCCCGTGGCTAATTCGACATGATTCTATTTAGATTGTACTTCTCTCTCCTCCTCCTCTTCCCCCCCTCTCCCTCAGAGCTGCTGTGGCTGCGCTCTCCTCTCCCTGATGCCAAAGACGACAGCAGTGGTAATAATGAGGCTCCTGAACACAGCTCACAGACTGAGGCCCCTCCTGTGTCTAAACTACACGCTGCATCTCTCCTTTCAGACGCTTATGTGATAACACTGTTACTTCTCTGTGCAGCTAATTCCTGAGCAGCGCTGGTGATGGAGCGGATTGGACAATTGACTGAGCCACTTTTGGGGACAGTCGACAGGGTGAGAGCAGATGTACTGGTTTCATAGGGTGATTTTGCACTACTTGATATATTCTATTTTTCTGGTAATTATTAAACTATAACATATAACATAAACACATTAAAGACCAAACACCAGCATCATGGCTCTTTAAAAGGCTTCAGCACAACTCTGCAAAATGATATTAGCATTTTATCTGCTGAGTATTTAAAATGAGAGACACAGCGTGGGACAGCGTGTGGAGAGGAAAGGTGGTGTTCTGAGTTATAGTGAGTTGAGTGAGAGACGAGTTTCCTGCACAGAGAAGCAGCAGAGGAGCCGGTGCTCTGCCAGGCTGAACACTGGGGCTTTCTATGGCTTTGCTGCAGCTCTCGTGCCTCTTGTGCCTCTGCTCAAAGTTTACAGCAGTGTTTCTGTCACAAAGCAGAGATATGTCTGTACTCACCTCTGAAGTGCAAAAAGCATTTTAGACACAGTACAGTGTCCCGATTCAACAAATAATGGAGGCAGCTCTTTTGCTGAGTGTCAAAGAGTCCCGGTCTGTGTTGGCCTTAACAGATAACTGTTAGCATGTATATTGGCGTGAAAAATAGGCTTATTTAAATGTTTGTAGTTTGTCCATGAATCTGTTGCCCTATAGTCTAGACCCATGTCTGGTTAAGATTAGGCACAAATCTGTAATGGTTGCAAATGATGCACTTGTTGTAGTAAATGAGAGCAGTTCTACATCCTGTACTTGCACAGCTCAAGTCGAAACCCTTCACAAAATTATGAAACTAGTCTATTTTTCTTGACAGTGGAGTCCGGCCAAATCAAGTTCCACATTTCAGAACACCAAACAAGAAAGTGAACAACAGCGGTATGTCAAATGTAGATTGGCCTTGAATTTCCTATATTTCTATATCTATATCTGTATCTACATCTACATCTACATCTACATCTATATCTATATCTATATCTATATCTATATCTATATCTATATCTATATCTATATCTATCTATTGCTATATTTACAGATGCTGCTCCTTGAAGCAACCTCTAAAGGCCTTTACTTTTGTTCATGGCTTAACCTTGAACTAAAAAGTGAGCCTTAGCTTCAGTGAAGTGAAGAGACATCCCATGTAAGTCAATGTGTATTGAGCTGAGAGATAAAGTCTTGTGATCGCACGTCTCAGGCTTCTTCAGGTGCAATTATTAAATGTTCTTGAAGGCTATTTGTGGACAGACAAAAGAATCTCCATGACAACCACAGAATGTGATAATGTAATGATGATGCTGACCGCATATAATTAGTGTAATCCTCTCTAGACCTTTGGTGGTCTTTCTTCTAAACGCAACCAACAGCACTGTCCATTTCTCCTGATGTTTTCACACATTTTCACTCTCTGAGGAACATTTAACAACAAAATATGTTTCCTACTTGAGACATGATCGTGTGGAGTGCCAGGTAAGACCACACTGAACTGTTACATGCTATTTCTATGCTCAACATGTGCTCAGCGTCTAGATTTGTTAATCACATTTCCACCCTTTTTATTACATAAATTAACATGTGTACATTGATAACACTGATGTCTTTTTGCTTCTCACAGCCAGTGAATGTGGTCTGGCCTGGGCCCTTCACTGTTGGCACACAGGACACTGTGCCCTTTAGGACGACTGTCCCCAACCACTGCAGCAGAAGCTCTGCTCAGAAAATAGGGACTAAACGTCACTTCACCAGTGACCACAACTGTCCTCCTCCCCATGAGTCATATCCATCTAGGACAACCCCTAACCTGGACTGTGATCCTCCACTTACCAAATGGTCCAGTGAAGTGCCACTTGGAGGGTAAGTTCAACAGTAAATTATGACTAAAGAATATATTAGATTAGGTAAATCAAATGAAAATGCTGCTGTTTTCTTGTCAATAACATGGCTTGTTGTATCTTTACAGTGACGATAGGACAGTCTAGGGAAAAGAGGAAGCAGAGCATGACAGATTAAAGGTACGAATCTCCAGATGCAGGTTCAGAGAGAAGCTCAGAACATCCGGAAGAACCTCCAGGACAAAACCATTGAGATCATCATGGGGAAAGTCCTGAGTGATCTCAATGAAAAGCTCCAGGACCAAAACCAGACCTGGAGAAACTCAAAGGCCAGAACAGGATGGACAACAACCATGTGGAGAGAAGAATCCTCCAGCGCATCCTGGAAATACTCCTGCACCAGATCTAAGGACAAGATCCGAGACAGGATCCAGACCTCAGTGTAGCAACAGGTCCTGGATTAAGTCCCAACAATCCAGGAAGAGGTCCAGGTAGAGGTCCAAATGCCTGATCAGGACAAAGCTCTGGAAATAGTCCACATCCAAGTCCCAGACCACGTCCAGTGCCACATCCAAGCCCATGACAACATCAGGATGAAATCCCACCACAAAGAAATCCAACTCCAAAAAAATATTCAGGACCAGAGCCAGAGTCAAGATCCAGAGCCATGTGCTGGAGGAGGCTGGCCTGAAAGTCCAGAACAAAGCTTAGGACACAGAGACATAGAGATCCAGTAATCCAATTCTTTATATCAGTTACACTTTCGACCCCTCACATGACTGTACACCTGCATGAGGAAGATCTAATCAATGTTAATACTACTACAGGAGTACCCTAGCCCAACTGCAATATGAAACACAGAGAAATGGTTTGGGCACTTCTAACCATGGATAGACCACATCTATCGCAGACTAATGCCAGGAACTGCAATCAAGAACAGAATTTTTTTTGTATTTCTTCAGATTTGAACATGCAAATCGATGTGACAAACAGCAAGCTTAGTTAATCCTCTGAAATGACAGCCTCACACACAACACTCCTAAATGGTTTCACTGCCCACACCAACATGGCCGCCTTCAGCCCTAAAGTCTCTCCTTAAAGCAGTTCAAGCTGAAAATCATCATCGTGGTACTGCTCACGAGAACTAAGATGCTTCCAGTACACTTTCTGACTCTCGGATGATAACAATACTCTATAATTAATTGCAGGAAGCACACAGCAGTCTCATTTTAACCTCAGGAGCAATAAGGCTGAATGATTTTGTTTGTGATTTTGCGATTAGATTTGTCATTTATTCAAAGTCAAACTCGAATTCTGTTCAAAGTTCACATTTCAGAACTACAGCACTAGCAGTTTTTATGCAGAATATATATATTTTTTCTTAGCAGCGCCAAAAATCATGTACAACCACTTAAATACTGGAGTAAAATGAAAAACAAAAAAGAATACAAACAGACTCGAGGGCCTATAAGCACTACATCTGCTAAAATCTCTAAAATAATCGCATTTACACTTTCACATCCAAGTGTTTTACGATTAGTTCTATCCTCCGTAAGAGTGTCCAGATGAAACTCTCTGGAGATCAAAACAAGAAGCCAAAGTACCACATGGTAAGACCTGGATCGATGGAACGTGCTGAGTGGAAGCCTGCAGCTTACAGGGCTAATGAGGAGACTCGGGCAAAGAAAACCCAAGGAGAGAGTCCAGATGGATAAGAACAAAAAGAATACTCGTGGTCTGAAAAGTGCAGTAGACTGAAGTTTGGAGTAGACGTGACGTTGACTGCTGTGGACTATAATTGCTTTCATATGACAGAAAAGTGCGTCTCAAAGGTTCAGACTATCTTGGCACTAGCAATCAATATTTAAATTATTTCACTTTATAATATTTTAGGAGCGTAAATGTCACTTAAGCCTATCAATAAATAAATAAATAAATAAAAAAACATTGCTTCCTCTATTGACGAGAACTAAGAAAGCACCACTGTAATGAAAAACAAAATTATATAAAATAAAATAAAAAGAAAAATGGTGTTTCTATCTTTTAATAAATGCTGTATATTAAGTCTTTCCAGCTTCCCCTCACTGTCCTCCTGGAGCCGTCAGGTTGATGTGGAGCTGAAGGGAACACATCCAGCAGTGTGCTCAGAATAACCGAGCGCTATCGTCTGCACTAAGTCTGGCCCCACAGAGTCTGAAGAACTTCCTCAATTGCACATAAATTATGCTATATAGAAAAAAATGTAAGACAGTACCTGATTTTGACTGTCTTAAATGTGGAAAAACAGAACTAAATCATTTTAAACCTGCAGTGGTCCAGAGTTATTCCTCACTTACCTTATACATTCCAAACAGGCTAATTACTTATCGGGATGAGTTTATAAGCTCTTTTTGCAACTTTCAAAAGACCAAAGTGGAGTTTTGCGATGACGGTAAAGATAACAACAACTAGCATGCTAACACACACCTGATTATCAATAATAAAATGCTTCAAAATTAGATGCAGACAGCACACATACATTCTGTCCTCAAGGGGTGCTTATACAATATATCTGCAATGGGGCAAGACAAATCTTGCTCAAATACAGGGGGAAAATTGGGTTCAGGACCTCTAAATGCCATGTCAAAATGACTGCCTAAATCTACCTGAAAAAACTGCCTTAATGTTTTCAACAATGAGTGACGTATAGGTGAATATAAAGGAGTATAATTCGATCAGTAATCATTAAAGAAGACATATTGTGCTTGTCTACTATACAGTTATAACCTACGACACCTGTAGATCATTATGTTATAATTTGCACATTTTAAATCACAATATTCATCTAAAACGACGTAATAAAAGAAACAAGTCAGATAGCTTCCATTTTAGAAAACTGCCCAGTGGGAGCTAATGTCGCTGTAAATGTCATCACAAAAAAAGAGCTGTGTAACTATCAGCCTCTCCTATGGATAGCTGCAGATCATTTGTACCAAAATGACTATGCAATGCAGCTGAATCCTACGTGTATCATTGATTAAGACAATTTAATTAAAGAACAAAGTAAGTACGTCACAGTGGGCGTATGCCAATGACGGCGAAAACAGGGATTGATCAAAAACACAAAATCACTGCAAAAACAACCTCGAGAGGGTAAATGGGAAGGGGAAACAACTATAAAATGTTAAAAAGCCCTGAAAAGTCGATTTTGCATAATCAGTCTGCTTTAAGCCTTGTAGCCGTGCAAACAGTAAGATGTTTTATCCCTTTGGTGCAGTTTGATCCAAACAGACCATGTCCACTAAGCGACCTTGTAGCACTCTGCTGTTTAACAAAGACTACGTCCATGTGTCTATTGAAGTCTGAAGGACAACTTGACACCAGTGAGGACTTAAACCGGCCTGAGACTTTCTTCAAAACTGCAGCTTTTCTTTTGATCCAGGAACAGAAGAGGAACCAGAGTCCGAAGATGTGCTGAGCTGTTGCTGTTTTATGTTACACAAACCACACAGGGAAGATCATATGTTTTAACCTTGAAAGCCAGAAAAGGTGGACAAGCTACTGCGTTTTACTCTCCATAAAAAAAACATCAGATAACAAGAAGTTTTTTCCTCTCTCCTGCACACTGTCCCGTCACACTGATGCTTCTGCTGCAGGCGCTGACGGCTCTTATCAGCAGAGGACCATTACAAACCGAATCTTATCAGTGTTACAATTAGAACCAGGAAATGTCAACAGCTCAGTGAACCTGATACGGTTTTATCTGGACACACCTTTTCATCCTGGTTGTTTCCTCAAAGTTTAGTCTAGATGATGATGGTCAGATGCTGCTATGGCAAGACTCTTTAGAATAAAACCCTGTGCACCTCCAGCCCATCTGAAAATACTAGCATATTCAGTCACATTGCATCTTAATTAATGAAGAAATGGGATGGCATAGTTCAGCAAAATTGCTCCTTTTGATTGTACTTTGGTGTTGCAATCCATGTTTTTAGTGCTAAGATGTTTTTTGCCCACATAGGCTTAAGGCTATGCACCTCAAAATGTTACTCTCTGTCCTGGATTCCAGTCAAAAGCAGTAATCCATTGATAATCAGACAAATATATTTACACGTACAAGACAAATGAAGTCTAGATGCTTCAGTTGTTTGTGTGACAGGTACTATAAAGCAACTGGATGCACTGGATATATGCTTGTAATTAAAGTGTGCTATTTTTGTGCCTTGAGAGCATACAGACCCAGGTGTATTATCAATCTCCCTGCGCAGAAGTGGAGACAAGTGGACTGTTGTGTTCTGACAGAAGTACACAACTGCATACAAGCACAAGAAAAGGTTATATACTGTAAAAAGTGAAAAGTTTTAGACTAGGCTAGATGGAACTGAATGTTGGATTTTGATAATTGTACTGGCCCCAAAGTAATTTAGTTAAAATTGAGAAAATGAATTTGCCGTATGGTAACAGCAATTTTCCCCTTTGGCAACTCCACTTTAGCTGAATTAATAAGAAATAATTCATCTGTAAAGAGCACAGGAATTCTACAATCAATGACAATTTAAAAAGGATCCAAATGAAATCGATCCAATGAGAAAATAAATCAAATTATTCAAATACAAATTGCAGATTAATGTCATTTTAACTAATCTAGATGGTCAATGTTTAGCAGTGTGCACTTTGTCATGCAGTTCTCTAACTATTCTTGAGTCTCCTCATACAATTGATACTTTGAAGCTAACTGTAGGCTCTGCTCTGTCTGAATCTTTGTTACTCATAGTTAATTTATTCTGATGTTTATTTTAACACAATCTGACCAGAAAGAACTGGCCTAGCTGGAACTACAGCAGGTGAGCTGATTTGTACTGCCCACAGTTAGTCACTCTCACCTATACAGGACCATAACTGCTTGTATTGATCACAGGCTCCAGAAAATGTGTTAATAAAATCTATTTTGTATTTGCAGTGTTTTTGGCTGTGTTTACAATTTCGCTATATACATCCATGAAGAACAGCCCCAGCGTAATGTCACTGCAAAGTATCAATACAAGGAAAAAACTGTGACGACGTAAAGGCCCTCGCTTTAGACCACTGTAAACAATTTAAATTGAACTAGTTTTTTTTTCATGTTTTTGACAGTAAAACTCAGGTACAGCCCCTTTAATACTTCATTTCTAGATCAAATATGATATGTTGTGGTTAGCTGCATGTTTCTGCGTGTTATAAAGACTGGAATCTGACCAGAGATCCCCACAGAACACGCACTGATCCTCATATCTTCACGGCTCACAGCTCTGACAGCTGAAGTAGCCTGTTACATTATTTACTTTCCTCTCGTTGATGAACATTAGCTTGCATTTTTAATGCTCAAATCCATTAATCCCTGTGAACTTAAGTACACCTAACATCTGCTATAGACCTACAAAAAGTCAGTGTACAAGCAGCGTTGGAAAGTAACTAAATACATAATTTAATAATAATACTTTGAGTAACTGTATTCTGATATAGTTACTCTTTCACTTGGTATTAAACAGAATCCAGTTACTTTCTTAAAATCAAAGAAATATGGTGTGGTGTTTGTCGTGCATAAGCATCAAACTGAACTAAGAGAGAAAACCAGAAAACATAGCTTGCACTTGTCAGTGTGATTTTTCCTTCTAAATTCAGTGATAATTTAATTCAAAACAGCACAACACATATAGAGCAGTTTAATCCTGTGTACTATAATGCAGCTCAACATGGAAGTATTCTAAGTATTCAGAATACACACTCTGGATGTACCATGACAATGCTACAAAACATATTCAGTATTCTGTAAGTAAACAGATTTTCAAAGTATTCTTCGTAGCACTGAGGACAGGTGAAGAGATTATGATACTATCAGACTTATCGGGCAGAAACACATTTCCTCCTGCAGAGACAAAACTCCATGTATCAAAGTGAAAACTGACATGTTCTATTTGGCTTATTTGTCGTAGCACAAGTGAGATCCCAGGATGCCTTTCTTAGAAATGAAATTGTAACATTTCAACTGCCCCTGACACATGGTTTTAGTTCAGTTGAAAAATAACCCTGACAAATGAACTCAGAGGACCTGAGGAAAGTCCCACTCGTTTGGGGTTTACAGAACAGTGCTTCTATCATCAATCATGAAGATTGACAAATACAAAAACTTCTCCGCAATGTCTCTTGTCAGCACAAAACAGAATTTCTGTGGTTTAAATTAAGACTGTCAATATTCCCGACATGCTTGATAAATCACTTAAATGTGTTTTTGTGGAGAACAGCACAACACTGAATGTGGAGTTTTGCTTCATTCAAATGTCTACAGTCATGTCTGTTTAAGCTTCCGTCTTTATAAAATGCATGACTGGTGATAGTATGAGTGTGGTTGTGAAAAATTAAATAATCAAACACAACTTATGCTACTTGTGTGAGAATATACTAAATGACTGTGTCCTGTTGGCTGAGCCATGCAGTGTCTTCCTGATGTGTGTGCTGTGTGCTGCAGCTGGACGCCTTAAAAATGACAGGGAACATTCAGAAACAGGTTCAACCTATTCATATTCATTTTGGATCTGTTTTTATCAGCTCATAGTCTAAAGCAGAAAGTTCTTTGCAGCTACAAGTTTATTCAACCGCCTTCCATCAACAAGCTACATGCAAGAAGCGCCAGATAACAGTTGTCTTCACACAGTGGTGACATTCAGTCTACTACAAACAAATAAGACATTGAAAAGCACTGGACCCAAAGTGCACTGAGTGAATACCACAGCATCACAAAGGTTTACTCAGGAGGATTTAAAACCAGTGTCTGAGTCCACAAAGGCCTGTAAACTCTCACATTATAACCTAAACATTTTAGCTTCACATTGTTTTTTAAATTGTTCCGTTAGTTTAGACGCTGCATCTTAGAACAAAGAGACAACCCAGAGATGGTGTCACCCAGAGGTCGGCACTTTAGAATTATATGCATGTGTGCTTCACTGAGAAACTCTTTATTAAACTTTTTAGATGCAGTTTGAAGCTTTGAATTACTGCTTTTGGCTTATTCAGAAGTGCAGTGTGTTTATTGATGTGTTTACTTTGTGTTGGTAAAATGCGCTTTATAAATCAGGGTGGACTGGATCGTAAGTGGTTCTGTTGTTCGGTGTGTAGTAGGTAGAATGTGGCTGTAATTGTGCCAGGGTTGGCTGTATTGTAACTGGTTTTGGCAGAGGATGACTCTAAAATGCTTGAGCCAGAACCACCGCTGCTGCTAACGCTATATGCTGTTTGTAGCTTGCATAAAAACAACTGCAACTTCTTTTTATGTGCATTATAGATTTTGTTGTTTGATGGAAACCGCTCTGGTTATTAACTGTGAAATTACACTATCGAATGCCTTGATAAATAATACATTCGTAATAAATAGGCTGCTTATTTATTATGGCGTGATGAAGTAAAGGCAATTTTGCAATGTCTTGTGGGAAGTATAATAGCTTCAATATACATTTTCAGTGTATAGAACAACACAGTATAAAATGTATTTGTAAGAAAGTACTTGATAGACTGCCTGAATATCTCACTTAGTTGTCAAAATTTGATACAGGAACTTTTAATACAAGCTCTCAAGTCTGAATATAAGATATGAAGTCTAAAAACTGGCGGCACTAGAACTGAAATGGGGAAAAAAGCTTTTTGGTTATTTTTCTTCCCACAAATAGAACACATTTCAAGGACGTGCACAACTGGATATATCGGTGCCACTAATGTGCTTTAATAATCTGGTGATAACATTATAATCACACCTGCACCTGTTTTTAATGTTTTAAATCACATGTGTCAAACTCAAGGCCCGTGGGCCAAATGTGGGACGCCACGTCATTTTATGTGGCCCGTGATAAGATAAATTGAAAGGTATGACTGTCTTAAAATATCAGTTTATCAGAAGATACACAGTTACACAGCCATTTTTTTCATATCTATGCAAATTCATATGCAATATTTGTAACTTGAATAAGTAATAAATACAGAAACGGTTAATTACACAATTAAAAAATAGTTACATTTATTTAACATTACATTTGGTTACATTTACTTACATTTACACTGTCTTACATTACACCTGGGCCTTTGGGAGCCACCATTTTGCTGATGTGGCCCTTTGTGAAAAAGAGTCAGCGCCCCTGTTTTAAATGGATCTATTTGTCTTGTTAGTTTTTGTTTGTATTTTTCTGTATTTTAACTGGGCAAAATAGAGTCTGAATACTCTCATTAGGCTCTCCCTGTATAAATAAAGAACAAAATATTTAAAGCATAAACAATATTTCATTATAAGATGTGGAAAAATGGGACTGACTGATACAAATGCTCTGCTATCGTGCACTCACTTTTGTATATTTAAAACAGGATACATAATAGAGAGGTCACAGCTTTGATGCTGAGACTAAACAGTGTCAGAGCCCAAGACACAGCAGGTACATTTGTGAGAGGGGAGCGTTCATTAAAGATTCATGGAACTTTTCATTGTGTCCAAACATGTCTTTTTCTCCCTGCCACAACAAAGTACAAACATACAGTTGCTCTACTAAAGCTGCAAATTACCCCTAATCACTGCGAGCTAATTGCACACATGAATACATTTAAAAAGGAGCGTGGGCCTCTGTAACAGCCGTCAGATACAAAACAAGTGTGGTGATTTTGCGCTGATATAAATATTCAGTTTCCACGCAAAGAAACAGGTTGATGCTCAGTACTAGGGTTGTCAAAAGCATTGAAAATAAGATACTAATTGTTGATAAAACTAATATCCAAACTAGAGCAAGTTTTGAGCACATTAAGAGGACAAATTTGAGCTTGCCTGAACAGTTTTAGTGTCATTTTGAGCATGGTAACATTATTTTGTGTATGGAAATGACTTTGATCCATATAGTATTACTAAAAAAGAAACATGGATTATCTTCATTGTGGTATCGAGTATTGAGTTAATTCCTTAGTATTGAAATCAAGTTTGAAGTTTTAGTATCGTAGTATCATGATAATAAAGACACATACTTTTTTAGAAAATATAATGTAATGTCAACCTGGGATAAAAGCAGTTTATTTAATAGTATAATGTGGTTTGTTTTTGGTAGTTTAGATATTAAAAAGTCATAGCTCATCATTATTAACCATTTGAAATGTTTTAAAATAGAAAGGTCAAATCTTGTCCTAGTTATTATGTTGTATTGGCATCTAGTTCAGATACCAGTGTGATTCTTATCAAGGCATCAATACATTTGATAACCCTACTTTGTAATATCATACAGTCAGTGGTACTTCAAATTATAGTAGTCAAAAACTGCAGTGATTGGGATTTGCTAATTACATCCATTTAAATAGCAATTTTGATTTGATTACGATTAACTTGCAGCCATACTTTATGTGAATATTTTGCTGTTATAATGGAGAAAATAGCCAACCAGATGACCTATATTCTGCAAGATTAACTTTTAAAATTTCTAACTATATTACAATGGCGACAGTAGGTCATTTAGTTGGTCGAGTGTTTGTTCACCGATCTGAAGGTTGGTCCTGGTCCTGACACTTAAGCCATCTCTCTTCCAGTGTCTGTGTACTCTAGTGTATGAATATGCGTGTGAATGGGTGAGTGGTTCCTTAATGTAAAGCGCTTTGAGTGAGTTAATAATCTGACTATAGCACACAGATTTTTGATGAATCTGAAATTCGATTATCATATTAACTACATATGAATCCCACACACCACTCACGTATTGCTAATGTTGTATAATTTGCTATAAACATTTTGATCTAGTGGAGGAATTTGAGGTTAATTGACAAGCGCTGATGAAAATAGTTATCTAATTTGAATGAAGCTGTATGATTCTTCACAGCACGTATTAATCTACTCGTAATTCAAACAGCTTCAAATAACGAACATAACAAGCTCTTTAATTACAGCCTCATTTGGATTCAAAAGCAATTCATTAGTGACTTCTACTTTATGGAAAGGTCTCGTTCCTTTATAATTATGGTAACTGCTGTTAGGTGTAAACAGCGGAAGAACAGAGGGGCTTTAAAGGTTGATGGACAGCTGGTGTTGGCATGGAAACAGACAGTACACAATCGGAGCTGAGCAGGCGCTTTCTGTTGCCACTGACCTCCGCAAACAGGCCAGACAGACAGCGCCTCAGGACATGGCAGTTTAATTGAAAACAACAACAAAATATAAACTCTATAGTGCCCCCATCCCGGGAGCTGCTTCAAAGCTCTTCTCTACAGAAAAAGACTTGCACTGCATCATGATTGACACTGAGGTTAAAAATGAAGGCTGTTTAATAAGGCGAGACACTGCTGGTTTACTCTGTCAACACACAAGCTTTCACCTGGAAACTACAACGGTGTCCAATTTGCACTTATAGCCCCACTGCGAAACTTTTAGCCAAAAATAGACTTCTTCTACCACGACGACTTTTTTCCTTTTGGATGTTTTTATTGCACACAAAACCATGCGTCCTGAGTGGGGTTGCCTCTCCACAAACCTGACTCTCACGCAGGTAACATGCCACGGTATTGCTTTAAAGATGCTATTTTATTATTTCATTTAATCAAATTGCATCAGTAGATATGGGACACTGCAGCTTCAAAGGGCCATAAAACTCACCTCTTAAAGTAGCACCTTTCCAATTCTGATTTTGGATTTTAAGTCGCAAAATTGAGGTGAAATTAGTTTTTTGTTTTGTTTTTTTTGTATCTAAAATGTCAGCAAAAATAATGAAGAAATTTAAACCTTTTTTCAGATTTACGCGTCCCAAATATGTGCGATTTTGAAATGTATTCACACAAAAAGGCCCATTTAGATATAAAAATGTTATGTGATGTAAACTCCTGTGATACATTTATGTGCAAACTGATATATCTAAACTCGAAGATGTTTTCCTGTATTTTCGCCTGCAGTTTCTCACCAGTGTAAACACCACAGTGAAGTAGTAGTACCTGAGGGCAGAGTGGACCTCTTCCTCTTCTTGCTGCTCTCTGCTCCGTTCTCTAAAGGAGGACCCTCGCTCACCAGGGAACTGTTGAACTGCAGAGGATCTGAGCTGGTCGCAGGGTCAAAGGGCAGAGAGTTGAGTCCTGCACAGGAAACAGAAAGGACATTATCGATGATGTGAGAGCACGGGGTAGTTCTGGCTTTTATTGTGAAAGGACACAGGGGACACTAAGACGGCATAGCGTAGGGCCAGGTCACAACTTTGTATCGATTTTACTCTCCCCATAACATTTATCAGATGATGTTTTTGCAGTCCATCAGATATGGGCAAAAATGTCTTGGTTTGGGTTCAAGTATCGCAATAAAAGTCAATCGTCTGTCAAATTAAAAGCAAAATTTCATCATATACCATTTTAGTAACCTTATTTGGAAGATTCTACTGCAAAATTCTGTTTAAAGGTGGACTATGTAACTTTTGTGGTGGACGGTCAGTCAGTTGCTTGTCTCCATGGAGATGTTATTGCTTTGTCAGGTTAAGCATCAAAATCTCCATGGTGACAAGTAGGTAGTAATATGGCTGAGCATTTTGAGACAAGGCTGAAGGCATTAAGGCAAATCCATAAGAGAAAGTGGAAAAAACAAAGGACTTCATAAGATTCGTCAATAATGAAAGTATAGGACAGATCAAAAAGCATATTGCTATATTGATATTAAAACTCCCAGCTGTTGTCTGCAGACCAGTTGTAATTTATTTAGAGAAACGTTGATGGCAGAGAAATGAGGAAGCGCCCATGGTATCGCCAAGAATTGCTGATCACGTTGGTGAGCGAAGATGTCCTCAGGATTCAAACACAAATTTTGATACTGAACGTGTTCTATACATCTGACCAATATAAGTCCGTGTTCTGTATGTATCTGTATGTGTTTCTTACAGTTCTTAATGTATGGATTTTTCTGTCTTACGCTGCATTTGATCAATAAAGCCGCAAATAACATGAAAAGTGAGTAAAAATATGTTATTGCTTTACTGGTATAAACCTTGGCCATCCTCTAGGTTAGACTCTTTCTCAACCTCCCATTAACTTCAGTTTAAAAGCACCAGATGCTTAATGCAGTCTCATTAGATGTGACGGGATAATTTAAATGTGCATTTACCTCAACTGTTAAATATAAGACCTTTAATGATTATTTTAAAGAGCCCACATCACACTGTTTTCTCATCTCTGTTGTAATGTTTCCTAATGACAAACAGACCTGGAGTTGTGTTTTGTTTCATTCACACGTTTAACACACAAACTCTGCATATTTAGGCTGAAAAACACTTTGTTCCACCTTGTGATGTCATGTGGTAATACAGGAAGTACTCAACTGTGTTTTTAAACTCCATACACCTTCACTAGAATCATTTGGATGATTTCAGCCCTGGAATTGCCAATAAACGGTGAAATGTAGCTGTTAACTTGAAAACTGCCACTTCATGACATCACAAGGTGGAACAGAGCATTTTGAGCTTTGGAGATGTAGACAGACTAAATAAGGGATTACTCAAACATGTGTGAATGAAACAAAACATAGCTCCGGGTATATTTGAGGAGGAAACAACATTATAACATGGTTTAAAGCTCACAAGAGTCAATTTTGTGCAATATAGGACCTTTAATGAAATAAGTTTGACTTGAAGTGTCTACAGCTTTAAGAACAAACTGTGATCTACGCATCTCTTTGTGTATAATATAGCTCCTCTCAGCTCATACAGCAGAGGTGATGCATGAAGAGTGTGAGACTGTTAAAAAGGGGGAGCAGAAAAACACACATATCCTGTAGTGCCTTAACTTTTAAACAGTGTCTAATTTCAGTTAATGGATTCACAAAAGCGTAATCTACCATTCCAATGTGTCCTAATTGAATGTCTGCAGTGTTAGAAAGCAAAATACTGTATTCAACACCAACTAAGAACCTGAAAATAATCAGACCCAGACTATATTTGCACTATTGTTTTCCAAAATGGTACAATTTGGTCATGTTTTAGTATTAGTTTCAGTAAAAGTTGCTACAAAAAAACCCCAACCCAAATCCATGCTGTACACCACTGTGTCCTTTGACTCTGATCAGGAGACACTGGTCAAATCAGAGCTGAGTTGTAACTGAATGAGTAGGCGATAGTGGCTCAATTGGTGTTTGTCCACTGATGGTAGAGCGATCAAATCCACTGACTCACAGATTGGCAGCTCCCACAGATAAATGCTGTCGTTGTGTCCTTGTGCAAGACACTGAACCCACCTGTGTCTGTGTACACTGGTGTATAAATAGTCTAGTTTGCATGATTCCTGTCACCACTGGGTTGATGTTTTTGGTGTAGTATTAGTCTGTCTTCATGCTCATTGCTTGTCCAACACGAGTTTCCCCATTAGGAGAAAATAAAGGCTAATCTAATCTAATTCAATCTATTGCAAACTTCCTTTTTCATCAATCTAAAACTTGCACAATAGGTAAAATCCTCCAGCTAAGATACAAAGACAAGATCTGGCAACCCAAAGGCATCATATACCAAATATAGGTCTGTCACGATAATAACTATATCAACTTATTGTTCAAGATATGAGAGGTGGATCAACATATTTTGGGGCTTAGTTATAGTTTCTTTGCAATAATGAGGAGATTTTTATTGTCATACTATAAGATTTGAGCTGTAAAAGGTTGAAAAGGTAACTTCTGTGAAAAAGCTTCATTCTTCCATTTATTTATTGCTGTCTTTTGATGATACTGTCTATTTAAACATTTGACCACTGGGATTATCCTGCTTTAAGGTTCTTGTGTCGTTTATCGCTGTATTTCTCTGTAACAATGCGTTATCGTGACAAGCCTAGATAAATGTACACCGTGTCCATATAGTGTCTTTGTGATTATTACAAAGGCAGCTGATAAAATATCTTAATCAGACTTGTTCTATTGTACTCAGTGGTTTCCTCTATATAGGGACCATTAGAGCCACGGAGCACATCAAGATGGCCGTGGTCGCTGTAGCAGAGCCTCATCAATGGCTGCAATTGCATCTTTATCTTTTGCTTTAGTTGAGTAATATCCTGTATCTTTGTTCACTATATGATATCTTTAACATAGCCCTATAGAACCCATGATCAAACATTGCGCTTTCTCTTGAGGAGTAGCCATTTCTTAGGGGTTGATTCAAAAGGATGCCTCTTTAATCAGCAGGATGCCTGAAATACAAAAATGCAGTGTGATTAAAAACTTTTATAACCACAGAGTACAATAGAACAAACCTAATTAATATATCTTTAATGTATTTTTATGACTTTATAGACACCCTGTTCTTCTAGAGAGTATATGCCTGTATTTGTCAGTGCCCAAACCATGAATTTGCTTTAAAACTACACTATAAATACACCGATTTTAATCCAGTTATAACAACATTTTCAAGGCTTCATCTCCGAGCCCAGTGCGAGCCAGCTGACACTTCCTCCATCCTATCAAATGAGCTTCAGTCACCTGCTGCGTGCTGATAAAACAAAGTCATGAGACCTCCAGGACTAAGTCTGTTTTCACACTAAATGAGATATTGTTCTGTTCAGAGAGGAACCTGAGCCCAGCCGCATTAGGAGGTCTATGAGGGTGAATGACGCCAATGACTGACTGAGTTAAGCAGGGGATTCTGAGGCGGGCTAAGAAGATATGCCACTCTCATACAGATATCAGCCAAACTATTCATATTTATAGACAGACTAAAGCAGGCACCAAAGTTTAAATGAGGGATAACATGGATTGCAGTTGTCATAGTTTGTGTGGCCTGGTGTGCTAAATACTGGGGTAATGCCAGTGTAGGAAAACAGTAATTACATCAGCCAGTATTGATATTAGCACTGATATACTGTCCAACCTTACTGTCTGTAATTACACACTGATCCAGTCTATATTTTCTACAATTATGACAACTAAACGTCTGCTAAAATGAATACTGATGCATCACTGTTGCTGTGGAAACGGATCAAGGACATTTTGAAGCACCCTGGAGAAAAAAATAAGTTGCGTTTTATCACACAAGGGCACTGAGTTTATTCAGAACACTTTCACAAAACACTTCAAATTCAGCCAATGAGGTGATTTAATCCCTAAAGCAAAACACGCTTTTTGTAATATGAGACAAGTACAAGAGCGAAATACAAGTGTTGATTATTTTTCATTTTACTTTTTTTTCAAGACGGGGTATTATGCAAAATTGAGGTTTTTTTTACGCTTTCTGCCGTGTTATAACATTGTTCCATCATCAAAAACATGCCTGAAGTGGTTTTATGTCATCCATCTCTCCCGAGCTCTATTCAAATCCTTCGTACAGTTAGCAGTAAGATCCTATTCACGAGTCTACTACGTCACCCATGCTCCCACACTGCTTTTTCCATAAATATACAAAAACATAGTACAAAACAAGTTCACAAACATGATGCGATGTGGAGTTGTTTCATTAACAGGATGCACACTGATTGTAATGTGATAGCGCTCTGAAGGGAAAGTGCGGAGAGCAAAGGGAGAGGAGGCTCAGAGCGTCAAAAACAAAACTGAAACATGTTAATACGTTGCTTCGGGCGAACATAGCATTTTCAAAACAGTAAAAGTAACACAGTGATCTAAATATGTCATGTGTTAGCAGTTAATACCCCATAGAAGAGTACATTTTTAGATGATTCTGGATTAGTTAGCCGAAAAATTCTTTACATTTAGATTTTCGAAACACATTTTTAACCAAATAAAGGTTGAAATATGGCGACTGAAAGATTCTAGATAGAGAATATTTACGAATAACGTGTATTATGAAATCGTTGACATCTTTTTGCTTGTGTTTTAGTCTGTACGTTTAGACTTTATGGCCATAATGATCAAAATACACTTATAATTAGTTTTATAGTCAATTTGATTCTGAAGACCTGTCTAAGTTTCAACATGTTTGCACAGTGTAATCAGAAAATATATCAGATTTTCTTAACTTTTATTGAGTATGCAGGAAACTTCAGTTCTTGCAACGAGAGGAATGGGAAAGGTTAATCTATTCCCAAAAATACAATGACATTTATACAAAGTAGTTTACTGGAGTGTAAAGCAACACATGCAAATAAACTAGTAATTATTGTCTGTTTAGTAGACACATCCCCCCCACAGCAGCTCTATGCCAAAGAGAAATCTGCAGAAGAACTAATGGCTTGATTATTGATGCAAGGAGAAGAGAGGGATCCCTTCTCAGCTACCTGGCCTTCTGGTAAATTTATACCTATTTTATTACACTCAATAAGGATGTGGTTTGTATTCTAATCCCTCTGCACTCCAAAGGTTAATGAGACAACAGCAGCTGATAAGGTCATGTCCACTCTGATGCTCACGGCCCAATGGGAGAAATGCACTGGACTAATATGACAGAAAGGAACTGTGTGGAAAAAAATCAGTAACTATTTGTTCCGAAGTCAATAAGAAAAGATAGTATCATAGTCACATTGGGACAGCAGTATGGCCAATGAACCATATAAACAGGTCTGTAGTATGCAACAGTATCAAACTACTTGCTACAGGATGCCTTTGATATTTTCTGTAGTATTCCCGATACATTTGCGTACCATACCAACTTTATTTTCAGCTTTTTTACAACATCACTGGTCAAAAAGTAAAGAACACCTGCAGAATTTAGTAAACCATGGGAATCACAATAAAAAACACCACCACCAGATGGCACTAGACCTGCATCTGTTGGGACATTGAAACAGGAACAGGCTAAAAGTGATGTCTGCCGGTAATAACTTACTAAGCTAAACCAGTGAGATAATTAGAACAGTTGAATGATCAGAACATGCAAGATTTATGAACATTATAAATATATTAACAGCTTTTACCGATTAGAACATTATGGCATAAAGGGATGTGTTGACCTCTAAATGTAGGATTACTGAGATGTGTAATAAATGCAGTAAAAATACAAATTTAGGTATGTTCTTGATGAGGAAAGAATGGTCATGGTCACATTTTTACACAGCGCTTTTCCACCTTCAAGACAGTCAAAGAGTTTTACATCAAAGAACCACCCACCAGTGACGTGCGGTGAGGTTCGTGGCTGGTGAGGCACTGATGTCGTCACAATCAGATTTACATATAACATATAAACCAGGTGTCAGTACATTTGGCCCCTGGTCAATTTCTCTCCCAGTGACTTGGGGTCAGAATAAAAAAATAATTTCAAAATAAAAGTTTCGAAGTCCTTATGAAATAGCTCTAATAGTAACAGTAACAGTAATAGTGACATAAAAAGCAAGCTGATTTTGTATTGTTTTTTTATCCTTATTCTGATTCCCCAATTTTCAATGGATTGAAGTCATTACATTTCTTACCATTTTGTGCGTCTCTGTTTGAAAAGAGCGAGTCTTTCGTCCTGTAGTCTGGAGCAAACCATTTAGCTCCTTTAGCGTTGGTCTTCCTTTAATTATAACCTCCTGCTTTGTCATTTTAACACCAAAATACGCATATACAATAGGGCTGCAAGATTAATCGCTATCAAATCAATATTGCAATTTAAATGGATGTAATGTAATGTAGCAAATTACAAAGAGTGCAATTTTTGAAGTACCGTAATATCCTTCACAAACAATAAACCATCCTGTCTTCTTCTGCATAAATCAGCTAACACTGTAGTTTGGACCTGTACAAACATGTTTTGAAATGTGATTCTTGTATTAGTTTGTCAGTTCATATTTCAGTCTTTTCGTCAATTTTTCTGGACGTGTTTGAAATATGAACTTGGAACAGCATCCTATTATAAAAAACATAAATCAGAAATCTAATCCCATCTCTATGCTTGTCAGGACAAAACAGAAATACAGATATTTTTCCTAAATCGTGCAGTGCTATTTTTGCAAAGAATCCACCACATCTTTTGCCATCTTTTAAACAGTCTCCGCAGTTATTCCATTTGGAAAATAACTGCTAGGATGAAAAGTGCAAGACATAAAATGGACATTTCTAACGATCTGGCCACAGTTTTGAAAGTCAATCTGTGTTTCATCACAGTGGGCTCTAGTGGCTGAAGTGTGTCATGAAAAATGTAGGATACGTCCAGCCAAGTGGCACAGAATGGTCCGTCCTTCTAATTAAAACGAGATCGTGCGGCCGAGAACGCGTCAAATATTTCAATCATTTGGAGCTGTCGTTTTGCTCATAAAACTGCACTTCGTTTCACTTCTCTCTTGCACTTGCTGTCTCGTCT
Source organism: Periophthalmus modestus (assembly GCA_019594935.1). Classification (NCBI taxonomy): domain Eukaryota; kingdom Metazoa; phylum Chordata; class Actinopteri; order Gobiiformes; family Gobiidae; genus Periophthalmus; species Periophthalmus modestus. The sequence continues at coordinate 10,405,405 of JAIEZT010001368.1, read as the reverse complement.
TCTTAGATATATACCTTATTGGGTCTATTCCAGGGATTACAGTTGGATTTGCTCTTTTCCAAATTGGCACGATAGTTTCCACCTTTGAGACACAATGCTATGCCCCAAACAGCCACAAATCTGTCTAGACCAACGCAGAAGAGACCACAAACGCCTGTATAGACCAGCGCTCTTATTGGCCCAAAAATTACACTTAAGCAGATGGTGCACATGGGGTACAGATGGGACATGTTTTGAGACTAACGCAGTCAATTGAGAAATATTGTTTTTATAGCCTTTTCAGATGCAATTATTCACTGCCTTACATTACTGTGCAGAAACCCTACAAAGACCACTCTTTATTTTAACAGCGTGATAACTCTGCCAATGTGTAATGATGGATAACAAAACTTTGCAAGACTCTGGATACAATCTGAACAATTTGGGGAAAAAATCTATAACTAGGATTCTGAAATATGAGCTGACAAAGTGTATTTCAGAACAAATTTAACTACAGTATTTGGTTTTTTTTTAGAGATGGGATAGGAAATTGTGTTATTTGTGGAGAAAGTTGTGGCACTTGAAGTATATTTTGTACTTTGTTTCAAGTTGGGATGTTTTTCTTTTCTTTCCAAATGCATCCTTCTCCAGAGTGTCAATACAAGTGAGAGCTGCGACAGATGGATCTTTAAATAATGTGTCTTTGTCTCATTGTGTCACTATAGTTCCAAGAAGCTGCAGATTTGATTGAGAAATGTAATGCCAATCAGGATGTGTTTATGCCAGACCTGTCACGGTAACAAATTTTGAAGCATGATATATCGCTACAGGGAAATATTGCAATAAATGATAATATTAAAACATTTTTTGACACTTTATGCCTTTGATTAAGATTGTAATAATGCAAGATAATCCCAGTGAACCATTTTTAAATAGACTGTTTCATTAAAAGACATGAGCCGCAACAAATAAACAGCAGAATGTACCAATGGAACAGCCTGAACGAAACATTAAAAGGCTCCAAAACAATTTACACATTAAAAAAACTAAACGAAAACCTTTTAGCCCATTATTATAGGAAAACATAGAGCACTAGAATACATCACTAGCTTACTTTATAAAGCATACACATTAAAAAATAATTAGGGATTATATTAAGTGTCTGTGTATATATACCTATATGTATGGATATTGACATGTGATCGGTGGTGTGTGTGTGTGTGTGTGTGTGTGTGTGAATATCGACGTGCTTATGTCCATTTGTGTATAAATAGGTCTTCTTACCTACAGTCATGATAGATTAGCTTTATTTTTTTTTCTATTAATAGATTTTCTGCCATCTTGTGTTTATATGTTAAGAGGGTTGGGCAAAATAAGAGTTAAACTTCAGCCAAACTCCTTCAGTCTGTAGATACTGAAGTATCATGTGTTATTGTTATGTTCTTTTTTTGTGATATTAATGAACCATATAACATGATTAATGATTATGCGAACTGACCGAAAAAAATTAATGAACTAAATAATTAGCTATAGAAGGGACTGATTCACCCCTCCACAGCCCAAATCTTAGAGTATTACAACAATCTGCCACTTTTACAAACAAAAAAGTTGTCATGAGAAATATTGAGGCCCAAATATATTGTTCCAGCTTCATATTGAATGATAAGTCAATATATCTGTGTAATCCCTCAGTCGTCCAGGTCTGATCCATAGCAAAAGACGAAGTTTAAATCTGTCAACTGGACAAATCGTTGTAGGAGAGAAGATATGCTCATTCAATCTGCTTCTTCAGTTCTGGTCAGATTGCTGGTGGACTTATATCTACTGCCTTATATCTGTCTGAAGGGAGAGGCTTTTGAGAAAAAAAAAGAGAAACAAAAGAGAACAATAGGATGGGGGCCATCAGAAAGGAAAAAAAAGATATAGGGTCAATTGAAAGGCTCCATTTAAAACTGGACACAATAGATGTTTACAGTTTCAGTGTAGTTAGCTCTACCCTTCAGATAGCTCTAAGGTAGTGTCCACCAGCAATCTGGCCAGAACTGAAGAAGCGACTTGGATGAGCAGCGAAACGTCTTCACTCCTACAACGATTTGTCCAGTTGACAGATTTAAACTCCGTCTTTTGCAATAAGTCAATATAGTAATTATCATGACAGGTCTAGTTTACGCATTGACATACAGCAGTGAAACAGGACTATGACCTTTGAGAACAATGTGCAAACTCCGTCATATTTATTTCTATTTAGACTGTGTGGTTACCTGGTAAATCCAGAGTGATGTCTTTCTATAATTTTCACACAGACGGAGATATCAGTCTGGTCCCTACTCCAACCTTCACATCTCGAGCTTGAGCCCAACATGATCGTGCAGTCGGACTGGTTAGTCAATGACGCATGCGAAACAGCGCCAGCATGGGACACAACGACAGCATTCATCTGTGGGAGCTGGAATCGCACCGTCAACCTGTGGTTCAGTGGATCTTTCTGCTCAACCATTGTCTATATCGAGAGCGTGTGGTAGTGTTTTTGACAGCTCGCTCACTTCATTGACATTCTTGTGCTAATGAAATGAGTATAAATCTGCAGCACTTGCTTAATGCGTGATTATAACCTTTAAACAGAACAGGAGGTGGAAACTGCTAATTATACTGTTAAATATTATAACTGATGCCAACTTCTCTCCCTAAACACCTTGCTAGAAGGTTTTTTCCATTGTATTTTCCCATGCCCGTGTAATCCAAACCGCCAGAGACTCTGTAAAAGGCAGATTAAAGAAGTTAAAAACTGCACATGTCTACAAATCCCCAGCACTGCAGATCAATGGGGAATCCACCAGTGAGACTGACAGAACCAGAGATGTGTCAGTATCCGCACTTTTCTGTCTCATCAGCAGCTGTACCGAAACAGATGCAGTCTTAGCTCTTAAATATCGAACATTTTGAGACGAAAGTGACAACGCTTAAATCAAGCTACACTAGCACTTCTCATTGGTATTCCTGCAAGGTCTAATTTCTTTTAGCCCTTGTGAATCCCTCTAAATGTCCAATCAATTTGATGCTACACTGCGGCTAACAGGGCCCTGCGAGACCATTTCCAAATGAGATAAATCAAACGGCCGAGCTCGTAAATCATACCAGCACAGACACGTTTGTTCTGTTGCTCTGATAATCTCTATCGCCACAAGCCCTACAGGTTCAGGAGCCCTCAAGAGCCACTTACGCATTCAGGTGACAGTCTTATACTCTCTCTTCTTCTTCAATGTTGGGATGAAACAAGTAAACTGAGTAATAACAACTGATTAATTATTGAAATAATGGTCGGCTGATTCAGTAATTGATGCTATGTGCTGAGAGCAGTGGTGAAAGTAAAAGTAGTAAAGTACAGTCAAATTTTTTAAGTATGTGTAATTTTAAAGTGGATACTGTTTACTTTTACTTCACTACATCTGAGAGCAGGTATCTGTACTTTCTACTCCACTACGTTTTTGAACAGGACTGAAAAGTATAAGTTTTTTTTTTTTTTTTTTTTTTACTTTTTGCAGAAAGGCAGAGGGGTTTATTTTTATTTTAATGTCACGCAAACAAAAATATACCAACAAATAAGAACAGCAAGAATAAAAATATCGATTCAGTTATTTCTGTTGAACACAATGTGCATTCCACTAATGATACAACTGCACATGGCGCCAGGTTTGTGAAGTCGTACTATATTGTTTTGTGCAATACTTTTTTGTATAAATATGGAGAATGGGTGATATAGGATTGAGGGCTGAGATTTGGAAAAGATGTTACTGCTAACCGTGAGGAGGAGAGTTCAATAGTGCCTGGAGAGATAGCAAAATTACTCGAAAATGTATGGATGACATATAAAACCTCTAGTTATAATATTATAATATGGTAGAAAGATTCAAAAAGTACATACACCTTCTTTAATGACAAACCAACATTGTCTGTAAATAACTTCCATTAGGATATCCTCAAGCGGCATCTCTCGAGCTTCATCTCAGTCAAATTTAGTTAAAATGTCATTCACGGGCCTTTCAGAACCTAAATAAATGAATAGATAAAACTCCACACAATGTTTAGCCAAATAAACCAGTAGACGGGTAAGGAAACAGCTAAAGGCAAAATGTGAAAAGCAAAACAAAAAATCAAACCAGGAACGACAGGAATACTGTGTGACTAATGCTCTGTCATCCTCTGAGGCGCTTTGAGGGAAGTGCCATGTCATTAAAGGTGAGCAGCTGACTCCATGCGGCAGAGCTAAACCTGCCTCCCACTTTGTTTTCACCGGCTCAACCCTTTACTAAATGAATCTGTGCTTAGGGACACATTTCTCCTTTAACTGGCTCTGAAGAGGTCTCTCGCTGTGGCCACTTGTACTTTTGCTAATGAGGACGTGGTCAGAAGGCCTCAGTGACCGCTCCGGCTTTGAGAACTTTTGTTAGGATTAGTGTTGTCACAGTACTAAACGGCCTCATACTTGAAACCATTTTTGATGATGACAAAATATCAAATTTACGATTATGAGTCGATTTGCGATAGATATCAGGATTCGGTTCAAAGTTCACCTTTTGAAGATGTCCAGAAGACTGAAATCTGAACTGCTAAACTAAAACAAGAATCCTATGCATTTCAGAACATTTTTGTGGAATTTTGACACTTAAGGGTATTTTTTTTTTTACATAATATGAAACTTTTTTGTTTGCAGAAGAAATTGTTACTTAAATAATTGCTGTCTTTGCGATTTGGGACCATTCAAATAGCAATTTTGGTCTAATGGCGATTAATCTTGCAGCCCTAACGACAACGATATATACATTCTAAGACGATCCAGGAAAGGTCATATTTTGTCCTGTTTATGTGTTTGCTTTTACTATAGATATTTGTTAAAAAAAAAATCTAGTTCTTTTGTATCTTTTGACAGCCCTCGTCTGAATACTGCTCATGGGGAGACTTCTAGTTGTGTCAAAGTTCTCTGTTTTCCCCTTTCAGTTCAGTCACAATGTGCAGAAAGTCAGTCCTCAGAGGCCCCCGGCAGATGTTTTAAAAGCAGGTAGGAGTCAACAGGAAAAAGCTCTTCACCAGTCGGCGTAAAGTGCTATCGCAGGTGTACAGCTGTCATTGTCGCATATGCTTTTGCAGTGTGCTCGTTGAATAATTTGTACCCTGCTGTCTGGGGCTACATGCTCTATATTCCTCATGCAACACCGCACTGGGGTTGAACTTCACGGTGATGTACACTTGTCTTTCACATTGCGCTCCTTTCACTTGTGTAGTGCTGACGTCTCCACGCTCAGACAGACAACCTTGTTTTGGGCTAAATATACAAGTATCTGGCTTAAAGTTTTGCGAATAGGGTTCTAGTAGTAGTTTTTTTGTGGCCAGATCCCCTTGTTAAAGCCTGTTCTCGTCAGATCTCAGAAGCTAAGTAAGGCCAGGCCTGGTTAGTGCTTGGATGGGACACCGCTGGGAGTACCAGGTGTCGCGGGTGTCCTTAGGCAAGACACTTCACCTACATTGTCAGTATGAATGTGGTGTGTGCGTGTTGGTGGTGGTCGGATGGGCTGATGGCACAGATTCGCTTCTGTCAGTCTGCCCCAGGGCCTCCACCGAGTATGGAGTGAATGAATAATGCGACAGTAACTCAGCGACAGTAACTCAGCTGGTAGAGTGTTTGTCCACTGATCCAAAGGTTTGTGGTTCAGATCCCACTCTCAACATAAACATCATCGGTTGAGTGGTCAGATCCATGAACCCATACGTTGGCGGTGCGATTCCAGCTCTCACAGTTAAATACTGTCGTTGTCCTTGGGGAAGACACCTAACCTACCTCGCCCCCAGTGTCCAGGGTGTGGATGGATGAGTGGCTCCTTCATGTAAAGCTCTTTTAGTGCCTTGAAGGTGGAAAAGTGCTATCACCCTGGGGGGACTATGTCTCTCGGCTGGCCTGGGAACGCCTTGGGGTCCCACCGGAGGAGCTGGAGGATGTGTATGGGGTGGGGGAAGTCTGGAAGTCTCTGCGCAGACTGCTGCTCCTGCAACCTGGCCCCCGGATAAGCGGAAGAAAATGGATGGATGGATAAGAAAATGCTAATTTCATAGAAGTAGTTAGTGTTGATTACTTATTTCAGGTACTGATACTGGTACTTAAACAATACCTGTTTTTTCATAATGTTACTTAAGTGATACATTTTTGAAACACAGCCATTATTCAGCTACAAAATAGATAGATAATACTCAGAACTTCCATTAAAGGGGGTGTACCCAATTTGTCTTGCACCATTACAGATATATTGTGAAAGCAGCTCTTGGGGCCAAAATGAGTCAGCTGTATACTGGCTCCATCTAATTAGGACAAATGACTTTGGACCACTGCAAACAGTTTAAAATTAACTAGTTCTGCTTTCCAGGTTTTAAGACGGTAAAAATAAGGTACAGAGCCTTGAAATATAAAAGCTTTGAAAACGAGCAGCTGGTGCGTGTGCCCACAAGCCATAAAACGTATCAGTATTGCCAGTAGTCTAACTTAACTTCTTTGCGGTACTGAAGTGGTATCTTTAACACTTGGTACAAAAAAGTTGGGGGTAATATATAACCTTGCAAAATCTTGTAAATACATCTCATCACAACTTAAGCTGCAATTAGACTTGTAATTCTCAGATGTCAAGTCTATGCATCTTCACCATCACAGTAAAAAAAAAACAACCAAGACCAATTTCGAAACCGGGAAACAAGATTAAATTGAGTTAACAAGATAAATCCCATTCATTAAAAGCAGACAGCGGCTCTTCCATCACTCCACCAACAATTCAATTCCACCTTAAAAGATCTGGTCTTATTGGAGGATTACAGCCAAAAAGCCATCGTGAACCAACTTTCCTGAGAGCCCTCCCCTGTTTAATTACCCGTACGGCCGAGCAGATGAAGAGCCGTAGATCATGAACGAGGCAGCGCTGGAGGAGAAGTCTGGAGCCAGCGAGTTCTGTCTTTGCTCGTTACTAAAGATGTGTGTTCCACTTGGGTGACAATTTAAAAAAAAACATATTTCTTTAAGCGAAAGAAAATGGATTGATATATTTGCTTGCACTGAGTAAAAGTTAAAAAAGGAAAAGAAATAACTTAAAATGTATGACATGTTCTCTGGTTTATTGGGCTGTGTGGTATGATTGATTTTAGATTTTTTATATGAGCTTATCTTTCATAATAAAACATGACTTTCAGTATCTTTTTCTTGAACGTACATAATAAAAAACTTTTAAATAGTTCCATTTAATGCAAAAGACTGACTGCTTTCTTCCTCCAAGGTCTCTGCTCCAGATGTTTTCAATGACAGAACTGGCTGTAACATCATGATTAAAAAGTGAAATATTATATTATTGACAGTTCGAGATGACTAAATCCGTACTAAAATTTGATTAATTGCACAACCGTACTTTCACCACAATGGGCTCTGCGTGAGTATTTCTCCGAGCTTCAGTTTCTCAATACGACTATGCTCTATCTGACAAACAGTCCAGCAGTCTGAAATATGGCCCTTTAAACCCAGTAGCACTGTAAACCCGGAGCCAGGGCAGATTTGTGAATCCAATTACCTCCCGTCTGTAATAGATGTGCTCAGAGACATGAGGTTAAGTCTGCTGTTGTCAGCATATGTCCCTATGACCCCAACTTCCATCAGGACGGCCGTTCAGCATGCAGGACACACACACATGTTAAATGTATGTGTTTTCATTAAATGAGGGCCGACAGCACTGCATGATCACCACTTTCTATCAATGACTTTTCAGACGACATACCTATTTTTGAGTATTATTTTATACAGTGTAACAGTACTCCTACTCAGTGGTGGAAGAAGTACTCCATTTTGTTACTTAAGTAAAAGTACAGATACCAGAAAAAAATTGCTAAGTGAAAAAAAAGCATGAAAAGATCTTCTTCAGTTAAGTATTTACCTGTTTAAAATTGTACTTACAGAGTAAAAAGTAAAAGTATTTTGCACTGACTTTGAGATCTAGTAAAGCTTCAAATGTACTGAAAGATAAAGATTTGAGTTTTTTCCTAGCTGTTTTTATCTGTATCTGTATCTTATCTGTGTTTTTGTTTGTTCATACTACGAACGTGTTAAAAATAAACCCCTCAGCCTTTTAGCAGGTCTAAAACTATAATAATAAAAAATAGTTTTACAGTCAGTCCTGTAAAAATGTAGTGGAGTGGAAAGTACAGATACCTTCTCTCAAATGTAGTAAAATGCACGTACCTAAACTGTATACTTAAGTTCTTTACTACTTTTACTTCATTATGCTCCCCTTCTGTTCTTACTTGAGTTTACGCTGTAAGTTTACAAATGACAGAAGCTTTGTTAACAATATTTAATTATTTGTTTCTTGCGTCACTCCTTCAAATCTCATTTTTTTTTTCTTTTTCTATTTCAAAACTACATTAATTTAGTGCTGTGTAGTTTTCCAAAGAAACGACTCTAGTCAAGTCAACTGTTGTTTGCCGTTCTATACTTGACTATAATTTTGGGCCACCTCAAGTAATGGCCTGACTGTACTGAACACACCGACATCAGTCAATATTTAGCTTGGTGAATTAGCTGGTAACACCCCACACACGAACATGCAGAAAATATATTCAGCTGAAGTAAAAATGACCAATAACAAAACAAACACGTGTTTTTTTTACAGGCTATATATGGAGAGCCTGGCTCGATAAGATAATACAATAAGATCTGAGCTGTAGAGGATTGAAAATGTACCTTCTGTGGCTTATTGTTTCATTCTGCTATTTGCTGCAGCTCATGCCACATAGTGATAATGTGTTTTTAAAATGGTTTACAAGGATTATCTTACATTATTGTTATTTTATCAGTGGCATAAAGTAGTTTCAATATGTGTTATCGTGACAGATGTACACATACCTTAACTTTCAGTGTTACCTTTACATGAACTCTTGAACCCTCCGGGAGAAAACTGTACTCAGGCAGCATCTAGAGGTACTTTTACAAACAGGAAATATGAGGACCAGGCAAGGTTCCAAACACAGACTGTCCCTGTACAACTTAAGACAAATGGATAAATACTTTGACCTTCAAGGACATCCAACATCTAATGGTGAACTTATGCGGCTGAGCTGTGCCGCATTATCCCCCTACGCTCTTCGCTCATTGACACAGGCAGAAAGCGTAACTGAACTTTGGTACTGAGCAGAGGGAGAGGCGTGTATTTATCCAGGTCTGACTGCTGCCTCAGAACAGTAAACATCAAGTACAGGGCTCCCTTTAACTCCGCAGCACCCCTCATCACATTTAGCTCATGGTTTTCTCTTTGACCATGAAAGAGAGCGCTCTGTGGAGAAGATCTTCATGTGTTGGTCTCTTTGACTTGTAAGCAAGAAATCCGCAAATGGAAAATCACAAAATATGTTCTGAAAATGTACACAGCCGCTGGAGGGAGGGATGTGGGGGTTAGTTACGTGAGTGTATATTCAGTAGAGAAACTGCAGTTGTGATTATGTGGGATGAAAACTTTTTTAATCAGTGCAATTTATTCGATTTACATTGATTTATACTTTATACTATACACATTTTGAAGCATGTTATATCGCTACAGAGAAATAGCATGATAAACGATAATACTGAAACTATTTTATGCCACTGATACAAAGCAGGAGGATCAGAGTAAACCACTTTTTAAATATTCTGTATTGTTAAAAGGCCTGAGCTGCAACAAATAAATAGCAGAAAGAACCAATAGTTATCCATATAAGTTATTCATTGCAGCCTCTAAAGCTCAGATCTTATCATAGTACAGAAAAATGCCTTACATTTCTTCAATATCACAATGAAATTCTACAAATGATAAGTACTGAGCCCTGAAATAAATAGTTCCTTTCACATACAGAACCATAAGTCGATATAGTGATTATATTTATACTATAGTCTTACTTTGGATACCCGTTTGTGATTATTCCTACACCAAATCTGCTTTATTTACAGCTTCCAGTAAGCACCTTAGTCCTTTTCTCACTGAGTTTTTTCCTCGCCAAGAAGGAAGGTCTAAGGACAGCGGATGTTCTGGGACATTTATCCATTTGCTGGTTTTCTGTTGATTCATTTGCTTGTCTGTTTCTCTTTCATTGTTGCTTTTCTAACTTTCTGTTGGTTAAATCAATTCTCATGTTCAGGCCGAAGAGAGCGACGGCTGTTGTGATTTTTAGACTTTACAAAAATAAATTGAATTGAGTTGAAACAGCAAAAAGTTAGGTCTGCCATGATCATCACTATATTGACTTATATCGGTCAATATATGAGACATGGAACATTATTTTTTTTTTTGGGGGGGGGGGGGGGGTCAATATTTATCGTGTAGTAGTGGATCATTTTGGTTATTTTTTTGCAACATGATAAGATTTGAGCTGGAGAAAGTCGAATAAATACCTTCTAAGACTTATTATAGATACAAACGAATTACTGAAGTGTTGCATTCTGTTATTTAGTTATTTCAACTCATGATTTTCTTTTTAATATTGCACATTTAGTAGTAGCAGTAGTAGTAGTAGTAGTAGTGTTTTTGGGGATAATTCTGCTTCATGGTTTGGTTTCAATATCATCATTCATTACGATATCAGTTTGCCTATATATCGAACCAATATTTGCACTTTGTAGCGTATCGGCTTTAAATCTCCAACACAGACCGATATTTAGTTTGGGAAACCGGCTGCCTCCAAATGCATAAAGAATATATGCATAAAGCTTTATTTCAGCACTTTATTCCAGAGAGAATGCTGTAAAACTGTGATCCAGTTTGTCCAGTTATCCAGTTTGCAGTAAAACAAGTTTGTGGATTAGGTTCTACTAAATACACGAGATTATTTGAATAAAATGACCAAAATCAACACAATATATCAACCCAAAAATATCAGTAGAGCTTATCGGCCATTGGTTTCTCCGGATCCAGAAACAAACAGTATCGGCATTGAACGTGGAAAAACCCATATCGGTCGATCTCTATTATCGTTTTACATTTACTTCAGCAATACATCGCATTTCAACATGTGTTATCGTGATAGGCCTAGTAACGCGAATAAAAAGAAACATGGCATGAACGACTAAAACATTAAACATTATAATAAATACAATAAATAGACGTAATAGACGACACATTAACGCCGCCCTGCCTTAATGTGATGACTTGCCATGTAAACACGAGCCAGAACAGAGATACCTTCCCTCCTGCTGATAACACAATATTTCAAAGCTGTGATAGCCTGTTAATAATGCATTCTCTATTCAGTCCTCATCTCGTTTCAGAGCCTTTCAGACCACTCCTATTTTACTCCTAAAGTAACAGCCTCCTCAGCACTCTCAGTCTCCATTACAGTGATGGCTGCATTCCAGACGATCTCTATGGACACTCATGTTCAGAGGTCCAAACCGCACTGTCTCAGCTTTCTCCTCAGTATGAGACAAAGTTGGGAGAAGAACACACATTTGAGTTGAATACATTAAAAAGTACATTACGCTATCCAGATGTCGGTTCCCCTTCAGTGCTCACATACAGGAAGTAGTTTGTTTGTTACCACAGTCAACTGCAGCTGAGCGTCTGACACAGCAGCGACGCAGTGCAAGATTGAGTCATGACAATTGGTCTAAAAGCAGGTAAATTGTTTTTATTCTGCTAAAGTTGAACTATTCTATTATTATGGGTCATGCAAAATTTTTAAATCTGCCATTGTTCAGATAAAAAAATGTGCAAAAAGGCATTAAAAAAGTTAAACATGTTGTAATCTTTTAACAAGGGCATAAGGAAGTTAAGTAAGGAATTTATGCACTTTTATGGGGAATTATATAGTCTTTTCACATTTGACAGATACTTAAACCTCATAAAATAAATTCCTTTTGGATTGAAAACATAATACAAGAGCAAACAAGGGTTAAAGCCGTTGAGTTGAATTGTGAGGCCCAATTTGTGAACTAAACCGCACCAATTATTATGATTATGATTATGTTTTTTGGCTCCCTATTTCATATCAGGTGCTATTTAAAATGTCATTGTGTTTAAATGTCTGCACACTCTATGGCCGTGTCCCAATTCGCCAAAGTGCCCTTAAATGCGCTGTTTGAATGGTGCATTTAAGACTTGCGTAACTTCCAGCGTGACAAGCGCTGTCCCATTTCATGCACTCAAGAGTACATCCGAGCACACTTCGCAAACTGCTCTATCCCGTCATGCACTGTGCCTACGTAAAAAAGACATGAAAATGGAATACGCTACGCAACACACGTTCAAATGTAAGAACTGGTTTACGTCACCTACGACAGCGCTAGACCCAGAAACTGTTAAAATTTGCGTAAAGATCTGTATAAGGCGACTCAACCTTAGTGGGGTTACAGTAATTGCTGCGTAACTGACCAAAAGGTGAGGGGAACTATCCCTTACACTTGTATATTAGTGTAGCTATCTTAATGTTTAATATTCATCCTTATTTAAGCATATTCTTTTGTCTTTAGTGAGTGACGAGCAGACGGCAGAATTTATCTGCCTGGGGGGGGAGAATTGGCCCTTATTCACCGGTGCAAATTCTCCCTAAGTGCGGTTGAAGTAAGCTTCGTGTGAGAGGTACATGGAGGGCTACTTCGAACGATGCATTTGGCGAATTGGGACACGGCCTATGGGTACTCTATATTTGACAGAGTTACTGCAGCCCTATACTCCACCCAGAGCCCTGAGATCAGCTGACCAGCTCCTGCTCAGCTGTGCCCAAAGCCAGGCTCAGGACCAGAGGTGACAGAGCCTTTTCTGTGGCAGCGCCCAGACTCTGCCAGTCAGATCCTCTCAGTCTTCAAGTTTAAGACTAGACTGAAAATTTACCTCTTCTCCCTGGCATTTAATACTAGCTAGACAGGATGGTTTTATTGTTTTTTCCTATCTACCGTGTTATATGTATATTTATTTTTTGTTGACTCTTATGTGAAGCAGTTTGGTCAGCTGAATTTATTTTAAAAGTGCTATATAAATAAACTTGAATTATAAATGTCAAAATCTCATTCTGTCTCGTTCTTGTAGACTCTCACGTTTTGTCTCGCCTTTGGAAAACTCCGCCTCATCCCACCCCTATTGCCGACTCCTACTGTGGCCATGGACACAGTTATAGATCAGGAGCAGCAGTGGTGCCCTACATGCACGCGGTCATCCATCACACAACATTCTCATTTGCCTCTCTTCACTCTGCTGCTTGAGGAAATATGCTAAAAACAGCTCGTACTTCTTATGATCTCCAGAGAACTGCTCAGTAAAGAAGGTATTCCTATAGTGCATGGTACAGTAGGCCGGGTTCTTAATCCAGATTCTCCACCAACTGCTCCGCTATTCAGACCTAAACTCAAAGGGACTGTCAGCAGGGTTTATCATAGCAGTGCAGGAGCCACAAACCCGTCACATACAGCTTAAACACTATAATAAGCCAATGCAGTTCAGTGGTCTCAAGTTAAGTAGCTCCGAACATGCTGGTGAAATGGTCCTCTAGTCGAACTGTTAGTCCCACCCACTCAGTCCTTTGTGCTATTCGGATATTCGGATAAACACAACTCTGGGATAGTGCCATGTGGTTGTTTGCATATAGTTCTCCAATCTCTGCCTACTTCAAGGTTTTATGTTACTCTTGGAAATGCACCATGACAAAGAATCAAGTGTCTGGGATAAAGCCAGGCAGTTTCACAATATACCTGATTGGTTGAAAAGAGGGGGCCTCGTCAGTAGCTTCTGTATAAGTGGATACGTAGGAAAATGTTTTGTAAAATATTATACATGACAGTTTCTTATGTAGGTGCTTTTACAATGCATAATGTAAAGTGCATTTGTTGTATTGCCTTTGAGCTGCCAGTTAGTGGTGGGACATAGCTCCTTTGTGGGATCTGAATCTTTTGGTTCGGTTCAAGTCAAAGAGCGGTCCAAAAGACTGGCTCTTTCTATATTTAATTATCTGACAGAAGCCAATGTGAGAACTCATTTAACTACAAACTAATCACTGATTCATATGTCAGTTCAGCATTAATCAGTGTAAAAATGCATAAAAGTTGAAAAGAAAAAGAGTGAAAAGAAAAAAAGATTTGATTGGGATCCGAATCTCACTGTTCACGTTAAGGAACCGTTTAAAAGAGCAAAAGCCGACTAGTTCATGGTCATTACATCACTACTGTCAGTGATGTAACTCCTTCACTGTGCATCTCCTCGAGGTTACTCTTTTTACCACTGGGTTTTTTGGACTATTTGCTCGCTGAGGAGGGTCAGGGACAGGGGACGTCCTGGGACAGTTCCATTTGGTTGTTTTCTATTGAATCTTGTTTAATCTGCTTGTCTGTTTCACTGTTGGATTTTCTAACTCTCAGTTGGTTAAATCAATGATCTTGTTCATTTTTCCGTCTTGCTTGTGTCTGTTTCACTGTTTTTTTAAATCAATGATCTTGTTCATTTTTCAGTTTTTTTTCCATTCATCTGTATTTATACAGGGAGAGCCCAATGAGAGCACTCAGGCACTACTTTTCATGAGCGTCCTGTTCAAATACAGGAAAAATAGAAACAAAAAACAAACAAATCAAGTAAGTACCTAAGTCCACTTGACAGATGCAGATTATTGAAGTGCATTTGTGGCAGGAAAGTATCACATTTTGTTTGTTAAGCCCTAAGTGTCAACTGCTGTTACAAAAATAAATTAAACTGAACTGAATTTTAGCTTTTAAATAACCAAGTGACAGGTAAAATACTGCAGCTGCCAACACAGATGATGCTCAAGAGATTCCACCCGAAACCCAATTTATTTGTTAACAGACTTGGATTTCTTTATCATAAAACTGTCATGTTCTGATGCACAATCTGGCCAATCAAATGCTCTGCAACAGATACAGTCTCTTTTGCACTAGCACTAATGGGATGATTTAAGAAAAATGAAAAATGTAGTTTACCAATAACTTTAATCCTTTTGTCCCATTTCTACCAAACATTACCAACAACAAGCATATTACCAAGACCTTCAATAGACTGACGATGTGGTAGGACAATGGCAAAGAGGTTAGCACTCTCACCTCACAGCGGGAAGGTTTGTGGTTCGACTCCCAGCACACCCAGACCTTTCTGTGTGGAGTTTGCATATTTCTCACTGTCTGGGTGAGTTTCTTGCATGCACTTTGGTTTCCCCATCAACCCAAAACATGCACAATACAATAAAATCCTCCAACTTTCATCAAACTGTAATTTAATAATGCAAACACATACCGTCTACTTTACCTCACTCGCTCACCAGTCATGCCCTACCATGTTTTCAGTGAGAGACACGTGAATTTAGCGTGACTTTTCACAAGAAAAACTGTAATAAAAAAGCTTATCAATATATGCTCTTGAAAAATTCTGAGAGTAATTCTTCAACACATCGTCCACCCCTGTGTGTAAGATGCTTTTCCAACAGGATGGTGCTTCATCTTCAAACGCAGCGTGGCAATTACCTGCATGAATCTGGTTACCTCCAAAGAACAGACAGTCCAGTTTTAATGAGCTACAAAGGTTTGCCAGCACATTTTCATACTTTGTTGTCATTAACGCGCAAGGCTAGTATTCCAACAGGAAAGTGTGACTAACTTAGCTCTAGGGCTGGACGATTTGGGGAAAAAAATGCACCTGTGATTGCGATTAGTTTGCGTTTTAGCCTATATTAATAATAGGATTCTGCTCAAAGTTCACAATCTAAACACATCTAGAAGAACTGACAAAATGACTGAAATATGAACTGACAAACAAATGCAAAAATCACATTCAGAACAGTGTTTTTTTGTTTGTGGTGGAAATTCAGTTTCTTCAAAAATCGCAAACTTTGCGATTTGCTAATTGCGTCCAATCAAATTTCGATTTATGTTGCAGCCTTACCGCTCATTACCAGTATTGAAATGTCAAGAACTTCCCATAGTACTCACAAACCTAGCCAAATAGAGTTGAAATATTTTGGCTCCTCCTTCGGCACACTGTGTACAAGCATTCGATCTTCTCTCCTCTCTGACAGATCTAAGCCAAGTGCCTCTTCCCTGCATCATGGAGAGCAATATAAAGCAGCTCTGCCAATTTTATCCATGGGACCGGAGCAGTGGAGGTAACTGCCTGTCACATGCACTGATGGAGCTTCTCTTTCACACTGGTCTATTTTGTCAATTGAATTTCAAGCACAGAATTGAAAAAGAAGAGGAAAATGGAATATAAAACTGGGGATTATGACCAAATTTGAGCCTAAAAATATTATAATAGACCCATGAAGTCCTATTTTAACTGAATCAGCAAGTTTATCAAGACACAAAACCATGCTGTGTTGCCAGATAGGTACAATTTTGACTTTCAGGTACAATAGCTACAATTTTGACTTATTTCTAACTGATAAGCAAGCAATGTTATGTATTTAATTCATCCCCTTTGTGCGTGGACACTGCTCTCCTAATGGGGTTCCACAACGTGACTCACCGTGGTCTATTATTCAACCACAATACAACAGCATGCCCTGTGAATAACGCCTAGAAATGTGTCCCATCACAGCAATTAAGCGTCAGCACTGGCATAAATGCATCCTGAAAACTTCATCTATAAACACATACGGGTACGTCAATATGCACAGGACACTGACGCACAGACATAACACGCACAAATGGGCAAACTGAGTGACATGCCCGTGAAGAGTCCGTGTTTAAATGTAGGCTTACACAAAAATAACTGATTCAAATTGGAGAAGCAGGTGAATGCGTCTGGTTGTCCAGCTGAAGTCTGGACTGGAGCAAAATGCAACTTGCCATGGACAGAAGAGACATGGAGCCATTACAACTGCAGCAAAGAGGCAGCCTCGGGTGCACGGAGAGTCCTAGAAATAAAACATAAACTTTGAATGTAACCTACCTGTGTACTGCAGGAGAAACATTGTCCAAAACGGAAAGATGTGACTCGGGTCGAAGGCGAAATGAACGATGTAAATCCGTGAGAGGATGCGCTGTGTGTGTGCGCGCGCTCAGTCCGTTGCGCTCCGCTTGGCAGACTGGACTGCAATGAGAGCAGCCAGTGGAAGCGGGTCTTTTAGCTGAGGACTGGAGCGTGCACCCACCCTCCCGGCGGTGGCGTGCCCCTGCGGACTCGAGCACTACTTTGACACAAGCGATGAGGAGGCGAGGGTGGAGTGGGTTTGGCGCGCGAGT
Organism: Periophthalmus modestus; assembly: GCA_019594935.1. Lineage (NCBI taxonomy): Eukaryota > Metazoa > Chordata > Actinopteri > Gobiiformes > Gobiidae > Periophthalmus > Periophthalmus modestus. Next base: position 10,388,205 of record JAIEZT010001368.1, on the reverse strand, counting down.
ACGACGCTACGAGAACGTGCTGCCGCCAGTGGACACTATTCCTCTCTCCTGGCGATGTTGAACGCCAGAAAGAGCGTTTTCATCTGATCTGTATGTAGCCTATCCCGGAGTGCGTAAAGAAATTCAGCCCACGCTCCTGAAGCTGGCCTCATCCTTTACGCAGAACGACACGGGCTGAAATGTTGATGCGTAAAAGATGCGTATTTTCTAAACTCAACTCCCGACTGCGATGCTCGACTTTCCAAGTGTCATTCTGAAGTTCTGCCAATGGGAGGAGCCGTACATCAATTGCAAAATATCTCGTTTACATTAAAGGTGCAATATCCTGGCTGAATTTTCTGGTGGATGGTTTGTCACCTGCTTGTCTCCATGGAGATGTTATTGATTTGCCTGGGATGGTTCACAGTACATCATTAAACATACAGCATACAGCCACATTACAGGGTAGAACTTAGGAGTAGTAATCTTTCGGAAGTCAGGCTCAGTCCAAAAGGAGTGCAAGTGTTTCTTTTGACAATATTATTTTAATGTTTTGCTGTTTTGTTTTTTTTGTTTTTTGTATTTTTTTGTGTTTTGTGTTTCAATTTCTTTTAAAAGAAAGAAATAGATGTGAGCTGTGTGGTGGAACAAGATGGCCATCAGTGTGAAATGGCCCCACTTATGCCATTACCCAGACACGGGTCTTAAACTTCACTGCCCCGAAGATAAAATAAAAGCTAAAGCCAGATCCAGTCTTGCCAATCCTCCACACAAAGCTGTTCTAAATTGCCAACATTTGTTTCCAGTTCTGCACTGAATGGTTACCTTTGCCTGTTGTGAACTGACGGGTGATACCAGTGATCTTTTCTGGTCTGACAGAAGTAGTAAGTAGTAATACTTACTACTTCTTACTACTTACAGAAGTAAGTAATACTAAGGGAAATATCACGATAAAGACACAATACAGATTCCAATGTGGTAAAAATGCATGTTTAAAATGATGGTAAATGGTCACATTTTTATATAGCACTTTTCCACCTTCAATGCACTCAAAGCACTACATCAGGGGCGTCCAAACTATGGCCCGGGGGCCAAATGTGACCCTCAAAGCTGTTTTTATTGGCCCTCAGGTCTCCTGCTGAACCGGCCCAATTGATCATAAGCTGTACTTTTAACAGCAAATTAAACTATTTCTACCACTATATCCTCAAACATCACGTTGCAGTGTGATACAGACCTAAATGAATGTGTTTCAAGCCTCATTAATACACAGCGGCTGTCAAAGCTGTGTATAAAGTACCGCACTGCATTGATCACCGGTCTGTGGCCCTCCGCTTTGAATATGTTTTGAGATGTGGCCCTCGAAAAAAAAATGTTTGCGCTACATCAAGGAACCACGCACCCATTCACACATACATTCATGAGGTGCATTAAGTATTTTGCCCATGAACACAAGGACAGCATTCATCTGTGGGCCAGTGGATCTGAATGCGCAACCAATGATGTTTTGTCGAGAGTGGGATTTGAACTGCCAACCTTCAGATCAGTGGGCACTCTACCAACTGAGCAACTGTCGCCCCAAAAGGTATTTTTGTATTATCTAGTTGTTTAATTTGTATCCACTTTTCAAAATTATTTTGTAAGAATAAAACAAATTTATCAATTTTTGACCGTCTCCATGCTCCTGTTTTTGTTGCACACCCGGTTTTAACATCATTTCGTTACGTGCCACCACCCCTGGACAAAGTGGCACCTAACATTTAGCAATAGAAACATCTATAATTTAATACCTGCAAGATACATTTAAGGTGATATCGTGGAACATTTCCAATAAAGCAATTATGTTTCCTTGCAGGTTAACTATCAAGTGTTGAAAAATTGCATAGTGCACCTTTAACTGATCTAAAAGTGTAAATATGAGCATAGAAACTAAAATGTTTTTCAAAAATGATTCAAATTTGATCTGTGAGATTTTAAGTATCAATACTTTTTGGTATATAAAGGTGTGAAGTTGAAACCACTTTCTGAAAAACTGAACTTTGAATCTTGGACCGTGGAGGAAAATGCATCCAGGTTACTATTAAGCAGAGTGGAGAGCAGAGAAGACAGACAGGAGGAAGGAGAGTGGCCCAGTATCATTGTGAGCTGTCTGAACTGTTACTGCTCTGTGTGAGTGCAACGGGAGTGGACACACTCATCAGACCTGCAGGAAAGAGCCTCCTATTCTCTTCCATTCACTTTCTCAGCAAGTTTATAGCAAGTGAGCAGTGACCATCCATTGTTTGAGTCTGCACTGTGCACACAGAACAGAAATTAAACCAGAAGAAAACATGCAGAAAAGAGCAGAGTCTTATATTTAAACGTGCCAAACTTTTACTTCTGGAAAGTAACTGAGAAGTAAGTGCAACAAAGTAAAGTTAAAGAACAGAACGCAAAATGCAACCTCCTATAGCGCGATGTTGATCTGTCGTCTCTGTACATCTTAGAGGTGCAGCCTGATCCAGAGTCTGGGGTCTTCAGCAGGAGGTCTGTTTAGGACACGGACACGGACACACACACACACACACACACACACACACACACACACACACACACACACACACACACACACACACACACACACACACACACACACACACACACACACACACACACACACACACACATCACACACACACACACAACAATCAGAAGAACACAATCAGATCACTAACTGTTGGTTTAGTCCATGTGAAGTGACAGAGCAGTGCTGTAGTGCTGAAATTGAACTTTTCAGAACATTGAAGGGCCTTTACCAAGAAGAAGTGTGGCAGACTAGCACTACAACCTCACAAGAATGTCCACGGTTCAAATCCCAGGTGCAAAGTTTACATGTTCTCCCTGCATCTGGGTGGTACTCCCAACTCACGAACATGCAAAGTCGGCTAATCTGCAGTGTTATACTCATGACTATCCTGGCTTGAGATCTGGCGGTAGATCTTTCGCTACAGACAGGTTTCCCCAAGGCAATGGTTGAAAAAAGATCATGCATTTAACACTCAACCCATGACTGAATGGCCATAACGCTAAATTAAACTCTAAAAAGAAATAAAAATGGATTCTGTAACACATTCCATCCCATTCAAAAGAGCCCGAGGACTGCAGTGATGATCACAGTAATGGCTTTTCTCCAGCTCTGATCATCTGCATCAGTCATGCCCTGCCTAGTCTCTCAGGACACTCACAAAGGCACCGAACATGCAGAAACATTTTAGTATTTTCAATAACTATTGGTTAATTCTGTTACTTATTTGCTGCAGCTCAGGCATTTAAATGATCCTGTCTATTTAAAAATGGTTTACTGAGATCATCTTGCATTGTTATTATTGTGCCAGTAGCATAAAGTAGTTTCAGTATTATTGTTTATCGCAGTACTTCTCTGTGGCGTTATATCATTGCAGCCCAAATGTAGTATCAAAAATAGTAAATGTTCTGAGGAATGAAAGTGAAAACTAGTATCCCAGTGACTTTGGAGAGATTCTGATGCAGCACACTGAGAAATATGAGCCTGTCTCACAGAAGCCAAAGCTGCCGCGGGAGCATTAAAGTCCTGTGATTCCACACTGTGAGGGTTATTAAAATGAAGAAAAGTAAAGGCCGAAATCTAAAAGAACACCGTGTGATGCTGGAGTCATGCTTTTGATATGCAGAGATCACATTATTGTCTATCATACTAATGTTGGTGTAGCCAGTAGGCAGAGGATACGTAATCCAATGTTACAGTGCGATTTTCAGTAAAGCTATGAGGACTGGGCTGATACTGGGACCGGGACCAAGGAACCCTCTGTGAATCCATTAATTCTATGGTTAGTTTTGATTCACCAGAAAAGGAAAGCCAACGCACTGTCTTAAAGTTGCAAAAGCTGAGATTTTGTCATGTTTTACTTAGGATCCAAAAGCAACACACAACAGGCAAGTAGTTTTATTGTCCAGGCTAGTAATCAGGTAAATGTGGTAAGTATCAGGCTTCAGAGTTCAAAGGCGCAGGTAGTTATCGGGTTGGCAGGAAAACAGCTTCCAAAAATAGCGACAGAGGCACCTGGACATAGGACAATCAATAGTAGTACAGAAACTCAGAAAAAGTTAACTTGCTTTGTGAGGCCAAGCACATCTACAAACTGAAGAAGTATCAACGACAAACTAGCGAGGAGTGGATGAAAAAACAGGCGTCTTATTCAGCAGGTAGAGCATAAGGGAAACGGGATCTAGGTGTGGCAGAAGGGAGGATCCTGGTAGATTTAGGGGAAACATCAGGCAAAGCAATGAGCAAAACCTTCTTTACGTTAGTGATGACTGACCCAAAAATTCCCCAAACTCGCCAAACACAGTACATTTGTCCAGAATTAGTCTGAATAAACCCCTGACAGAGGAACGCGAAACACAGCAGGGCTCATATCTGCCTCACTATATTTGACCTTTAAGCCCAGCGAGCTTAAAAATCCTATATTAAAGGTCCTTAAAATGGACTCCTGTGAGCTTTAAGCCATGTCATAATGTTTGTACCTCCTCAAAAACATACCTTTTGTTTTGTTTCATTCACACATGTTTGAGTAATCCTATTAGTCATCCTATTATTAGTCTCTCTGTGTCTCCCAAGCTCAAAATGCTCAGTTCCACTTTGTGATGTCATGTAGTTTCTCTGCTTCAGCACGACATTTGTGGGCCGCTCTCGTAAGTGTGAGAGCGGCCCACGGAACCCGATCCTCTGCAATGGTGCTTGATCATGGAGCTTCATAATGCCTCATCTCAACTCTTTCATCATGCTTTTTTTTTTTTTTTTTTGACACATTTTAGAAATTTAAACATGTAAACAACACCATGGAAACACTAACGAGGCTTAAGGTCAAGTAATTACTCCAAAAGGGCATCATAAAAACTTCCTTGGGTACAAAAACAAGAAACGGAAGAAAGCTGAGTCAACCTGCACTTTGATAATTCATGGTTTCAGAACTACTCTTGCATGTGGAAAGGTATATGAGGCTGCAGCTCGCCTGTCACTGCTGTTTAAGCCAGGGTTGAAAACACAAGCGGGGAGTCTGACAGAAGTCTATACAAAGAGAATGGCCCGAGTTCCCCCACATCTCCAGCTCTGCAATGTAAACAGATTAAAAATACACCAAAAGAGCATTCAAAAGTCATCTTCATTACAGAGTCAGACAGCTGTGACCAAAACTCACCCGCGTCTTTGAATATTCTGAAATCCTCGGGCTCTTTCGGTGCACAAAATGGATGTCCCTGACTCCGAGAGAACCAAATAACCTCGACCTGACAAGCCTCGTGTTTGCTCCTATAGCTCTGGATCAGTGGGAGGCTCTGAGTCACTGACTATGGGGCATTTTCTTTCTTCTCACGGTAATGATGTGGAAAATATTCAGAATTGATGACTTTCATGGATGACGCATACTGGAGTTGGGCTTTTTAACAAAGCTTTCGGCAGGAGGTGGACATGCCTGGTTGACTTTGAAAACTCTTGAAATAACTTAGATGCATTTGTCACTCAGGGTAATGAAGTACAGTGGTATAGATGCAGCTTAAGTGGTTTGTTCATGTTAAGTGCTATTGTTGTGCTGCTGTGGTACAGATCAGACCAGAGACATTTGGACTGATAAGAAGGTGAATGCATTCTGTATCTCAAAGCAGTCTTCACAACAGCCAATTATCTTCCCTCAACACATGGGCCTGCAGCCTTGAAAGACGAAGCATAAATATGAGAGATAAAATGGTAACTTTGAAGGTACCAGTGACTTGGATTCAAAGAAGTTTTCATGCAGTCTTTGGTAAATCTTTGAAAGGAATTTGAATTTGTTCTTTGAAAAAAAGGCCCAGCTTCATCAAATACAGCACTGTGCACATGTTTTCTAAACTCATTTTTAATTTCTAAATACATTTCTTCATTTCTAAATAACTTTTACTAAATTTCCTAAAGGTACAGTATGTAACTTTCTGGAGGTGGCATGTCAACTACAGGGTTCCATGGAAATAGAAAGTTAAAACTATACTTCAGAATATTCTCAATAGAATTAGATGTTTTATGTCATAGTATAGAATATTATAGTCAAGGGAACAACATTTTCAGAGACAAAAATAACAAAAAAAAAAAACAACAAAAAACACAAAAACAACACAAAACATATTTGAATCTATTTTGGGGCTAAAAAGTTACATACTGTGGCTTTAACTAACCACTTCATCCCAATGGGCTCTATCTGACATTTTTTCTAGACACAAGGGCTACTGTACACTGTAACCCACACCAAACAAGAGCAAAACAGCACCTTCAACTCGCCGAGCCAGTCTCCAAAAACAGGCCAGTAACTGATGAAAAGAAACTTCACATCAGCTCGTCATAGCAACCAAGTGTCACATTATAAAAAACAAGAACAACACAAACATCTACAAGAACAACAAAATGTGCCAGTTCTGAGGTGAACACAAATATCAGATCATTACAATATTCTTGTTCCTTCTGTATATCACACTTTTATAGAATTTGGAGCGTTTGAGCATAATATGAGCAGGACTATTATAAACTGCATTTTGAATTATACAATATAAATTTGTTTTTTGTTTGTTCTCAATATAGAGTGGTGCCCTTTATTCACATCTATCAAAACTATCTAATATAAAATCTAATCTATAATAGCACAGCGCCGATAGAAACATATGAAGGAGACGAGCTGTCACTTTCACTGTTCAGTTTGTTTCATTGCCTAATCCAGTAGAATATTACTGATGAACTTGGCGGGACACTGGTACAATCACCTCACAGCAGCTCTCTCCAACAGCCAAAGATGCACAGCACATACATTCCTCACTATAAACTTCACTCAAGATCTAGAGATGGATCCCCAGGATGGACAAATTTCCGGGGAACAATAAAAGTTTCCCAAAAAAAAGGAAATGGAAATTCTCTGCTGTCTACTACATGTAACCAAAGCTGCTTAACCACACTGGCACCGTCATCTGTGTCTGCTCTGACTGATGGATTCCCAAACTCTGCATCAGCCAAAGCTATTAAGTGCTCTATTGGAGTGAAATGACTTCGCCATTCCCATAGTGCAGCATTAGGCTCAGCGGTTCCTCTGTGCTGTTGTCTGGGGCCACCCTCCCAAAGTTCATTTCATACCAAACAATAAACAGTAATAAAACACAGCGGACAAATAGCAAGACAAAAACACAATTATGTGAATGGCTCTATTTTCTTCTATCACAAAGATTTGGGAACATAAGGTTAATGCAGGCCAAATAATTTCCCCGAAGACATCTCATTTAGTATTTTTGTTAGACCTTGGCCCGGCGAAATGCTATTAATATGTCTACCATGGAAACCTTCAAACCCACTAAGGTAAAAAAGCTATCTCTAGGGGTAAAATAGATTCTAAAACATTAGCTCTGCGCTGTAGCCATAGAAAATGAGACTTGAGTGTGTCTACACCGAGTTTCATGGGACAGATATTTGTCATGGAAACAAAATCCCCCTTTGAGACGACAGACCGGACAGCTTGGCCATCTTGAGAAAATCCAAGTCCAATCCAAGTCTTTTTTAGCCGTCTTTAGCCAAATACAAAGCTAAACATGTGATGCGCAGATGATCAAGCCAAAATCAGCATTCCTGCCTCACACCAAGAAGGTAACTAGATTAACTGTGTGTGCAGTGGTAAGCATTCCTGCCTCACACCAGTCCTGGTATTCCTGTTCAGTTCCCTGTTTCAGTCCTGCTTGAGCCCAATTTACATGGTGCTGTAGCCCCTGGTTCAGTCCTGCTTTAGTCCCTTGTTCAGTCAGTCCTGCTTACGTCCCTGTTTCAGTCCTGCTTTAGCCCCTGCTTTAAACCTGCTTTAGCCCCTGGTTCAGTCCTGCTTTAGTCCCTGGTTCAGTCCTGCTTACGTCCCTGTTTCAGTCCTGCTTTAGCCCCTGCTTTAAACCTGCTTTAGCCCCTGGTTCAGTCCTGCTTTAGTCCCTGGTTCAGTCCTGCTTTAGTCCCTGGTTCAGTCCTGCTTTAAACCTGCTTTAGATCCTGGTTCAGTCCTGCTTTAGTCCCTGTTTCAGTCCTGCTTTAGCCCCTGCTTTAAACCTGCTTTAGCCCCTGGTTCAGTTCTGCTTTAGTCCCTGGTTCAAATCTGCTCTCGTCCCTGTTTTAGTTCTGTTCTAGTCCCTGGTTCAGTCCAGCTTTAGTCCCAGGTTCAGTCCTGCTTTAGTCCCTGGTTCAGTCCTGGTCTAGTCCCTGGTTCAGTTCTAGTTTAGTCCCTGCTTTAGTTGCTGCTTTTGTTGCTGCTTTAGTCCTGCTTTGTCTGGGTGTTGGTTGAACATTAGACTTTTTAGAGGGACTTTTTAAAGGTCAAAGGTGCACCATGTATGAGGAATATTATGAATGACATGTTTATTCTGCATTTATTAAATTACAGGTATTTTCACTGCCAAACAAAATACCTCGCAAAACGTGCATTTTTACTTTGAGCCAACTTGCCTCTCCATGGATCTGACTGGTGGTGCCAATTTCCTGTTTCCATGGAGATAGGTTAGTTTAAAAAAAAAACATAGTGCAGCTTTAACGTAAAAAGTGCAGCTTTAAAACAAAAAGTATAAGCTGTATGGTAAACTGTTGATCTTTTCATCTTTTTATGTTTGAGTGTTGTCTTGTTAGTACTGTAGTCCGTGTTTGCTGGTGATGGAAACTAGTCCTGCCATCTCACATAACGCTCCCTGTGTTCTCCCCGTGCACAGCCCAGAGAGCTGATGATCACTGCAGGGGTCAGACTAAATGTTCCGGCAGACATTTGTGCTTTAGTGCTGCCAGAGACATGTGACACGTCTGATGGAAACAGTCAACACCCCACGGGCTCAACTGGGATGATGGAGACCCGGGGACACACAGCGAGAGGCAAAAGAGGCGAAAATGAAACTAGAGACACAATAACAAACAAAGTTCTAAGTTCATAGCTCAGTAATGTGATCTATGAAAAATATAAAAGATTGGTCCATTTTAGTTTTCCTTTTTGCATGTAATAAAATAAAAATGATCTAGCACTAGTGTAGATGTATTGTAAAAGCAGCCCTTAGGTTCAAAATGAGCCTGTATCTATTTATGCATTTCTTTTCATTATCTGTGAACCAGCAAGTAAACACTGTCAGCATGCTTATGTGATGGCAAAACTCCTCTCCGAACTTCCAAATCACGGGAAGTTCGCTCACTCTCAATGATCCACTATTGTTAAGATTGTAAATCCCATTGATCATCATTTGCCACGCTCATGCTGTCTTTTAAAGGGTGCGATCAAGGTTTAATCTGTATCTGTTCCTATCTGCAGAAGGATTTTTCCTGAGTTTTCCTGTTGTATGTTACCCTTAGTATCTTGAGTATTAAAAATAGCTAATATTTCAAATCTATTAATTCAATGTTGCAACAATATGGTGACATCAAAATGACCATGTGTTAAGTGTAGAAATGGCTCCTTTATTACTATTCATGCGTAACATTTGAGAAGAGGCACTGGAGTGTATGTGGGAGCTTAGCCTTTTCAGCCTACCCCGTCACAGACTATAGCTTTGAACCGTGCACAAGGCTGGAGGCAGAACGGAGAGACAGATATTTAAATTAGCTGCAATCATCACATATACAGTAAAAGACGTGTTAGACAGAAAGGCAGTCGTGATGCGATAAGGGAACTAAAGCTAAAACTATATTTACAATGCAATTAGTTCTAAAGCCATATCAAGTCTTTTTGCATTATACATCTGCTTCATCCTATATTCATATTTATGATAACATAATCTCAAGAAGATGACAAAAACTAACAGCTCGCTCTTACCAGAAGACATAAAATCACATCAGCTCCGTCTCTATTAGCTGAACGCTCCACTCTCCTAACTGTCTAAACATAAGAGCTCCCATTATATCATTGAACACAAACACTTTATAATAACTACACCTTTTACTGACTTAATAAAGCACAAAGAAAGATTTATCCTGGTTTAGTAACGGTTTAATTAAGGGTTTAGGCGTAAGAGTGACTGTTTTAAATGAGTCGTTACAAAGCCTGAACCATTCTTAACAAAGTATTTCTTCAGTTTTTCTTCATGCTTTGTTAAAGATGCACTATGTAACTTCTGCTAGGGACTCCGCCACCTGCTTGTCTCTAGGATTTGTTATAGCTTTGCTCCACAGAGACATTAAATGCATCTATCTAACATTGATTTTACTATGTTTTTATTGCTTGAAAAACACGCAATCTTGCTGTGAGTGGGCACGCCTGTTCACAGATCTGACCTATAACTTGGCATTCTGTTGGCATCAGCGAGCTTATTATTGGGGAGCTAAGCTGTTGAATTGCACCACAGATAGAATCGGATTAAATTGCAAGTAGTCTTTTGTTGTGTCTTTTAAAAGCATTGAACAGAAAGTGTTACAGTACCGCAGGCTTTTTACACCTCGACAGAAAACTGCACAGAGCACTTGACACAAAATGGCTCCATCAACTGACAGATGCGTCCCTGTCTATGCGCTATTGGTGATAATAATGTAATAACAGGTAATACCCTCTCCATTTCTGAAGTACCCGCACTGCTCCCAAATGTCAAATACTGTAACAAACCGAGGTTCACAGACGTGCCGGTGCCAAGCGCTAGCAGTGTATCCGTTGTGCGTGGAATCAAAGCCAGAGATGGCACAATGCATTCTATTCGCAACAGCTAAGAAAGATATTAGGGCTCACCTGAGTGCCAAGTTTCCTCTCAGCACCATTAGAAATGCATAGCAACAAGCCCTTTGCCTTCCTCATTCTTGGAAAATCATCTTAACACTGCATGTCAATGAGAACGGTGTGATTGATGCACAGTTCTTAGCATAGCGATGCTGCCAAAATAGCACTAGATCATGGTCGAGAGCCAAGGAACCAGCTCTTGAATTTTAAAAAAGGACTAAATTATAAATATGGAATTGTGTGAATAAGCCAACAGTCTACAGGACCACAAATCCAGGACAATGCAATAGGAGAACTCTTGGAGACTGCACATATGGTTAACGTTATTTCTGCAGAACATATAGCAGTCTATAAATTCTGTACAAATGCAATCCGTATGGAGCAGCGCAGACTACAAGGCCTAATAAAACTCTAGTTCAACCCTGTGAAATGATATAGAGCAATGCCTTTCCCTTATTCGACATTCACTATTATTTACATCCTACATTATGCAACAAGACTGCTCTGTACCTGATGTTTACCATCTTAAAAACTTAAAAAACACAACTATTTTTACTATATAATACTGTTTGGTGCAGTCCAAAGTTATTCCTTGTGGTCCAAAGTTATTCCTCACTCTATAGTATTCATTGTGATGAGTTTATAAGCACATATGGCAACTTTCAGAGGCTGCAGTGATAATGTTAACAAACAATAGCATGTTAACAGCTCACTTCCTGTTTTGCAGATGATAAAAAAACAGTCTCGTCTTGACCCTGAGAGCTGTTTATAAAATATATCTGTGGTGAGGTAAGATAGATTTTTGCTCAACTACATGCAAATCAACTTTACTACTTTACTCCAGTCTGATGCATACAATCAGTGCCTTGATCTGTATAAGCCCATCTTCATCATGACGTGCTCTCCATGAGGAACTCGCCATGTCAAGCTGAATATGCATCACTTCACTAAATTTGAATTAGAAATGAATATTTTTACCCAAACAAACATAAACAACGAAGCCTTGCTAATTAGAGCCAAAGGATGAATTATGATAAAACAAAGCTTTACAGGACGATAAAATATGTATGAGCTGTTTACTTGAGTGGAAGAGTGGTTTCAAACCAGGCCTAGAAATTCCCTTTCATCCTCCACAGTGAGTCATCACTTTTGTTCAGTTTGTTCTCATAGACTGACCCAACACTGTTTGTGTCCATTAATGGCTCCCCAATTTATTCATGTTATATGGAGCTCCACAAAGACCGCCTGCCCCTGGTGCAGAAGTACATTTCCCATTCATTTTTCTCATAGATTTTCTGAAAAATTAATAATAAAGTTGGAAAACTTGCTCAGGGATAGTCAGCTATGTGTTAAATAATGACCACAAACATTACACTGCTTTTTAAACGTGCCTCTTGGACTTAAAACAATCCATGTTATGAGTTCCCACACAGCTGGTTAGACTCCATGATGCCTTTGAACTCATAATATCTGATGTTTTTCAATATATGGAGATAATTCATGGAAAATGTATTTACAGAACCAGAGTGGACTTGGAAGTGGGCAGGTCTGTTGAGTTCGATACATTACCAGTCAAAATTTTGGAAACACCTTCTCATTCATGCTTTTTATTTGTTTTTTTTTTTGTTCTGTTATTTGTTACGTTATATATACTATACATTATATGTACTGAAAACACTGAATATAAGCAAGATGTATGGATTTATGCAAGATTTATATCACAAGAAAGTGAAATATTACTCTTCATATTTTAGATTCAGATTCCTCAAAGTAGCCACGCTCTGCTGTGTTGACGTCATTGCGAATCCTCTGCAAATGAGCTTCATAATGAAAACATGTTATCAGTTATTTCATACTTTTTTATTTACTACATATCATATGTGTTCATTCATAGTTGACTATGAATGTAAAGTCCTGAAGATAAAGACAAAGTGTGTGTCCAAACAGTGGACTGATAGTGAATGTCTATGGAGCAGCCAACATAACTGTATATAGAAGAAAGTCATCGTTTACTATTGTTGACACTGACATTTAATGTTTTCTCTGTTTAATTTAGCTTTGCTGAATGAGAAAAACAACTGACAACAAACAGTTGGACACACACTGCCCTTAAGGAAGAGATAACGCTCGCATACGCTTCACTGACCAAGGTCACAAAATAACTGCTCTGTTCAAACCCAAACCTCCAGCAGCACCTGCTCCTCCTCAGACCACACTAAACCATTAATGAGAATGGATGAGAGGAAAAACTCTTGGAGCCAGGAGGAGCTGTGTGTGGTGTTTTTATTAGTGTGTAAACATAGAGGCCTGATCAGAGCGTTAGGCCTGAACACTCACTGCTCACTGTCATTCCAACACCTGTCCGTCAGCTCTCAGAAACCTCAATGCTCCTAAAGAGAGATTTAAGCTGCACTGTGTAACTTTTCCGATTGAAGATATGCCACCTGCTTGTCTCCATGGAGATATTATGTCACACAGTATGTCATTAAACATATCTTCCATCTATTCAACTGCAGTTTTTTAATGTTTAGAAATTAGTTGACTTATTCATCCAGGAGTCGTTTAAACTGAAGCTGAGACGTATTGATTTCAAAAACAGAGTCCAGATGACTACTTTTTCGACCTTTTATACCCTTTATAATACTGCATAATACTTTCCACAGATCTGACTTGTAACATGGCCGTCAACTTGTCTACATGGAAATGGAAACGTTTAAAGCTACACTATGGAAAAAAGGCAAAAACATATTGAGACAGATCCTCATCAGAAAAGTTTGCATCTTTAATCTACCGACCTAACAAAGCTATCTATGCGTAGTCAGATGAAAGCCGATAACAAACATCTGGCTAGACTCTGCAGAACACTACTCGACTGCTTTTGCTTTGTCAGATACAAAAAAACCTAATTAGATCAAAAATATGGTGCTTTTGTGGTTTCCTCTCTGATTGCACTGCTTTCACACAAAGTCAGTCCTCCTTTGACACACTGATGCAGATGTCTGGCACTTCAGAACGCTCTGTCAGATCTGTATCCAGGCTTACAACAGGAGCAGCTCAAAAGTACTGGCACAGAACCAACTGCAGCTTTCATGAAAATACTGTGCATGTCCCACTATTGTAGCCCCGTGTTTGGCACAACAACTCAAACATGTCAGCAACCACATTCTTCCACAGTAAAACCAAAAAGATGGGGTATTTTACTTATTACATGCTAACACATAACATATTTAGATCAACAAGTTACCTTTTATTGTTTTGAAAATCCTAAATTGATCAAAAACAACATATTGAATTTCTGCGCTAAGTCGCTCCCCCTTCTGAGCAACACAATCACATCGCAGCAGGTTTGTCACGCTGTTGTGTATATTTTTGTATCATGCATTTGTATATTTATGGAGAATTGTCGTGTGGGAGCATTAATGATGTAGCGTAGGCCTGTACGCTGAGCATTGCATAGAATCTTACAGCTAACTGTAAAGAGGGCTCAGATAGGGCCCAGGAGATATTGCTAAATTAGTCAAACATGCATAGACAAAATCTAAAACCTCTTCAAGCATGTTCGTGATGAGGAAACAACATTAAAACATGGTAGAAAGCTCCATAAACTCGACCTTGCACTTTCCATCTTAAATTTGTGGTGTTTATAAAATGGCACCTTGATGCTGAAATGGCAGGTCTGTCAGAGATGAGACAGAAGAAGAGCGTCTGCACGTCCGTGGAAGTTTGTGTTTTGTTTGTACATAAGAATTCCACTCAAAGTTTTACAAATGAGACCCCAGATGCTCCAAATGTCCATGGAGATGCATTAGCAAAAACAATATAAAAAGCTGACAAAAGGGCAGAGGAACAACCCGATAAACTGCCAGTTCACTATTTGTCACTTTATGTTGTCAGAATACGTGACAATACTAGCTAAGATTCGGATTTGGCATCTTGGAAGCTCCACTGGTTTAACATTAGGCTGGCTGAAGGTAATAACTGATGTGATGAAGCTATGAATTTATTTAAGCTGAACATAAAGTCTGGCTGGTCAAACAGATAAAGATGTTCCAGTATTGCTATGTTCAAGTTAGATTTTTCCGGTGCATTCAAGTTCTTATGCTCTGAACGATATTTTTCCCATGCTATTTGATTTCGAAAGTATAACTAAGAAACACCTTTCTTTTCTAATGGCAAATAAAATGAAGATGACACATTTGCTTCTTTGTCCCATTTTGAAGTAACCTGAAAGTACCAGACTGCTCTCATAAAATACAGTGAGAACGTTGCAACAAATGACCCAATGGGCTAAATATATATCCATTAAAAATAAAACAGAATCTTAGACCAATGCCTTGCTGCAGTCTCAAATGGAACCACATCATTGCATTTTTCACTCTGCTGTTCAAGGTCGTAGCGGAAATTGCATTCATCTCATTTACTGTAAGCTTGTGTTACATTCATGTGACCTGAGAGAAGGCTCTGCGCCCAAAGCCCCCTGGGAAGAATTTGCTTTGCTCTATCATGTAAGAGTCTCATTTTATCACATTCAGATAGCAAGAAACTACGAAGCAAATTAATATTTAACCACCATCTGTGTGAGGAGTGTAATATGAGGGGGTAGAAATAACCAAGTAACAATATGAACCAGCATACATATTTATTAATTGTCACTCTCCAACAAACCGAGTACACCAAGTACCACTTTGTCCTGTATTTGGCTGAGTACGGGCTAGTCTAAAACTTAAAAATGGTTTAAAACAGGCTCAAAACAGGGCTAAACCTGGGCTAAACTGAGTATAAACGAAAGGTCTAATCATGCAGCAAAAGACGATTGAAATGAACAAAGTCTACACTGAAAAAGGAGCCTGACTACCACTACCCTCAACTGGCCGAAATGTTTTAGATTGAAGAAGTTTTGCTGCTGATCTAAGCTGCTTCTTCTGTTCACAATTTTTACTTTGGATCATATTTGAATGACACTAGCCAAAGTATCACCAATGATACATGTACCATCGTTTGAGAAACATACATCGTTTTACTTTAAAGTGCAGCTAAGTAACATTTTTACTTTATTAATGATAATGCATTTTATTTATAATGCACTCTTTATTCCATAGAATCTCAGAGTGCTACAATAAAACAAGAACTTTGAACCAATACTAACTGCTAAATACAATAACAACAAACTTAAAGGAGAATGCTACCTGAAGATCAGTTATTAAGCATTTTCGTAAGTCCCCGTGATGGTTAAATACTATTTTGGAGACGTTTGAAGCATCTGTTGTCTCCCTCTGCTGTATCTGGGTGAAAATCCAGCCTTGCAACATGGCCGATTCCGACCCGGCTACAGTTCTCCTAGGAAATCCTGATTTTTTTTTTTTTTTTTTTTTTTTAATCACAGAAGAGCTGCATTGCTGAAGTCACTTAGTTTTGCTTTAACATTGATTATTTAGTAGGTCATTTTATAATTTTCACATATAGAAAACATGGCGCCTCAATCTTCGCTAAGTAGGTTTTCAACACTGATGTAACTTACCTAGGACACACTGGCAGTCTATTTTACTTTACAAACCAATAAGTCCCTTAATATTCTGGCAAGTGTGATGCCTTCTAGCGGTGCATCTCTGCCTGCTCCACTAAATCAATCTGATGGAGCACAGTAGATCAGGTATCATAGGCATCGGTTCTATTCGCAGTCATGCAAATCAAGGTCATGGGCCGTGTGCAGACCAGGTCGATCAGCAGGTTTAATGATGCACTACCTGCTGACATGGAGAATATTGACACCCCTATTACATGTTATTCAGGCCCAGTCCTCAACACTGCTGTGATAAATCAGAACCAAGCACAGACAGGCGCATGTAACCTTACCGTATGGGTGTAGCTAGGCAGAAAAGGCACTTAATAGATCTATGTGAGTGTATATGATCTTTCCATGCACAATTTCACCTCCAACAGCCATTTTGTGTAATATTTACCTACAGCAATATATTCCTGGTAAGAGATAGTGACAATCTGGGATTAACCTTGGATCGGGACATTCTATTCTCTTTTTCGCTAGCAAAGGTGCAGATAAAATGGAGGATTATAGTCATTGTAAATCTGCCTCCCATGTATTATTAGCGTAAGGGTAGCAAGTCAAGACTTTGGAAGGAGACTGTATATAATATAGTATGTGACGGATGCTATTTTGACAGGTGTCTGATTGATTTTCACATTGACAAAATAATTCTTCCTTCAAGCAAAAATCTATAAAATCAATTCAGTTTTTTAAAGGGGCTACTACCTTGGCTACTACCTTGAGAAAGCCCAATGTCGTCAGATCTCGCAACTAAACAGGATTGGGCCGGGTTAGTGCTCGGATGGGTGTGGCTGTGTGGCTGTAGTGCACGCTGTTGTTGTCTCTTTGGGCAAGACACTTCACCGACCTGTCCAAGCACACTGGTGTATGAATGAGAGAGTTTGTAAAAGTGAACGCGGGGATGAAAATTATGACTACAGTCCAACTTGTTGTACAGCTTTTACTGTCTGATAGCGAAGAAGTGCGAGTTTGCATGCTAGTTGTTGCTTTACGACCACAGCAAAACACCGCTTTGACCTCTGAGAGTTGTAAAAAAATTGCTTATAAACTCATTGTGGTGAATGCTTAGGATGCTCAGAATGCCACAGCAGGACACCGCTTTGACCTCTGAGAGTTGTAAAAAAATGCTTATAAACTCATCGTGGTGAATGATTAGGATGCTCAGAATGCATAAGGTAATTGAGGAATAAATGAACTAGTTTTGTTTTTCGCATCAGGTACAGTGACCTTTGACCTGTCACAACGAAATAAAGCAATAGAATAAAGAAAGACTAAAACACACACACACAAACAATAATAATAATAATAACTCCAGTGAATATCTTTTATTTTTAAATGGGACTGAGTCAAAACAATATTACCCTGGGAAATAAATTGAATGCAGTTTGTATTATTGTCAACCCAACCTCCGCTACCAATCATCATTTAGGTTTCAAAATGAATGTTATAAATTATGCACAACTCCATCCAACCTTTAGACATATCCCATTCCCCTTTATTCTCTTTGCTTCCTGCCTTATTATGTCTTATCCAGTGGCTCAGCTCCACTGGAAAAGGCAGGGCACGGAGACAAACTCTGCTGAGTGAATTTTCATTACAGAAGGATTACCACACGTGCCAGTTTGCATCTCATTCCGTGGTCGTTGAGTGTTTGGGATCATTTACAGCCAATTACATAAGACAAATAGATTACGTTGCCTTCACATCTCTTCTTGTTACTTGCGCCCTGGTTTACGTCAGACTGGGGCAGAGTAAAATCCTGATCAGAGAGCTCCAGTTAAAGTCTAATGGGTGTTTAATATTGGTAAGTGAGCGATAGTCCCGTTGGAGGTGTGTCTCAGCTGGAGAGATGTACTGTTAGAGGCTTCACAGCGGGCTGCCTCCATTAGAATCTCTGTAAAGACCTGATATATACCTTGGAGATGGGTTTATTTGTAATACTGATACCATTTAGTAGCAAAAAAAAAAGAAAAAAAAAAAGACAAAAGCTAAATCCTGAACCAAAGTGCCCTTGTAAGCACCTGTTTTTAAAATCCAAATACATTTGATTTGTGTGGCACATTTTATAAACATACTGCAGTTACTAGAAGAGACTCAAATCTCAGACCTATCCTGGACCCCTGCCATCTTAAATAATGTCCTCTAGGCCACTAGGCTTTCTACATGGGCTGTTAATCAGATTTCTCATAGCATCATTAGGTGGACGATACACATAGTTTACCAAGGCACCATTTACTCACATGACTTGCATGCAATTACATAAGCAAATTAGTGAATATGTTTCTGCTTTGGCTATGACATCCACATCATTATCTTTTATGACTTTTATTACATGTTTTGAGACGGGTAGATTGCAGCAGAAACATTTTGATCCCCCTTGGGCTGTGACATTACTGATCTGATAATTAGCTGCACACCCTGAGGCTCACACTGTGGTGAGTATAATGATACCTGCCAATTCACAGCGAATCAGCTTTTCCACAGATGAGAAAGAGGAGAACGCCTGCTACTCTGTGGATTTGAATTAAACTGCTGTGTATAATTGTGTGTGTTAGAGTGTTATCCCTACATATCCCAATTACTGTAAGAAAGGGAATATAAAATGTATCAGGAAACATGTGGCAAAGGATCCTGACAGTTGTGGGTGTGTTACGAAATGTGACACAAAAGGTGTACAAGATAACTTCAATTTTACAGAATTATTTTTGTAAATCCAAAGTAATCATCGAGCTGTGTCTGCTTAATGATTGATTTGAGAATGTGCCTGAAACACACATATCATAAGGACGTAACAAGGTACATTCTAGCCTCGTTTCCACTGGTTCACTTTGGGATGCAAGTGTCTCCACTGTCTAAAGTGAACCGCACTGCCCCATTTAAGGGGAAAGAAGTGGACCCTAGAGGGAGCTCCCAGTGGGTTGGTTAATGACCAAACAAGATGACTGCACAAGAGAGAACACAGAATCAGGTGAAAACAAGACAGCTAAAAGCAGATATAAACATAAAGTAATAATTTTTCACTAAAGGCTGATCTGATCTTGTGATAAATCGCTGCATTTCCAGTTATGTCAACTTAAAAGAGTCGACATGCTCTGCAAAACAAAGTTAGGACAAATGCAACAGCTGTTTCCTGTTTACCAATGCATGCCACTCACATATAAATATTGAACATGTAATATTTCCAGCGCATAATGCATCTAACATGAGCCAAACCCAATGCATTACTGAAAGAGAGGTTAAAAAGCAGCACAAAGGCTCAGAGAGGTTAAATAAATGCAGAAGAAGCTGATGATAAACTAGAACAAGTTTTGTGTTTACTCTAGCGTTAGCCTCATCTCACAGCGGCACAAACTTGGAATTACTACTGTCTTTTTGTGAATCTCTGAGATCGGCAATACAATTACGAGTATAATTCAAGTACGATTTAAGTTTTATTTATTAAGAAAACATGACTTATCGCACGTAGCAGCCTTGCCCTCGGCTGGTGGGAGCCAGACCAAACAGACCCGCTCCAAGGCGGCCCCAAGTAAACCAGGCCGGTGAAAAAGAGGCTTCTGTGTTCCACTATAATGCTGTGGTAGCGCCCCCCTGCAGGACAATGATGCAGTCGTCAGCACAACTAGCTTCATTCATCTGCCTGACAGATCGCCCCCGCTGTGTATGACCTTCATGTCACATGATACTTGTTATTGACAACTCATGTTTGATTCAGATAAATGATTTTTATTTATAGGTGAAAAAGACTGGAGGGATTACTCTGATCCAAGTACATGATTCCACACTTTAGTCTGTTCTGTAATGTAACTTTTAAATGCTTTACTGAGGCAAATTGGATCTGTGTATTTTAACCACATTATGTCCTTTGAAAGCACATTTTAAACAGTATCTTATAGCACATAAATGTAATCTGCTTAACGCAAGAAAAGTGCATTTAAAGTTTAGTTTTTGTCTTGAGCATTTGTGGCAAAGTGACTGGAGATGTTTCATGAAATACAGAATTATAATTAACTAAAGTAAACCAACAATTCCACCAAAAGTTAAAGTCATAATTTAGCAGCTTTGACAGCAGAAGATCAGAGAGCACAGCCTGAACAAAGACCAGGTGAGGAGAAGGGGCAACGGGTTTCACATCTGCCATCTATTCATAAATACATTTTTTTTTTAATTACAGATGGTAGCTTTAACGTGGAACAAACTCAAACTAAGGTCATATAGTTTTTTTTTGTTTGTTGTTGTTTTTTTTTTTACTGGCAGAACAAATCAAGTCACTCTCACTCACTTAACCAGGTTAGCTCTCACTTAACCACCCACATCTCCCCAGCCTCGGTCTCATCCCTCAGACAGGCAGCTGGTCAATGTTGGAGCTGATTGTATTTTGCTCAGCGCTGGCAGTGATGAACTATAGCCTGATAAGCACTATTCAAATGTCAAAGAAATCTTTACAGATCCAACATTTGAACTGAGACAATTTTTTCAGACATAAATAAAATGGAGGGCCTGACCGGCTAATGGTAGCATATTAGTCATTTACGGAATGTGTTTATACCATTTGTACACGGCATAGCAAAACCATAGTCAGACAGAATTGTGAACCAAACTCGGGACATGCTGCTGTTACTGCTATATCGCTCAGGCCGACCTTCCATTTCACATTGGTTTGGACAAAGTAAAACCCGTGACTACATGTAAAACTCTGACCTGTGCAGTTTAAATGCAAGG
Organism: Periophthalmus modestus; assembly: GCA_019594935.1. Classification (NCBI taxonomy): domain Eukaryota; kingdom Metazoa; phylum Chordata; class Actinopteri; order Gobiiformes; family Gobiidae; genus Periophthalmus; species Periophthalmus modestus. Next base: position 10,367,205 of record JAIEZT010001368.1, on the reverse strand, counting down.
CCATACTGCACAAGGTGTAGATCACAATTCCAATTCTGCTCCTGTCCCATCTCCGCTAATTTCCCCAGTGACTGAACTGTGCTGCACATATCACCAGCCGGCCCAATACTATCCTAAAACTCCACATTAAGTCCCATTCCCTACCTGCATTTCCTCATTCCACAGCTCATTTTAAGTTTACATTACATTTTTACACGATTCCTCCGTCCCCTTTTCGCTCTATGGTTTAGCTGCAGGTGCTGGTAGTCGTCCTCACTGACCTGTTCATTGTACATCAGCTACAGCTATAAAATATGACCTTGAATGTGATCATATGTCCTTTAGAAAATCAAAATGTTCTGCAATTGACCTGGACTGATTGTCTTATAACGGGAAAGTTGATGGTTAAAACTCTGGTTGTAGCTGTGTCCTTGGGCAAAACACTTCACTATTTGTATGTGTCACTGTACATAGTCTGGAGAAATCTGAGCACATACCAAGGAAATGGGAAAGAAAGCAATGGATTTAAAGCAATGTTATAGATAAATGTAGCTGGACCAGTTTTATTCAGAGTGTTCCATGTTGAAACCGAAAAAAAGCGACAAGATCACAGATACAAGCGGTCAGAATGAGTTTCCTCTGCAGGGCGGCTAGGTGCTCGCTTAGAGATAGAGTGAGGAGCTCAGTCACATGATAGGGGCCCGGGGCGTCTGTTTCTGATGCCTCCTGGACGTTTCCCTGGGGAGGTGTTCCGGACATGCCGCACCAGGACGGGGCCCCAGGGAAGACCAAGGACAGGCTGGAGGGGCTATGTCTCTTGGCTGGTCTGGAAACACCCTGTGGTCCCACCGGAGGAACGAGAGGAAGTGTCTAAGGTGAGGGAAGTCTGGGAGTCCCTGTTTAGACTGTTGCCCCTACAACCCTGGATAAGAGGAATAAAATGGACGAATGGATAGTATGTTAAAATGCATGTTTTTGTAACACCCTTGTTTGGGAGATTACACTAGACCAGGGGTGTCCAAACTTTTCTCATTAAGGGCCACATATAAAAAAAACAGACAAAGCTGAGGGTTGATTGAGGGCCATAGACTGGTCACCAATACAGTGAATACTTCAAATCTGTGTTGTTATTCCAAGTTAGACTGAATCACTAGACCTTTATTCACGCTTACATCCTCAGTGGGACACATTTAATATTTGATATGGGCTTGGTAAAGTAGGTTTTCAGAAATATACAGTAAAAAGTGCCTGGAAGCTTGAGGGCCAATTCCAAGAGGGCCAAGAAAAATTGGTCTCAGGGCCACATTTGGACCCCAGGCCACAGTTTGGGCATGCCTGCACTAGACATTTTTGTTCATCTTTCTGTTTTAATTATAATATACACAACATTATAGCTTCTGAACAACAGTTGTGACATCATCCTTTTTCCAGCCATCATTAGTATGCAAATATGATTCATAAGCACCGTTACTCCTCTCCTATTGGTCAATAAACTTGTCAATCAAATCACACCCTGTACTGCTGACAACTGTATCCCAATGACCCGTGTCAACATGGAGAAAATTGAACGTGACACTTCCCTCACAGTGCGATGTGTAGTTAAGTTAATTACCGTGAATCCCATCAGACATCACATGACATCAGCATCCCTAAGCATTTCCCGGCTTCTTTTCCTGACGGACATTGTTCTATTATTTCCCGTTTTAAAGTGACACTGGGTTCAAGTGGATTTATGACAGTTTCTCCGGTGAGGTAAGATTACATTTTAAGTGATGCTCGGGTGGATTTTTCTGATTGCCAAAGATGGTTTCACCTTGGGCGGCTTTGAGAATTCTGGTCTGGGGAATTGGCAACAGAGAAATGCCATTTGAGAACACCTGTCCCCCATCTACATGTCCAGATCCCATTGTCCTCTTATTACCACCCCTCCATATCGTCATTGCTCACCATAATAGCCTCGTGCTGTGGCAGAAACAGAATGAGTATTTAAAAAGAAGATCACCGAGTTTGTAGTTTCAAGTCAAAATACTTCACTGCTATAATAAGTTGCCCACCTCTAGTAACACCTGTGGTCTTACATGTACAAGAAGAAGAAGTCAAAGAAGACAAAAGAAAACTGAATTCTGTCAACGGGATAAAAGTAATGTATCTGAACTAATCCTATTTTGCATTGTTCAAACGATCATGCAGAATAGGACTCAGGGCTCCTTGCTGTAAACTACTAGGTAGTTTCAGTGTAGTTAGCTCCTCCCTCAGACAGATACGGGGTGGCCCAAATGTCACTGACAGTTGAAAAAAAATTATAACATAATTTTTTCAGAGCATTTAAAACTGCCCTTCCAACATTAATATGAGCAAATACAGCACCGAGGAACAAACCCTCATTGTACAGTGGTACTTTGAGTCACATGGGTCAAATTCACAAACCCAGCGGTGTTACCGTCGACATTTTAATACCAGAGATGTCCCGAGCGTAAATGCCATTAAAGGAATAATAAGTGTTTTTCAAAGACAGGGGGCAGTATGTGATCTTCTGACTAGTCACGATTTCTTTCTGTGGAGCTATCTTAAAGAAAAGGTGTTTGTGAATAAACCTCAGACAATAAACAACTTAAAATGTAATATTGAGGATTAAATAAGAGCCATAAGCCCGAAAATGCTTTCAAATGTTATGCAAAGTGTGTTGGATAGGGCTTGGTGGACACTTAAAAACATTATTAAACATATTTTTAAAAATTAGGTAATTTTTACTTCCCTAGTTTAAGTAGTGATAAGTTCAAGTGTAAGTGAACAATTATAACTGTATACACTGCCAAAAATCTCAGAAGGTTCAGTTTACCTACTGCTAAAATTTAGTGAGTATAACTTAAGAATTACAGGAGCTATTGAAGATTTAAAAGTGACTCACCAGTTTCCTGTCAGAACTGAAAAAGGATGAGTGGCAAAACATATTCATTCCACATCTTTGTCCAGTCGACAGAATTCAGTTTTCTTTTGAACCAGAACCTCCCTGGACGACTGGGGGCACAGATATATCCCATCATTAGAAGCGCCCCCTCGTGTTTGTTGGCTATTTTGAATATTTGAACTGAGTAGTGGATCTGTTTGAGATTTTTTTGTAATGGTAATTCACTTTTACTTTCTCGCATTTTCTTTATTTTTAAGTTTTCAAGAAGAAAAGATTGAAAACGATTTATCCCAGATGAACTCATTGAGCAGTCAATGAAGCACAGCTTTCAACCACTGACTTTTTTCACAGCTGGCGAGAAGAGAAAATGAGATTTTGAAAAAAAAAAAAAAATCTCTTTGAGATTAAAAACGGTTGAGCGAAAATCAAGATTTCCACTGTATAATGAAAAACAGGTGAAATATATGCAGGAGCTTTTGTTTGTGGCCCAAATATTAATAACTGTGTCCATGAAACTAGGCGAGACCTAGAACGGCCTGACCTTATATACCCCGCCTGTTCTCATGTTTAAACGAAACTAAATCTGTGTTTGATCAATCCTATACACAAATGTCAAAAAGTACAAGCTCAAATCTCCAGCCTGCATTCCTACTGATTAACTGTATATTATCCAAATGAAAACAGCTCATGTGGTTTCTGTTGCAGTGACAGAGCATGTCAGGCTCAAAGTCCTGCTCGTACACTCCCATCACTGCCAATCTCACACTTGATTACTCACTGTGATGGCCTGTTGTCATTTACATCAATTTAAAATGAAATCTGACCTACACTACTGTGACTTTGACCTCATTCTTATTAGGTCCATTGTTATTCCCAGGTTTAGTTGAGTGTGGAACAATATTTGCTAATGCTATTTATGTGATCAAAGAGTGGATAAAGCCAAGCAGCCGCTTTGAAGTCCAGAGGGAATAGGGGGTTATCTCGCACGCTCCTCTCCTCTATTCAGAAGCCCCTGGTCTATATCTACACACCAGTTAATAACATGGTACTTACAGCATGGTCAGTTACTCTGAGCTGCTTCAGTGAGGTTTTCTCCTCCTGACCTCTGATAATCTCTTTGTGGAGAGTAGGAGGCTGTGGTTCACCAGTACAGTAAACTGCACACTGCATGCCTCTATGTGACAGGGACAGATGTGGAAAGTAACTAAGTAAAGAAAAAATATTGTAATTAAGCACACATTTTAGGTACTGTACTTAACTAAATTTTATGTTGGATACTTTTTACTTTTGCTTCAGTAAATTTGAGAACAGGTGACTTTCCGCTCCACTATATTTTTAAACAGTTTATTTTTAGCACATTCTTGATAACGTCCTGACTAAAGGTTTTCAGTTCAAGTCCCGGCTTGGGCAAAGAAAAATATATATACATAAAATACAATACAAAAATGAATACTTTACATTGCTACTGTTATTATAAATCTGCAAAATGTGTTATGAATATCACTACTTTTAACATGCAATCAACTCTCAAAATCTATGTGAAATACTTTTACTTTTTATTCTTAAATGGATACTTTTTACTTACTCGCAATTATTTTTTTTTTTCATTTGTTACTTCTATTTTAGTATATATTGCTTATATTTGAATTTTACTTTTTTACATCACTGAGTACTTCTTCCACCACTGGTCAGGACCGGCCCTAGCCTTTAGGGGCCCTACGCTGAATTTGCCCTCAGGGGCCCTCGCTACTTCAGAGCCACATATAATAATAATGATAATGATAATAATAATATTAATGATAATAAAAGTTATTTATAATGCACTCTTCATTAAACAAAATCTGAGAGTGCTACAATAAAAAGAACATTAAACTACTAATTGTTGAAAAGCTAAAAACATCAGCTGTAGGCTTTTCTAGATAAAGGTCTTTAAATTTGACATATTCATATTCGACATCATTAAGACATGATCACAACCACTAAAAAGAGTGCACATTGTAGAAGTATAACAGTATAAACATGTAAGGAAGGGGGGTCTGCCAACATTTTTTTTTAAATTCTAGACTTTTTTTTTCTTGGTTTCTGCTGCATTTGAATATGTTCCAGTTGACTAAAGTGGGCTTACATTTATCAATTCTTTATGTCATAAAATGCAGGGTTGGAGTAGTAAAACGATGTACTTAAGCAAAGGTACACTTACTTCAAAATGATATCACTCGAGAAGTACAAAGTAGTGATCCAAGTTAAGACCTGCATAAGAGGAAGTCTGGAAACAGTGTTTTTACTCAGTATGGGTGAGTCCTCAAAATGAAGTACTCGTTTTTGCAGTGGTATCGGTTCATCCCTATATGAACATGTACTACACATTCAGGAGTCGTTCACAGGTTGTTCTTTCGTTCTTCAGAAGTAACAGATGTTTCTGTCATAACCAACTGTTAATGTGACACTTTAACTCCACTCACATCATCTGAGGTTTAGAGACAAAAGGATCAGACACAACCAAAAACAGCTTAAGTGATAAATGGACTCACCTGCTGTCCTCTGTCCCTCTGAGGTGTGTCCTCTGTCCCTCTGAGGTGTGTCCTCTGCCCCTCTGAGGTGTGTCCTGTCTGCAGAATGATCCACATCCAGTTTCACTGTTTTATCTGCAGGTCCAGTGGCATAAAGTGGGAAATACTTAAAGTCCTGTTTCCAAAACAATCTTCCTCTGGGCTCTTCACACATTGTCCTGTACTTTAGATAAACTGAACTTCACTAACTTTTAGTCTTTTAGTCTGTAAAACACTCATTCAAATGTCCCTCTGCTGCCTCAGCCCTCCCAGAATGCACCTGGAGGGGTCCTTCACACACTGGTGTAAACACGGACTTGCCCACACCACTGCCCGATTAAAAAACAAATGTAGGCAGCACATATATAAACAAATAAAATAATAAATAAAACCCATCTAATCGTTAAGAGAGATAGTTAGACTAGTATAAACACCCGAGCGCCATTTAGTTTTCAGAAAAAAAAAAAAACAACAAAAAACTTTCTAATCATTATTTTCAATATAAATGTGTGGGCTCTTGGGGGCCCTCTGGTGGTCTTGGGGACCTAAGCAGCTGCTTCTTCTGTTTATAGACTGGGCCGGCCCTGAGGAATGGAAAAGCAAGGAGAGAGTCTAATCAATGATCTAATTTGCACTCTTGTTGACAATGGAAATTCCCCGCCAAAAAAAACAAAATAGACATGGACTTACACAGTTTGCACAAACAGCTAATGAGAACATGGGCCCTCAAGTGGTCTGCCTACACCGCCACATCTTCCAAACTTTGACCCCATCCTTTTAGGAATGAGCCAAGGTGCCAACACGCAAGTATTTGGCTCTTTCACACTCGGCACGTGGCACTTGTCAGCACACAGTCACGGCTGGGGTCTGTCCTCTCCGTTCACAGGCTCTCAGCTCATAAAGATGCACATGTACAGAATGTCACAGCTTTGCACATTCACCTTGCACAGTGTAGGAGCTGTGTAGTGGGGGCAGGGCTGTTCTTGCACACACTTCTCCACATACATGCCTTAAGATAAGATCTGTCTCATTATACATAAGTGGATTTGACTTTTGGTCTCAGGGAGTCTCAGTGGATATATTTACATGCACAACACAAAAAACGTATCGTTATCTGATTTCTGGAGACATCAGATTACTGATGTGATGGTGCATAATCCGGTTTCTTTCTTGTTTACACCATTGTTTACACCTGTGCAGGGTTTGATTGGTCAATTTTACAAAAAGGGCAAACTAATGTGGCAAAGGAAATGTTAAAGAATGAAATAAGTTCTTTTAAAATATATTGTACATTGTCTTCCAAGCACAACAATTACTCTAATATTCAACAGGCTCTGTGCATGCTAGCTACTGTGTCTCAAAGCTAACACTAACTTTTACTAAAAGCCTAAAATATAATATAAACATCCTATTAAAATTGATTAATGATATAATATTATATATATAATTTGTCATGTCTTAAAATTAGCATCAGTGTTAGCATTGACACAGAAACACCTCCCTAAACAAAAAGCAACAGTGGCACAAATATTCAGCCTTGCTTCTGGCTACAATAGTAGTTTACCATCACCAAGTGTGGAAGTGAATGAATAATGACTATAGTGTAGAGCTTTAGAGGCTTTAACAAGCCTGTAAAGTGCATTACAAGTGTAAGGCGTTATTATTATTAAACACAGAGGCTGAAGGTTTTCACCTCAAGTGTTCAGTCTCGAGTCATGCGCCCTGTTACGGCCCTATGCGCCTGTTATGTTTATGGCAGTGGTGTGAAACTCAAATTCACATTGGGCCAAAATTAAAAACTGGGACTAAGTCGGGGGCCAAACTAAATATTTATTGAAAAATTTCACAACAACATCTGCATGTTTTTCAGAAGGGGTGGATTAAATTTGAGTGAGGCGACAGGTAGCAGATGCTAATGAGTGTCAACAGAAGTGTTGGGGGTCAGCACCAACACATTTGCAAAGCATTCTGGGATTCATAGTATTAGAGGTTCATGCACTATACTGGTGCGGCAGCCGGCTGGCCAGCTCTAATACATTTTTGATATGGTGTCGCGGGCCAAATATAATTATTATTCTGAAGGGCCAAATTCTGCCCATGGGCCTGAGTTTGACATGTCTGGTTTAGGGTGTGACTGAATCTCTCCCCTTCCCCCCATGAGCGTGTGTGAGCCCTTGCCCGTGATTGGAGAACTGTTTCCCCGCCTGGCCAATCCTGTGGCTCACCTGCAACACCAACAGGTGAGCTGAATCTTCTTAAGCAGAGAGTTACTTAAGAAGATTCAGCTCACATGTTGGGGGCTGCTGTGTTTGTCTTTTTATTGTGTCACTAATGTGGAAGTAATTCTATGTTTGTTTGTCAAGATGTTGTCATGTGTTTGTAAAAGGAGTTTCTCAGTTACACTTAACCTTTGTTACTCTTTTGTTTAACCCTTGTACGTTACTAGTGATGTTCAGATGAAGCCCCGTGAAGCAACAACCCTTTCAGCCAACTGTCCCGGCACATGTACCGATGCTTCATATTGATTCATTTACTCCATGACGCCATCTGGAGGTCAACATATACAGTTATCTAATTTCCATTACAACACATTCACTTCAAAACATGTGATAGGACCACCATGAAACGCAGTTTTAGAATAGGAATGCTTGTTCCTGGTTCCGCTCTCTGCTCCCATGTCTTCGGCTCTCACCCTGCTCCTCATCGTCAGCTCCAACGCACTCCTCGTCCCTGTCAGTTTGCTGCCTTATAAAACATTTTCACACTATTGTAAATAAACACTGTTTAACCGCTCCCAAGTTCTGTACTTTTGGACCGCCTACCTCACCCCTTACGACAATATATTTCTTTTAGGACAAACCTTATTGGCAGTTATGAGGTCAAAGTACTCCAAACCGGGGAGTACTTTCTTTTTTTTGGTGCTGGTTCCATCTTCGATTTGGAAAGACTTGCAAATGCAGTCAGACAACACAAGATGTTCGGGGGACTCCACTGCCGTTTGCTGAGGCTTTTATGCTTCAAATGACACGCGGCATTCTCCAAACCAGCGAACCACTTCCTGAATCAGTCACGTGGTGCGGTGCTTCAGGACGGTTCAAGCGTCATCACTGACGTCACCAAACCACGCTTCGAACCACACTTCGCTTTGTAGCTGCACTGATTACTCGACTCATGCTTCGAAGCCTCTGTGTAAATATTGTAGATCCCTTTTGTTTAGTTTACCTTCTACAACCCTGTACATTAAATTGCTTCTTTATTTTACCACTTTTCCATCTTGTTTTTTGTTTCTCCCCTGATCCTAGACAAGCCGGGTCGTAACACACCCTCAAGCCACTGTTCACTCACTGCCTCATCTTTAAATATCTATTAATTTTAGCGCAGCTCAACAAAAACCTCACAGAGACAGAATTGGACAGGAAGTAGAGATGGTAACATTGAGGTTGCCAGGTGCTGTTGTGCATAGAACTTAATGGTTTTGATGATCAGATTTCTTTCATGCATGTAAACACACACCAAAAACTGAAGTATATGTAAATACTGAGTTATTTGAACAGTATTCTGACTAGTCGTATGATTTTACTGACCATGTAAATGACTCTGCTGTTCTGTATTGACTACTTTAACCAGTAGCTCGGTTGGTAGAACGTCAAATCCACTGATCTGAAGGTTGGAGGTGCCGTTCCAGCTCCCACAGATGACTGCTTTCGATGTGTCCTTGGGCAAGACACTTAACCCACCTCGCCCCCAGTGTCTGTGCACACTGGTGTAAGAATGGGTGAGCGGCTCCTTGATGTAAAGCGCTTTGAGTGCCTTGAAGGTGGAAAAGCGCTATATAAAATAAAATTGACCATTTCGCCTGAAGCTAGAGCGGGGCTGATGGGGGAGGCAGCGTCTGAGTGATCTGTGTGTGATTGTGAACGCAGCCGAGCAAATAGGAAAATCTTTCCGCCTACGTTAATGACAACGAGACATCTTCATTAGCCTATTATCCGTAACTGTATTTTATTTCTTCTAGGTCAGGAAAACGCCCTTTGTCCATGGTGTGTTGTAAAAGCAGCACTTTGGAGCAAAAATGAGACTAAAAGATATTACCTACGCATTTTATTGGATGCAGCCCACAATATAACAACCAGGTGTGCTGCCTAATGGAACCTAGTGCTGTTATATTGTCAAATGTAAACTATTTCAAATGTTTTTTTTTTTTTTTTTTTTTTTTCAATCGTGGTGCAAAAGAGTGAGAGAAGGGACCAAGTGGGTGGAGCTAACAGTTGATCAGTTAAAATGCACATGACAAGTTACTCATTTCACTTTAGTTTTTGAATTTTAGTGTTTATAATTTCACTTCCTGGTTGGACCCGGGAAGCAAATGCATGTAGAGCTAATTCTGTCTTTTGCTATGGATCAGACCTGGACGACTGAGGGATTACACAAAGTTTAAATCTGTCAACTTTACAACAATTTGTCCAGTTGACAGATTTAACCTTCGTCTAATTTCATAGCTGTTACCTAGCAACCGTGCTGTTAACAAGGGCCAAAACTTCTAATGTTTTTAAATTATACAATAGTTATTACACGACTAATGAAAATAGACAACTCTATTTTGTAAAATGTTTAATATGTCCTTGCACTAAATTTCCTCTGCATTTTGGACCATGTTCCTCCCTCCTGGTCCTAAATTGGGTGTAGAGTCTTTAAGAATTACTGAGCTAATTTAGCAGAGTCTAAGTCGACTTGCTGGACTGGACTGCTGTGGACGCCAACCAACATCTTTCCTGAGTCTCTGCCATAAAGTCACATAATATGAAGGGAACAAAACACACGACAAAGCCAAAGACGCAGATGTGGTTTTGAAGTATTGAGAATGAGCTACAAAAAAGAAGATACAGTAATATATTATGTAAACTCATCCCGTTTTAAAGCCACAGTATGTTAGTTTTTGCAAAAAAATAGACTAAAATAATGTTTTTTTTTTCAATATAGATGTTTTAAGTGCACTGAAAAACACGGAAAAACATACTTTTGGAGCAGGCTTGCATCTCCACAAACCTGACTCTCATTTGACCTGCTCGTTTCTATGGAAATGTTGCTCGTTTTGCAATAATATTCTACATTTTGGTATGAAATGTATCTATCTTCATGGAGAAAATATGATTTTACCTTTTTTTTTTCCATAGAATCATGTATTTGATACTTGCAGTCGTTAAGTAAACTGTTGTTGGCTAATCAAAGTAAATTACTGAATACATGTAGTGATACAAGCAGATAGTCATTGTAATCTGTTGCTAATTTTTTTTTTTTGTTTGATTGTATAATTTGAGACCCAGGAAGTAATTGGAAGAGAATTTGTTTGGGATTTGTGAGTAAGCAGACCAAACATGAAAGTAAAACCGTCACAGCCCGTTGGCTCTGTGTTTATTGAAGTGTTTGCTTTAAAGACTTAGAATTTCCACTTCCTTCCCTCTTTCAGATGGCAGGATTTATTTATTCCTTCAGTTTTGTGATTATGAATTCCAGACAGGTGCAGCCAAACAGCATCCTTTCTCAGACTCCTGTGATGAATGTTTCTTGTGCTGGTGCAAATGGGAAAAGGCCTGGAATGATTTTCTTCCAAACTGGAGCTGAATGCACAGAACATGTGGCTGAGCTGTGAGACAGGAGCGCTGCTGTAGGGGCCTCATAAATAACACGAGCAGCTCTTTGCCACACGGTCTCTCAGAAACAGAACCTGGATTTGACCCATGAAAGGTAATTAGTGACTACAAAGTGAGTGGTATATTCCAGATTCATTCCAGTAAAATTATAATTTATCGAGTTGACGTTAAAGAGCTCATATTATTCTATTCTCTCTGATCTCTGTTATAATGTTGTTTCCTCATCACAAACATACCTGGAGTTGTGTTTTGTTTCATTTACATATTTTTAACACACAAACCCGACATATCTAGGCTGAGTTCTTCTCTCAAACTGAAAACACTCTGTTCCACCTTGTGATGTCATGTGGTAATGCAGAAAGTGCTCCACTGTGTTTTTAGACTCCATACACCATCCATAATTTCAGCCGTGGAACTGTCAATCTCTACTAAACCAAAGTTAAAAGGTAGCTGTTAATTTGAAAACTACCACTTTATGACATCACAAGGTGGAACAGAGCATTTTGAGCTTTGGGGATGTAGACAGATTATAAAAAAAGGGTTACTCAAATGTGTGTGAGTGAAACAAAACACAACCCCAGGTTTGTTTGTGAGGTAACAACATTAAAACATGGCTAAAGCTCACAAGGCTGATATAGGACCTTAAGAGTTTAAAAGGCCTTATAAACTGTTGCTGGTCCTTCAAATTGGTCAGTGACGGAGAAAATACTGGGCAAAATCAGACTTTTGGATGGTTATCTATGATTGTCCTTTCCCTTAACCTACATGAAGGCAACTCTTAAAAATAAATGTGCTTTTGTGGATCTTTGAATGACCAGTGCAGCTTCAGCACTGGAATTGGCTCTACTACTGACTGGAATCTCTACTCTAGATATGTTTTTGAGCAGGTAACAGCATTATAACGTGACTAAATGCTCACATAAGTCAGTTTTGTGTAATATAGGACCTTTAAAATCAAATTGTGCACAACCTAATTGTGTAATCACTAGTTGCTCTTGTTTTATCGCCTCTCTGCCAAGGTCATTGTCCGGTTTCAAGTCTAACCTCTGGATTATAAAATGATTGCTATTACTTTTTTAACCATTAATTTAGATCCTATTCAATTTCCGATAGACTTCAATGTCTATAGGCGCCTTACTCTGCAGTATGAACAAATCACCAGCAGATGGAGTGTGTCTCTTACGAACACTTTTACTTCAAAATGTTAAACTTTATTAAAACTTTTTCGCAGCGTTAACTGTTATTTGCACTCCTTACTCCTTTTTACACAAACTTTTCCCCTATAGTTCACTTTTATTATTTTAGCTAATGTTTTAACGTGTAACATGCATGTATAAAAAGAAACCAGCAGGTGTCGCCAAACTGCACATGTCAGTAGTTATCAGGCAGGTGGGTGGAGCAACCAAAAATTGTACTCAAGAGTAACTTTACGTCAGAATAATATAACCGAAGTAGAAGTACAAAGTAGTGATCCAAGAAAGTAAGGATAAATATGTTTTTTGGGAAAATTATTGCTCAAGTAACTTAAAGAGTAAATGTTGGGACGTAACATCTGGTTTATAATTTAAAGTTATCGTAATAGGAAGGACAAAACATTAAACGGATCAAAGGATAGACACAAAAATGAGAAAAACTATATTATATAAGGAGCAGCGCAAGAGACAGAAATGTGCAAATTACGTCAACATAAAGCTTTTAGATCTAGTCAATCAAGAAAGAGCACAGTTACTTCAAAAAATATATTACTCAAGTAGGAGGAAGACAGAAAAATACTCTGAAAAGTACAATTTCTTTAGGTTACCCAAGTAAATATAACTGAGTACTACCCACCCCTGTTCATAACTGCAGGTAACTTTTCTTCTCGCTCTGATAGTTTAATGAGTATAGTATTGGACTTGCACATTGAAGACGGACATCAGATGCTTCTCAGATCAACTTCATTGTGTGAGCAGACAAACCAACTTGAAACTCACGGCTCCAACTGTCCAGGATGTTCTGCGTAAACTGAAGGGCTGCACCGCACACGTCGGGTCATAGGGTCGCAGTTTCATTGACTGCACAGTGCACAGCAAACAACTGAAAACACATATTCATCATTGTTTGAAATCTAATGCTGCAAATGACTGAGTGAATCTGTCTAACACTATAGCCCAGAGCACAGGATGGTTGGATCATGTGAAAGAACTGTTCATGTATACCTATCATGTATAAATATTTATGAATCTCACAAAATATGTAATTTCTGAAAGCATAAATATTAATACGAATTTAAATGCAGTGAGAACAGCTCATATTCAGACTCAGTCCATCTGTGCTGTATGGGTACAAGCAGCATAAAGGCCGCGCGTCTCAAAGTGCTTTAAACCCTGCAGCTCTGTAATGCTGTGGAGAATTTCACACCCAGAAACATTCAGAGGAGTTTAAATCCTCCGCTCTTTTCATGTGTAATGGAACATGTTGGATGCTCTTGGAGGACATGCTAATGGTCTCCCGCTGAAGCTAAAGACGACGCCTCCTTTCGTAAAGAGGGGAATGAATATGCAACTGAACATGTAAACGCAGGCACACAAATCTGGAAGGAATTACTCACATATGTATTCTCATTTAGCCTGTCTCTGCTAACAATCCACACTGTGTCACGAAGTTTATGCTGAATATAGGCAGAAGTGTTGAGGTGCTCTATTAACTTCAACTTTTTAAAGAAATCATCTCTGAGTAGTTTTTTGGAGAGCTTACTTTTAATTTTACTTAATATTTATTGTAAAGTAACAGTAGTACTCTGGTTTTGTTTTAGTTACGCTCAAGTAAGTCTGTAATTGACAAAGTTCTTTATGACAATACTAAATGATTTAAACATTTGTGTTTTTTGCACAGCTCGTGCATTGCCACAAGCCTGACTTTTATTTGGCCTGGATGAATGCTCCGTCCTCCCTGTTTCCATGAAAATGTTTTTCCTTTGACTATAATCTTCTGCAATATAAATGACTTCTGGGACAGTACAACAATAGGAAAAGAAAGAACGAAATTCAGAAAACTATACTGTGAACTGGATGTTTCTTTCATAGTGCTTCTACACCTGAGGCCAGCAGTGCGGTGATGTGCTTTCAGAAGCTGTTGGCTGACTGGCACCATTTCTCTGCTCTCTTGTTGCACATAAAGGAAAGGAAAGCTCTACAAACAGTGTCTGAGGGAACTGTGTGTTTTCCACGAACTGTTTAAGAACAACAATGTACCGGTGAGAAGTCGGGACAAAGGGACTGTCAGCTGCCTTCAATCACACTCAGACATGAAGCCTTTTGAATACATTTGTTTGTTCCTGCTGAGACAAGAGCCAAGTATAAGCACTATTTTAATACAGATTGATACTGACCTTTGTCAAACATGCCATTTGGTTTGGAACTAAAGTTTTAGCATCATTTTTTTGTTTAAACTTTGCTCCACTATGGAAAAGTATCTCTGGACAATAGTGAGACAGTGAGGACCCAGTTGAAATTTGTGCTGGTTTTTGTTTCATGTGGATAGGCCCAGTAATAACACAGATATTAACCATGAACCAGGTCAATAATCTGCAATATGACAAAAGCAAATCCCATCATAGAATCTGACCTGTGATCCATATTCATAGAGGTTATGTAAACGACATCACAACATTCATCAATAGCAAGTATGACAATTTCTTCTGTAAAAGCACAAAACATGTCTAGCTGATTTAGTTTGTATCTGACATCTAAAACAAGAACATCAAGTCAAGAGTAGAAAACCAGTTAACAGTTAGCTAAAAAACAGGGACACTGCAGATTACAGGCACACGTACCATTGATACTGACTCTCTTTAAATAAGATGTTAAGTGTTGAGGAGATTCATTGCTGTGGGGCGAGTTGAAATGTTCTTTATCTCCCCATCATCATGAGTTACAGGCTAGCAGCAATAACGGAGAAACTATTTTCAGTTTCTATTTTGCCGTACAAAGCTAATTGGGCCTAAAGAAAACAGCTCCATGGTCGAAAATTAGGCCAAAAACAGCCAAGAAACACATTTAATCTGTCACGCTGCACATAGCTCTGCCCCTCAGTGCTCAGTCAGAACGCTGAGGGGATCTTTCAAATAAGATGTCAGTGCAGAACCAGAACCAGAACTTAGGGAGTCCAGAAAGTTATAATATCACATGAACCCAAACTGCTATTTCCTTACATGCTGAGGAATGCTGACAGGATAACTGAACTCTGTCTGAAGATCTGTTACTCAAATTACACTTTAATCTGAGTTTTGTTTTACCACAATCTGAGCAGAAAGCGCTGACTTGATTGGAACTACAACAACAGAGACGATTTGTGCTCTTAAACAAGTCTCTCACACATAAAATTACACTTTTCCAGTTAGTCATTCTCACCTTTTTGTTGAAAACCAAACACCTAAACTGGACCACGATCACTCGTATTCATCACAGGCTCCTGAAAATGAGTTGTTTAAATCCATTTAGTATTTTTTCTTGAGTTTTCAGAGTATTTTAAAACTGTTTTGTCTGTGTTTGCTGTTTGTGTCACTGCTGATAACTGCTGAACATTCCGCTAATAGAGATGCATGTAGAACACCCCCAGCCTGATGTGTAGGCCTACCAGTTCTGCAAAAATGCCACAGAGAACTCTTGACTGAATTATCTTTGATTTTAGTTGAACCTGTATTGTCTGACTGTAAACGCTTAGACTTGTTCCGAGCAAAATGCATCAGTCGGCGTGCAGACCGACGACGAGCGGAGTGTGTTTCGAAACAGTGGCAGAGTGACTTGCGTGGGCACAGCTGAGATTAAACAGAGATTGTGTGAGACTGAAAAGATGTGTAAATAGAAAATCTAAGGATAAGACTTTGTCGCAGACGGGAGAGGGGGGCTTGTGAACACAAAAGTGCTGGAAATACGAGATTAAGATGGGAAAATAGATTATGATGGGAATAAGCTTCTTTATTGTACTGAAGTGAAAGTACAATTACATGGCTAATAATGTACTCAATTACAAGTACTGAGTGTGTTTGCAAGTACACAAAAAAACAGAGACCACCGTGAGACAGCTGTGTACTGGGGTGACTCGGACAGTACTCAGTAACTTCTATGACTATATATCATAGCAGTATAATAGAAGTACAAGTGCTCAGGGATGGGTTTAACACAAAAATACACAAAATCTACTAAATATAGTCACATGGGATTAGTTACTTTCCACTACTACTTTTAACTACATATATTCTCATGTCTGTCATCTCTTTTTCATCAACTATAATCTCTCCAATAATCCAGCCTTTTGACGTGACTTTTTGATTAGCTCTGAACAGCTGAAAGGTTTGTGTGTGTGTGTGCGTGCGTGCGTGCGTGTGTGTGTGTGTGTGTGTGTGTGTGTGCACTTTAGATCTATTCTGGATGTGGTAACGTTCGCGCTCTAATTGGAGCCTGTCCTCTGTGTGGCCTTTAGGGACTCACACATAATTAAGGCACAGGCGGAGGAGTTCACCTTGTTAACTGCTGTGAGAGTGAGCACCAGGTCGGGGCAGGGGGAACATGTTGGGCTGATTTTGATGTTTTTGCAACTTAAAGCTACAGCATAGGTCTGTACAAACAGTGCACCCAACTGCATCCTGTTAGTAAAGTTAGCAGAAGTTCTGTACTTTGTATCTGAACACAAGAGGAGCAAGTCTGTGTGACCAGGAGGGATTGGGGAAGCAGGGGCTATGTGACACGGCATAAATGAATATGATTTTACTTAGTTTTAGTTTGCTGTGTGTATTTTTATATTTGAATACTTATCGGTGTTTCCCTTGTTGTCACGACAATGCGTCACAGACTGGTTAGTCCAATCCCTGAGACTGCAATCGGCACACCTGTGCTCCCACAGAAAGAAACTAAACAAATAGACTCGGAGAGTAGAAGTGGGGCACCAGGGATATCAGTCTGTGAGTGAAGGAAGCGAACAGAATTTGTTGGACCAGGCGGAGGTACAGAATTGCCACGGCCAGAAGCCAGTTACACAGCATGGTCAACCAATGCTAGCACCCTGAGAGCGTACCACCATGTTCTACACCTGCAGCGGGAGAGCAGGACTCTCCACGATGCTGACCACCACCAGCAGGAAGCCCTCCTGCTGCGGCGTGAGTAGCACTTTGTGTTTGATAGTAGTGGTAGTGACTGTGTGTTGCTGTGTGAGAGGGGGACGAACCCGATTGGAGTTAAGCACCATTACGCTGACCACCAGCATCGGGAGAGTGAGGAGCTTTCCCTGTGGTGTGAGTTCTCTGTACATGTAGTCGTGCTCTCAATAGAAACAGCCTATGGCCTTCTTTGCAGGTCGGTGGTGTATGGCTCTGGCTGTGTTGGTATTTATGTCCAGATGGATGACAGAGACAGAGGGATCCATCATCGATCATACCACGTCCCCAGGTTGATCCAGCTGGAAAGAGCCTGAAACGTGGACTGAAGCTGATAATGGACCTTGGGAAAAGAAGCCCTTCTGGTTCTACTGTAATTTAACTGTGGACATTTTTTGCTACACTTTAATATTTGAACTGTTTAATTTATACACACAGATTCTGTTTTTAGAACATCTAATTTAATGATACATTGTATTTATTATTCCTTTCAAGCCCTTTCCCATTAATTATCCATAACTTTTATTCAGCCATTTGTCTAATTCTAATCATCTCCTCCATAATCATCCACTCATCTTACACTCATCAACTCAGAGCTAATGAAGAAATAAGATCTTCACACTCGCTGCAAAAAAAAATGCTGATATTTTCATCACGTGTCCTCGATCTAATGAGCACCTTAAATATTAATGGAAAAGTGAACGTCGGTTGCTGGACAAACAACCGATGACCTGGAGTATCTCCTCTGAGCAGGAAGAGGGGCGCGACTGTGTTCAAACAGTCCCGTACTCCACATCTGAGTAGATTTGCTTGTCTAGAATGTTCCACACTATGACATTAAACTCTCTTGCATTTATTTAATTATCAGATTTTTTTTTTTTTATAGCTGAAAGTGCCTTGAAAACATGTATTCTCACTATGAGCATTACCACCTCTCCACAGACCTGACTTGTAACTTGACCAGACGGTGTCACCTGTTTCCTCAGACGAGATAGAAGCTTCATGTCATACCGTCACATAGTGCACCTTTAAACCTGGAGATGGTGATAATTTACATAATTAACCCAACAGAAAAACAGATGAACATCCAAACAAGCATTTGTAGTTTAGAGTCTTTACAAATGACCATTTAGTGTTGCTAGACTTTCATATTTTCTTTTCTCTTTGGGTCTGCTGTCAGGAACATGGTGTTTTTATCAGTTAGGCTCAAATCATGTTGCAGTGAGTGGTTTGTTCAGACAAGATTAAACTGTCCCTGGTTCAAAAGGATTAAGTGCAGTTTTATATCAGGCAACTCAACGATTGTACATTCTCTGTGTGATTTGTGTATTAGACAAGGTTATACAGTGATCACAATGGAGGACAAATCACAGGGTTTTCAGCAAAGGGAAAGTATGTGAGTAAAATGTGTGTTCAGTGTTCAGACATTTGCAGCCATCACGGTGTGGAATCTGGTCAAATTTGAAGCTTGAAGTTTTCCATCTGTGCAAGATTTAGACAAAAAGTCAAAGAAAACCCCCAAAACCACTGAAACATACATAATAACCTTAAACGCCTCCATGTATTTGGGCAAAATTAGTCTTGCCCCAGTACAGATATATTGTATAAACCGCTCTTGTGTACCATCTGCATCCGGTTATAAGTGCACTGTTAGCATGCTAGTTGTTGTTAAAGTAACGGCAAACTCCGCTGTAGATTCTGACATTTGTGCAAAGCGCTTATAAACTTATTGTGGTGAATAATTAAGAAGCTGTAAAACTGTAAAATAAACTGGTTCTGTTTTTCACGTTTTTAAGACGGGCACAGCGCCTTTTAAAGCGTGTATGATGGGCATGTTACCAATTCAATTCATTTTATTGTGTAGCTGCCAATCACAACAGCAGTCACCTCAGAGGGCTTCACAAAATTGTAGATTTGACCAAAAGAAAGTTAGAAAATCAGAGAGCGAACAGTGGGGATGTACATTTCTCCTGTCTAACTGTTTTAATGTAATGTTATTTTTGTTATATATTCTTATATATTGTGTTAAAGGGTGCATATTACACTATTTTCAAATCAGTGTTAGAATGTTTCCTCTTCACAAACAAAACTGGGGTTGTGTTTTGTTTCATTCACATGTTTAACACACACACCCTGCATATTTAGGCTGAGTTCTTCTCTCAAACTGAAAACACTCGATTCCACCTTGTGATGTCATGTGGTAATACAAGAAGTACTCCAGTGTGTTTTTATACTCCATACACCTTCACTAGAATATTTAGATAATTTCAGCTGTGGAACTGTCAATCTCTACTGAACAAAAGGTAAAATGTAGCTATTAACTTGAAAACTACCAATTTATGACATCGCAAGGTGGAATAGAGCATTTTGAGCTTTGGGGATGTGGACAGAATAATAAAATAGGGTTACTCAAACAAGTGTGAATGAAACAAAACACAACTCCAGGTATGTTTGTGACGTAACAACATTAAACACAAGAGTCAATTTTGGCTAATACAGGACCTTAGCAGTTTAAAAGGCCTTATAAACTGTTGCTGGTCCTTCAAATTGGTCAGTGACGGAGAGAAAATACTGAGCAAAATCACACTTTTCGACAGTTATCTATGATCGTCCTTTCCCTTAACCTACATGAAGGCCACTCTTAACAATGAATCTGCTTTTGTGGATTTTTGAATGACCAGTGCAGCTTCAGCACCAAGGACAGCTCCTTCCCAAAATTCAGGATTTGAACAAAACAAGTGCTAAGGCAAACTGTGATTTGAGCCACTTGCCATGGTCATATGAGACATTCTGTGAAAGAGCGCTGTCTCACAAGTTGAAATTCTTGTCTGGTAGAGTCACACTCAAAAAGCGCGGAGTAGACACCACGCTTCAGGCCAGACTCAGACAGAGCCGTGTAATCTGGGTCATTTACTGCAGTGACTCCTGGGAAATAGATAACACTGGTCATCTATCATTTAAAACTAAATCAAACTACTCTCACCTCAGATTAACCTGTAATGATTTGCTAATTGAATCTGCAGAGATGGTTCTCAAATCATTTTACTGTTTTTTTCTTTATTAGCTATGATTATTTTGATTTTATGCATTTTTTGACACATAAGACCTGGGCCAGACATCACATTTTGGTATTCACCTTATTATGGAAGGTGCTGTGGTCATTTGGGTTGTATTTTTTTGAATGGGGCTGCCGATTTACAGCAAATAAGTTCTAGATGGACTAAAGAGACATTTTAAAGCCTCCCAGAGAATCGGTGCAGTGGTGACTTGTTGGTTACATGCACATAGAACATTTTACACAATTAACCTACTTTAGATCATATTTTAGTGGCAAAAGTTTTCCCAAATTCTCCTTTGAAATTAACAGGCGGGAAGGGTAACCGGAAGGCCAAAGAAAGCACAGTTTAGTCGTATTTACGGCAAACATGGGCAGTGGGAGTGAAATAAGGTCAATAGTGTGAATATAATAGGAAAAATGAGCAGGTTTGGCTCGTCATGCTAACCTGCAGCATCCCCACTCTGAACAATGATGGGATACTAGGTTACTATATGTGAGAACTATGAAAGTTTTTTAGTTTTGTTTGAGAATAGTAACTTTTCTAATAATTCAGCATGTCTCCTATGTGTTCTTTGTGAAAATAGTTGCGAAAGTCAAACCCCAAGTCATCCGCTTTCTTAGAGGAAATCACCTGGCTCTATATACCATGCTTTGAACCACAGCTTTTTTTGTCCACAGTCCAATAAGCGTGGAGTGCTGCCAATGGAGTTATGGAGGGCCAAAGGGTGCGCCTACATAATGGATGATCTCAAAACACAAAGATGTATTTTTGCAGTGAGAGGATCTTTATGTGGCTTTGGCTGTTGAAGAAATAACTTGCACAACACGAGCGTCTTTCTTTGTCCTTCCCTGTTCTGCCAAATGCAAATCTGGATTCATCCTTTTGAAGGCTCTGTACTGGTTTAAATTGGTGCATAATTGTGCCTTTTTCTTTCCCATTTCACTAGACAGCTGTGCTCTGCCACTGTACATGTAACCTCTCATACATTTGCTCTCACTTCAAGTGCTCGTGACTGATTGCAGACTGATTGTACACAGTGTGCGGCAGTATGGAAATGAATTTTTATTATGCAAATGTAGCAGATATGTCTCCATCTGTTATTCCTAAAATCACTTTTCTGGTAGAAGATTGTACTTTTCTTTTCAACCTTTTTTTTCAGCAGCTGCCAGGGCCGGCCCTAGACTTCAGGGGGCCCTAAGCAGAATTTGCCACTGGGGCCCACGCTGCTTCAGTGCTGCATATTCATATTTGACAAAATGAGGACAACACTGTCATCATCTCAACCAGTTGTAAAAAGACTGAAAATTTTGGCAATAGCCACAAGTGTGACACTATAAAAACAGGAAGGGGAGAAATGTTTTAATTCTAGACATTTCTTTTGTCCTATTTTGTTTTTTTTTTTTTTTTTTGTATGTCCTGTCTGCATGATTATACACGTCCAGTTTCACTGTTGCATCTGCATGTCCACTGATGTAAAGTGGTGACATATTTCAAGTCTGCTCTGAGGAGTCGCTCTTTTTCTCCAAAATGATCTTCCTCCGTGCTCTTCATGCATTGTTCCCCATTGTAAAACACCCACTCAAATGTCCCTCTGCTGCCTCAGTGCACCCAGAGCGCCCCTTCACAGGGCGCGGCGTAAACATGTAACTGTCCACACCACTGCTCGATTCGAAAAATGTAGGCAGCACATATTACGCTACTGGAATTAAAACAGATCTAATTGTTTTAGTGGGATATTTAGACTAGTATGAAGACCTGAGCACCATTTAGTTTCCCTTACCAATCATTATTTTCAACATAAATGTATGGGGGGGTGTCTGGTGGCCTCGGGGCTCTAAGCAGCTGCTTAATCTGCTTATAGGCTGGACCGGCCCTGCCACCTACCACTTAACTGATGTAAAACTATGATAAATATTTGCCACAGGTTTGATCTCACCAAACCAAGTCATAATTAGAAAAAATGTAGCCTGACATACGCACATTAAACTGTAATTTTGGCCCACTATAAAGCCAACATTTGAATCTTCATTTGAAATACGGGTCGGCTTCACTGGAGTTTACAAAGCTGAACAATCAGGATTACTCAGTCTGTTTCACACACAGATCTGTTTAGTTTATAGTCCACACGATGTGCTCCAGTGAAGAGGGATTAATCTGGATGGGCCATCTGAATAAACTGAGTGAAAGTCTATTATTCAAACTGAAACTCTACATAGCCACAAATTTCAAAACAACAGACATTAAAAACTAAAAAAAAAAAAAAATCATCATGATCTTTATCTTATATTTCTCAGTATGGCTTTAAACATAATATACGAATTTCCATAAAAACAAGCAGGTGACACCACCAGCCAAGTCTTTCAAGGTATTTGTGGGCAACAAAAAGGTAATTGAATGAATACAAGATTGACACATTTAATACTGTATCTAGAACATTCTGGGTAAAGCTAAAACATCTCCATGGAGACACAAAATTCCCTATCTCTGCCCATTGATACAACTTGATCTTGTGGCTAGCTGATACTACTGGGAGTTGCGTCAATTCACATGCTCCACAACATACAAATGAATGGAGGAGCCAGTCCCCATATTTTAAGTATATCAAATGTTTATTTCAAGATATTTATGCTATTTATCTAGTCTCCACCCCAGTAACACGTTAAACTGGATGTTTAGTCGTCACTAGATGTTTACCAGAAACACACAAGTTCACAAATCCCAGCTCAGACGCCACTTTTACATGCCAATTATTATCTAAAATAAAACACTAAAAGGTTTCCACACTCAACACTGACTTTTATAGAAGCTTTGACCTCACCTAAGTCTGGTTGATGGTTGGTACCAGCTCACAGCCTCTGAATTAGGAATAATTTGCTATTTTTGTGGGATAATGTTAACACTTATAAAATATACAGGGGTTTAGCGCTGATGTTGTAAAATCTTTCCAGACTAGCTGATTTGCTAAGTAGATGATAGTATTAGCATCGAACCCGCCGTCTACTAATTATGTGTCTATGGCAGGTGGTGGTTACGCTGGAAAAATTGCATAATGCACCTTTAAATGTGAGTTCCATTATTTTCTGATATCATTTTTCATCCCCCACCAAAGGAACATGATAGAAAATAACACTTTTATGAAACATGAATACAAATTCAGAAACGAGTTTGTGACACCAGTGATACTGTGACTACAAACCTGCTCAGTCCTCTCTCCTGAGACAAAGTGCAGCTGTGATTCTTGTGTTATTCTGATATTTTTCTCTCTTCTGTAAGAGCCGGATAAAACCTGGAAACAGCACACAGCGTCTGGTCTGATGGATGACAGCAGAGACAAAGTACAGTAGATCACAGTGGAGCTGTGTGCCGCAGCAGAAAAGGACAAAAGTAAAAACAGGATCAGAAGGCAGGCTCCTCAGACAACCTGCAGTGTGATATTGAGTGTAAAAGGACAACCCTGTTCTGGAGAGATACACCCTGAAAACTTAGGTCTGCTCTTTTGTCTTGTCCAGTTGTCCAAAGTTTCAAAGTGACAGAAAAAGATACAAACATTTGGTGTGTTTGTAATGTATATTTTATTGTTTTGTGCACCTGCCTGTGGACTGCACATGAAAATAACATTAGCAAATTGTGGTGCAAATGGGAATAGCAAGTGTCCTTAGGCAAGACAACGTGAGGGTTGATGGAGGTCATCTGCAAAATTGTAACGAGACTTTGAGCATCTTTCTTTCTTCTCTTTTTTTTATCTTTATCTACACAGGGGAACCCAATGAGAGCACCTGGACCCCCTTTTTCATGAGCGCCCTGTTTAAAATACTATACAAGCAGAAAAAACTAAATAAACAAGTATAGAAGTCCATATAAAACCCCCTTTTCCCGTCTCATGGAAAGGAAAAGCGTTAGAGAAAATAATAACACATTCATTTTATGTAGCATTGCCATCGTAATTTACAATTCAAAGCAAATAATTATATCTTTTCAGTGGTCAAAAGTCTTCACAATACTGTCGACGTCAAGGGAAAAATCATGAAATGTGAAAGTGCGATTTGAAAATTAAAATCAACACATGTAATTCTAAATGATGCTTAAAACTAATGCAGATATGTCCAATCTTATCTCTCAGCTAATTACCTTCTACATGATCATCAAGACTGTACCTGCACAACTTTCAGCGATTCCTCTGAGAAATCCGAGTGGGTGCCCTCTGTTCTGTTTCCATGCGTCTTATACCTTGTTTAAACGTGATAAAAAAAAGAGTAAAGCACAGTCTGAAGGAAACACGGTATAATTGTGCTATAAAGGCCCCAAACCTCACAGTTGGGGGTCTGCTGATGTTACCTTAGAAAGTTCAACAGCTTGTGCAAGACTGTGAATCAAGTCGAAACACGGGGGATTTTCTGCTGCTGAGCCAATGAGTTCATTCACAATGTTAATTAGCTTTTAAACATCTTTACTGCCTTAATTTCCACTCTGTGTATAATCTACATCTGGTTCTGTCTCATAAAGCAGCCACAGCTCACATACTTTATAATGGGTATAAAACGGCCATAAGAGCCAGTCAGGCACCGCTGCATTAGTTTGCATTAGCACTGGTCAGGCCTTCACAAGTTTTGCTGTACCACAATCGCCCGTTTTGTACAATCATTTACACAATAGTACAGTAACACAGGTGCAATCTGGTGGAGTACTTGTCTCCAATAACTCTTTTGTTTCTAAATATTTTTCTTTTATTTTTTCAGAGCATTTAGAACTACCCTTCCAACATTAACATGAGCAAATACAGCACCGAGGAACGAACCCTCATTGTACAGTGGTACTTTAAGTCACATGGGTCAAATTCAGAAACCCAGTGGTGTTACCATCGACATTTTAATACCAGAGATACCCCAAGTGTAAATGCCATTAAAGGAATAATAACTGGTTTTCAAAGACAGGGGGCAGTATGTGATCTCCACAGACCTGACTCATCCCGATTTCTTCTCCTTCTATCTTAAAGAAAATGTGGTTGTGAATAAACCTCAGACAATAAACGACTTAAAACATAATATCGAGGATCAAATAAGAGCCATAAGCCCAGAAATACTTTCAAATGTTATGCAAAGTGTGTTGGATCGAGCTATTCAGTGCAAAACCCAAAATGGTGGACACTTAAAAACATTATTTTTAAAAATTAGGTCATTTTACTTCCCCTAGTTTAAGTAGTGATAAGTTCAAGTGTAAGTGAACAATTATAACCGCATATATTGTCAAAAATCTCTGAAGGTTCGGTTTACCTACTGCTAAAATTTGGTGAGTATAACTGAAGAATTACAGGAGCTATTGAAGATTTAAAAGTGTCAGTGACTTTTGGGCCACCCCATACTACAATACACTTATCTACCTCGCATTCAGTGAAATACAGGTGTGTTTTATTGCTAAACAAATAAATGAAACAGTTCTTACTGTGACTGCACGTGGTTACCTCTCCACAGATCTGACTTGTAGCGTGTCCCGGTGGGACACACGCTACAACTGCCTTTCCATGGGGATATGCTTAATGCCATGTGGAACATTCCAGGAAAAGCTGTAACATCTCCATGGAGCAAAGCAGGTGGCAAATGCTCAAGTAAAGTTACATGAAGCACATTCAATTAAACGTGGATTATTTAGACCAAACAAATCTAAAAATGATCTGCAATTTTAGGCAAGGCAATGCAAAGTTTATTTGTATAGCACAGTTTGTACACAAAGTAATTCAAAGTGCTTTGCAGAATAAGAAAGGCATTAAAATCATCATAATCATCATAAAATTAACATGCAAAGTGCAGGATAAAAGCCGTTTAGTCATATGCACAGCTAAACAGAGCCGCTTTGAGCCTGGATTTAAACATTGTCAAAGTAAAGGCCTGTCTCACATCTTCAGGAAGAATGTTCCAGGTTTCAGCTGCATAAGACTGAAACACTTTTACCACAAAGTACTGCAACAACAGCTTTTAGACTTACTCGCTGTGTAGACCTGTGCCTTATGCCCTATTGTCCTTGTGTCATGCCTGTGCTGAGAGGTCTCACGTTGTGTGGGCAGATGCAGATGTGACACTCCAGTGCGAGAGAAAGACCTAAGACGTGAACACAGATGTCATTTCAGCTGGATGTGGGCTTGGAAAAATGACAGAAATGCGTACAGCACAGAAAAACTTAAAAGTAAAAAAGTCAAATGTTATGAATTCCCGTAAGATGGTGCTGCTATTCTGTTAGATGTTTTGAAATGTATGAACGCCTTAGAATAGTGACAATTGAAAAAGCCTTACACTTTCGGAGAAAAAGATTGGTTTTTGCGTCTATCACCTTCTGCTGGTACATTGGACTGGGGCTGGTTGAAAAGACGAAAAAGCAGCACAGATATTTGCAAACTGTGCATACTTTGAAACTCTTTGAATGTATTATTTGCACAAAAGGACCCGAGAAGTATAAGATTGCTAACATACATGAGCATTCACACAGTCACACAGTCAGTAGCTCCTGTTTTTCTGCATCACTCGAAGAAAAAAAACGAAAACACAACCAGGGCCAAAACCAGAGTGTGGGCCATCTGGTACCGGCCCCCAAAGGAAACATTATGCATACTTTAAATGCAATTTAGCTCATTTTTAATCTCTGCTATTATGCGTTTTGTGCAAGTTAACATTGTAAACCTGAAATTTAAGAATTGGGTTGTATGTATTTTACACTTACCAGCCCCGCCCCCTTCCACTGGTCCCTGAAAGGAGTCGTATTCGGTAAGGTTGTCCGCTGATTTACACCACATAACATGATTGCCTATAACGCTGAAAATGCATGTGAATATTTGTCATGCACCTTACACTTACATGATATACTTTGCCATAAAAGCCCATCCATCCATCTCTGTGTTTATGCAGTATACAGCACCAGTGGCCTCTCCCCATACCCTGCTGGTTTTATGGGTCATTTCTTTTTATGCCCCAACAGGACCTTCGCCACTGTGCTTTTAAAGTATAGAGCCCGGCAACCTCCAGTGATTGACTACCTCTTATGACTGATTCTACAGCCTCATGACCCTGATAGGACCACGGAAGAGAGAAAACGGCAAATTCTCCAACTAAAGTGTAAAACGAGTCAAACAAAACCAGTCGATTAAAAAAGAAATACACTAATGGATGTTTTTCCTGCTTCTAAAACATATTTCACCACATTAAAATAACTTAACTACAATGTGATTAGTCTTGCCCCAGGACAGATGTCGTGAAAATGAAGCTCTTAAGTTGAAAATTAGACCAATGTGTCCGGTGTGTATCTAATTGTAAAGCGCTTTATTCTTCATGAAACAGGAAGTGCACTGGTAGCATGCTAATATCTGTTAGCTTGACTGTGACCTTGGAGTCTGCTCTGGCATCTGAAGGTTGTAAATCGCAGTGAATAATTAAGATAAGTCACAATGCATTAGTTAAGTTAGCGCTAAACGGCTGCAAACTGTTCAAAATTAACTAGTAAAAATCCAGTACAGCTCCTCTGAGTAGTTATAAAGGCTGAATCATTCTTAAAAAGGGGGTATTTGACTTCTATGGGGCATTAAATGCTAACTCATAACATATTTAGATCGCTATGTTATTTCTTATTGCTTTGAAAATGCTTTATTTTCCGAAAACATTTGCTCTCTGCCTTAAGTCACTCCCCCTTCAGAGCACTATCACAATCAGCTGCATCTTGCTAATGAAACACAGCACATCGCATCAGGTTTGTCATGTTGCTGTGTACAGTTTTGTATTTTTTTTAATAATTTGGAAGCATTGTGGTGTGGGAGCATGGATGATGTGGGCTTGTGGGCGGAGCATTGCACAGGATCTTACAGGAAGCTGGAAGAAGGGTCTGAACAGGAAATATTCAAACATGAATGGCTCTAAAACCACTTCAGTCATGTTTTTGATAAGGGAGTAACATTACAACATGGTAGAATGCTAAAAAAAAAACAACCCAAAGATGTCTGTGTAATCCCTCAGTTGTCCAGGTCTGATCCATAGTAAATGATGAAGTTTACTATGCATACTTTTTAAGCATATTTGTTAAGTAGTTATTGCAAAGTGGTACTATTTCAACACTATTTACATTGAATACATACATCTAATCGAAGTACAGTATTTCATTGATAAGTTTTATTTAAGGATTGTGGAATAGTGTGTTGAGTGTGTTACCTGGTGAGCAATTTATAGCCATGTGGCAGCCTGAAAGCATGTTTTTAAACTGAGAAAAATGTAACAGTTTGATAAAAGCTTTAACCTTGTAAATAAAGTTAATGGGATGGGTGTACTTTGTGCTATGTTTTCTATGTAATGAAAACACCACATTATAACAAAGAGGTTGTTTACTGTGAGGTAAATGGCCACTGACAGCTCTTTCCTCATTATGACTGTATGTGTATGCTAATGTATGATTATCTTTGGGCTAATTTCCATCACATTGGTGGAATGTGCCTCTTGCATTTGTTATAAAAATAGTTTTGAAAAGTTTATGCATTCATTCAAACTTGTGTGTGATTGTTACAGCGGTCACGTCCACTAAGCCACAAGGGCAAATAAGCACAAAAGACGACTATACTGCTTTATGTAAAACAGCTTCAATGGCTCGGGCTCATATTTAAAGGGTATATAACAGGTTTGACTATATATTTAAGCAGGAAATAATCTTTTTCTCAGTTTGACAGTTTTGGGGAAGTTCACAATTTTACTTCCTGGTTCTACAAAAACAGCAGATATGACACACGTAAAGGTACTATATATGAATTGGTTCAAAGTTGAGGCGCCCAAAATCTGGTCATCATGCTTTAATGAACTTGTCCGAGGGTTTTGATCTGACAGACTCCATCATCAGGACATATCTGGAGTCAAAAGATGTTAAAGAAGTTATAGAAGTCCCAGGGTGTGGTCATGACAAGCTCTTAACGGAGAGGCCATATTGAAAGCATAAAAATCCTTGTAACTTTTGCAAAAATTCGCAGATCAGGAAGGACCCAAAGTAGGTTTTGTGCATTTTGATGATGTGGGCCTAACAATATGTGAAAGTAGCTCTTCAGCACCCCCTACGAAGTTAAAATGGGACAGAAAAATTTGACACACAGACCCTTTATGTGATTCTGAACAAAAAAGGCTAATAAAGACCACACACTTATCTACAACCATATTTTGTGTAAAACCTGTCAATTTTCCCCCAGATTTCTTCACAATATGTCACTTGAAACCAAAATCACCAAAATCAACCAAATCAACCAAAAAAAATTGACAAAAACATAAAAAACCTGTCAGGCTAATGTTATTCTGTTTTACCTTATTTGTGTTTTTGTGTATATTTGTATACTTTTCCACAAATGAAAGATTATTCATTCCTTTACCTCTACTTTCCCTGGGTGTGGGCAGGTTACAAGAGTCACCATTAAGCAAATACATGTAGAAAAGTACACTCTGTGCTGCAAACAACTTGACTGAGTTAGTTTTAGTGTCCTTTAAGTCCCTTGAACCACACATTACAATAGTTCAATGGACTTGACAGATACTCCTTACTCTAAACGACTAGGGTGTGTTAGTTTTAGTGTGGTTAGCTCTTCCCTTCAGAAAGACATTTAAGGCAGTCCCTCACCAGAACCCTGTCAGAACTGGAAAAATCGACTTTACTCAAAACATATTCACTCTTAAAAGCTTTGGTCCAGTTGACAGAATTTTCTTTTCTTTTGCTATGACTAAACAAGCAGTTGATAAAGAATGGAGTGTGGACAATATGTAAATGTAATATTGCTGACTTTCTTATAATGGTGTAAAACGTTTTGTTTTCCATGCAGCAGTGGCCATATATCACCCCCAATCTGGGTATTATAGACACTGATCCAGTCACATTGTTCGACTTCCTGATGTGTCACATTGTTCGATTGTGCTTTAAATTTCTTATCTATAGAATATTAGCTCCCACTCCTCGATTAATATAAAACATTGGTGCGAGACTCTATGAGACTCTATGAAACTCTGTCAGACCCGACTGTTTTGCTGTAACCGACATTAAAGATCTACAGAACGATCCCTGTGCCTCTGTTCTTCATGCAACAGGACAGAAACCGACAGGAGGAACCCAGACAACATACATAGTAACAATGAACTCTAAGCACAATAACATACCTCTCCCGGAGTGGTTCTGCTCAGTTTTTCTTGCATATAAAAGCTGATCTTGTGGCCTTGTTTTCTTTGTCGAGCTTCTCAAAAGTTTTCCATATGAGTTAGAAAACTCGTGAAAGGGCAGCTGAGATTGAGGGGAAAATGCCAGACAGATGGGAGCTGGTGGCTGCAGATGTGGATGAGATTGGCAGTTGCATGTGAAAAGGACATATTCTTAAAACAGATTCTGAAATTTTGTGTAATATTTTTCATTTGTTTTAAACAGAAAGCTACAGCAAGTGCGTCTTTGTTGAAAATACTTGAGTTAATGGCGCACATCTGTTTCTTGAATTGCTAAAGTCACTGCACTGGATTTTTACTGTCTTAAAGTGTAAAAAACAAAGCTAGTTAATTTTAAACAGTATGCAGTGGTCCAAAGTTATTCCTCGCTTACTGTATGCGTTCCGAGCTTCCTAATTATTCACAGTGATGAGTTGATAAGCACTTTCACAACTCTCAGAGACCAGAGCGAAGTTTTGTTATCATGGGAAGATGGATTTTGCTCCATTGCATGAAAATATGATATTGCTAACAAGACAGTAGATAGATTTGCTTTGCTCTTAGAAGAGATTTAAAATTGAACAATGTGATATTTTCTGGACTCATGGCACATGCAACACACATGAAGCCTCCCGCAGCACACAATAAAACACAATCACACACAGACAGATTGGTGGAAGCCCGAGCAGAGAGAGGCTCCATCTGTCCTTGTCTCATAGTGAACGAGGAAGAGTCTCCGCTGAATGAAGGCGGCCATTAAAACCCCATGTAAACTCATTATAGGCTGGTCCTGTCCAATATCCAGAGCCACACATAACACTGATGTAGAGCCTCACACATCCATAAATGCATGAAGACAATCTCATGTCAGACATTGTCTCTGTATCTGGAGGAGCTGCAGACACAGTAACACTAGAGGTAATTCAAGTCCATATACTGATAAAAAAAAAGACTTGTGAAAACTTCAGCTATAGACTCACTTTTGTTGATAATATTTCTAACACTGATTTGTTCGTAAATGCAGAAAACATTGGGCATTACGGCCGAGTTGTCTGTGTTATAATTTGGTGTTTTAGTTCAAAATTAGATTATCCAATCAGAAAGAAGAATGGGCCTCACAGGATTCTTTCATATCTGTTTGCCAATTTCAATGCTGAAATTCATCCATCCATCCATTTTCTTCCGCTTATCCGGGGCCGGCTCATGGGGGCAGCAGTCTAAACGGGGACTCCCAGACTTCCCTCACCCCAGACACGTCCTCCAGCTCATTTGGTGGTGTTGGGGCTGAAAGGTTTGCTAAAATGACTCTCCAATGGACCCCCAAAAAATCACCTGCGCTCAGCGCTAGTGCAGCCGATGCAGCTCAGTGAGTGAATTCTGGAGGTTCTGAACTTTCACATGAGGCTTGTCCATTACTGAGAATGAGAACAACTTACGTGTGTTCTCTATCTGCAGGTGAAGGCGCTGGCAACACAGGTTCAGTTGTGATTGTAGTACTTTTCAAACACTATAAGAGGCTACACAGTTATTTAAAATCAAAGCTACACAATTGAGTTTAGAAACACGGTTCACCAAGCAAATATAGAGCATCAAGAAAAAGTACACATTCAGAAG